>CM029023.1:104224696-104764695 GCA_016801055.1 Panax notoginseng | reverse complement strand
ATACAATTGTTTTTGTGGTCATGAGAAGCAACTCTATTTCTTGGATTGACAGGTTCATCCAACAAAAAATAGGAGGTCCAAGTGTATCTGATTATGAAAAGCTACAAGCCGAAATGTCGGATTTGCAAATAAAATATAATGAACTTTTGGCAGTACACCAAGAAAAGTGCAGAGAGGTATGACTTGGCTTACTTAAAATTTTATTTTCTTGCAAGTATGACTTAGTTTACTTGCCTACTGTTAATTGTGTTAATAGAATAACCAACAGTTAAACTTAGGCAAAAATAAGGTTTACTCCATTGTAGTTGGCACATTTTGTGCAATAGCCAACTGTACTTTTAAAAAATGCAATTTCCCGATTAAACTAATTAAAATTATGTAATTGTGACATTCTATTAAATAAATTGGATGTCCGTTGATTTATTATCCATGCGGCAGCTAAAGGAAAAAATAAGAATCCACAAGGTAATGAAGTGGCCAAAAACAGAGAGAAACAAAGTGACTTGGATTTTATATATATATATATATATATATATATATATATATATATTCCGTTTTCTCTTTTTCATTCTCTCTAAGTATACAAATATATTGTTCATCTTCTCCTTATCATCAGTCCCATCACTGGAATGATGGGTAAGAATCTGATGGACCGTATTAGTCTCTATATGCAAACCAGTACCGGAGATTACATCTCTCATAAGCATGTCATCAAACACCATATTTGCATCAATACATCTGCCACAAACACCATAGAAGTGAAGAAGCCAGTTTCGAACCTTCTTCCTCCCTTGTGGTTCTCCAACAGAATGCAAACTCTCTGACAAAAAAGATTCATAACTTAGCAACAATATGAAGATTCAAAATTTTTAACACAAACTCCTCAAAATTAGAAGACTCCATCACAAATTCAACAGTGATACTCTTTCCCATGAAACTAACCCGCAGAATTTGAAGACGAACATTGAAACCCACCATTACAGGGAGAGTATAGAGAGAAGTTCAATTGTTGTAACAACAAATAAAACTTTCATTAGGTTTGTGCAGGGGTTTATAAACAACCTAATCTTGGTGAATTCGGCCAAAAAAATTTGGCTGCGAATTTGTTGAGGAAGTTTCTGACACATCCAATCATCTATTCCAGCCTCGATCCCAAGCTCTGAATCCCAAAAGAAGGGAGAAGAAGGATATTATCATTTATCAATTTCCCTCAAGTTTGTAATACAACGAGGAGAGTAAACCCAGGAATAGTCCTAATTTTTTCCACGAAATCAGCTTCAATTGCTCTCCAATTTCATGAATCAAAAGAACTCTATATTCTTCATTGAGTTCTTCAATTGTTCAACTTTCACAGATTCATTGAACTCCAATTTTTCGGTTTTTTTCCTCACATTCATGTGCCTAGCATGCTATCAGACCTTGTCGTGTTTGGCTTGTGTTTTTATTAACATATTATTATTTTTAATTCTTTTACTTTTAAAACAGTCACGTAGTAAAAATATGGACTGACGCTTGATTTGTTTGACGAATGACTCAATTTCTCAATTTTTATTAGTTCAATCGGTTAATTACTTTTTTAAAAAGTATAGTGACCAAGCACAAAGTGTGTCAACTACAATGGATTAAACCTTATTTTTTCCGTTAAACTTAAGTAGTTACGTGCAATTATGTCGTATATTATTTACAGAAATAAATATACCAAAATATAAGGTCACGTGCCTTTGTAAAATACAAAAGCAATGGATCTTATATCTTGGAACGGAGGGAGTAATGCTTATTGATTAAAGCTATGTTACCGAGTAGTAATGGCGTGGCCTAAGTATCACAGTTTCCATAGATTTTGACAAATGACAATGTTACAGGGCATGTGAAACTGCTGGTTGTCTTGTTGATATGTATCACAATTCACAATGACAAGTGAAGGTATAGTTTTGTGGTGGAGTGGTAATGAAGTTTAGTTCCGTTGTTCAACAGTAGTTCCTTTTCAACTCGAGGGGAAGCAACAATGTTCTAAAAATCTTCGCCTAGGCTCCCCTTGGCGCCACGCCTAGGCGCTAAGCCCCCATTTAGCGCCTCACCTAGGCGCTAGACCCTCCCTTGGTACCTCACCTAGGCCCAAGGCGGCAAAAAAATTCCTCTATGAAATTAGGCGGGGTCTAGGCGGTGAGGTTTTTATTTATTTTAATAATTACCCAAACCAGATCTTGATATATTTATTTTTTTAATGATTTATAATATTCATAATACATGTTGTAGCATATCAAATCACAACAAGAAGTGAACAATATCAAGTCAAAATGGATAGAAGTAATGTTTGAAAACACAACTTTAAAGATAATCCCAAGTATTGTTTTATTTATTGGTATTTGGTCAAAACCTTCAACTAAATAACGTGTAATCTTACATATGACTATATGTTATGACGCAGTTGATTGAACAAATTGCCTTTATACTCGTGCTTGGAAACACCCAAAGAAGTTTATCTCACTTAAAGGTTTACTTCGTTATATTTTGGTCCATTTCAAAAATACACTAAATAAAGAGTTCATAATTCAACGTGCGCGTGTGCGCGTGCACGCGTGTACTTCACTAGACACGCCCACAAATAAGAATAATGGTGGGACAACATTTTTGCTCTAGCAATATCAACAGCCTTAATTTGCGTAATAGAGACATCATGATTGAATATTTTCACTTTGCTTGCCCTTTGTACTGAATATCCCCTTTATACTAACATATTAACACTTGCATAAATTTTTGTCTGTTCTTTTTATAATTTTATTATTCTATGGATTGCAGGTGGAGCAAATAAGAAGCTCTATTACACTTTCATCTTCCAAAGAGACCATTGAGGGGGAGGTTCCGAGCAATGGGCTATGAAGGTGACTGCACAAAGAATTAACTTGCTGGAAATATCAAGGCTCTTTAGTAAGCATTCATTCTCTTTTTCCTCTTTTCTTGCTGAAAATCTATGCAAGCTTTAAGTTTCTTTCTCATTGTCCTTGGTGGCTTGACTTTAGCATTTTGTTAGGACCAAATTTTCTGACCTATGTAATATTTGCTTCCATCCATTCGAAGCACTATATTTATTTGCATCTCTAGAATATCGATACATTCGAACACTATTATCCATCTGTTCCTGTGGAGAAATATGTCATCCAAACAGTAATTACACATGGGATTTGTCATTTATGATGCACCTGATATTTTCTTGGTTTTTGTTGTCCTTATTCGTATATATGTTGATTATTCTTGTTAGCTATGTGGAAGATTGGAGATAGTGATCCCCAAGGTATGATGACAATTACATCTACTTTGAAATAAATTACTCAGTAGACATCTTTCACCAGAAGCCATTAGTTGTCTCCACCCCTTTGGTGGTTGTGTTTGGTGTTTTAGTTTTGTTTTGTTTTGTTTTGTTTTATTTTTTGTTTTTTGTTTTTTTTTTTGGGGGGGGGGGGGGTTGTTGATTGAAACTAACTACATAGGAGTCTTGCTAATATTTTCTGCAGTTGGTGCAATGAATTACTACCGAACGCATTTCTTGATTTTTGATCCCTTCAGCTTCATGTTTGGTTTATATGAACTCTATTACTGATACTCTCCAATTCAAAAGAAGTCTTATTTACATAATTTACAAACTTTAATGATACGTTTTTTGCAACACTCTAATCTCATATCGAAAGATATGAGAAAAAATTGTCTGTAAAAAAGGAAATAAGTAATCTTCAATCATGACATTTTGGATGAGTGTGGTGGTGGGCTAAGATGACTCAAAAAGATACTATTGGGCTAGTGTTTTAAGGCCTTGCTTTGAGGGATTTGATTCGAATTGGATTTGGGATTTGACAGAAGATTTGTTACAAACTTGGATTTGACCCGGGCGGTTATATTTTTGATTCATGTTTATCCTTGAATTTTTATTGAGCATTTAGTTTTGTAGTCATAATGAAATTGTGATAATAACTTGAGGATATTGTGTCAATTTATATTATAATCAAAAGAAAATGAGTAATTTCAGAAATCAAAAATTTAGAAACAGGACTCCTATTGTGGAATAGAGGGAGTGTTGGTGTAAATTTATAAAAATGGCAAGAAAATCGAATTTCACTAATAGGTTGAGGCTTGTGATCAGTATCTTTAAAAAAATATTTGCCCCCACGACGAAGCAAAAGGATATGTGTGATTTGAACAATTGCACCAAATGTGTATGTACCGTCGCTTTGAATCAATGAATAATTATCGTCGACATTTTGATCTCTCAGTACAAGAGTAAGAAAATATAGGAGATTAGATAAGAAAATAAACTCATACTTGAATTTGAAAGTATGAATTTGAAATTGATACATGGGGTGATGTTAGGAGTTTCAAATTTTTTCTCTTAAAAAATATCTCAACGATCTGTTTCTGAGTTTTAAAATGGATAGAAAAGAAATAGAATGGACGAAAAATTTAAGTTTTCTTTCCAATTCTTATGTTTCTGAGTTTTTTAATAAACGGAAAAGAAAAGAAATGGATAGAAAATTTGGCCATTTTTCCTTCTAAAGTTTTCGGTCCAAAATTGGTATGATTTGGACGGAAAAGAAATTAGAATAAGTAATATTTTTATAATTTTCATATTATCCTCAACTTTTAATATAATAAATTTTAAATTATAACTCATGTCCTCAATTTTAAATTTTTTATTCTTTTTCATTAAAAACTCAGAAACAACACAAAGGAAAATTTTAAGTTTTTTATTCTTTTCTTTTTTGTTCTAATTTAAGTTTTTTATTCTTTTTTTTTTCTGTTTAAACTCAGAAACAGAGCGTAAATGATAATAGTTGGGTAGATTGATTATATCATAAATAAATAATTATTAAAATATTCAATGCATTTTTGAAGGGACACTGTCTTTTAGCAAAAAACATTTCATTGATTGGACTAGTCACTAGTGTGAAGAGATGCACCGATTAAAGCTAATTATTGCAATTATTCATATAATACCTAAAATTGAACCAATGCAATTAATCAATCTATTTGTTTTCAATTTCTTACAATAAGTTATTAAAGTATTACATATTTAAAAGTAATATTATCAATTTAATTATTTTAATATAAAATTATATTACTAGTTTTTGTTATTAATTTGATAAAACCGAGGACGAATCAAATTGTGTTTTTAATCTTAGTATAAATATTGATAGATAGATGGAAGTGTTTGGTAGAGTTTTCTAACTTGTATAATCAATGCTTAAGGGAGTGTTTGTATGTTATCGAAATGATCATCTTAAATATTTGATAGTGTGAATAATAGTATTTATAAATCATGTTTATTACACTGATAATCTTATATTTTCAGTAATCAGATACATCAGTTGATCAAAAAATAGGTAGTAACATAGTAGTCATCTTAATTTTTTATTTAGACAAAAAAAAAATCCTTTATATTTAATAATTGGATCATAAATATCTTTATTAGTCACATAATTTATATTTAATTTTTAGTTTTTATGTTTTTTTGTTTGTCGACACGATTGGTTTAACTAAAATAACTTACAAAGTATGTGGTGTTGTTTGTTATTTATTATTATAAGTTTAATGTATTATTAATGACATACTTGAAAATTTTATGCTTAATAATTGAATAAATCACGAATTGTTAGTTTATAAACATATTAAATTTTTTAATACGATTTATTATGTAATATTGAATTAATTAGTTTGATAGTATAGTTACATTTGACAATAACCATATAAGTAAATCATTCAACTAAAATTAATACAATGATATTTTAGTAAAAGATCAATATTAGAAAAAATATATTTTATTTGTATCAAACACTCATAATAACAATTATCAATAATTACATATTTTCTACCAAAAATGACATAATATGATCGTTTTCTATTAGCAATAATCAAATACCAAGTAACCTAATGTTTATGTGGGTATCTATCATGATTTGTAACAAATACCTCCTAAAGGTACGCAACATTGATGTCATTTAAAGTTTGTACGTGATACAATTGTTAGAGTATTTACAATAGTTTTTTTATAAAAATTGATATTTTCATGACTTTTTGATATTTTTACATGAAAATCGTCGTTACAATTCCTATAGCGACGGTTTTATTATCGCTATACATCTATAGAGACACTTTTCATATAGAAATATCAAAAAGTCATGTAGAAATATCAATTTCTTTTTCTTATCTCTATCCATACTTTGCAGATGCTATTATGTCATTATGCAGAATAGATTCAATTTTTTCACTATATACCCATCATGTTCCTTATATTACTCTTTAAATAATACTCTCTCCATCTCATAATAACTGTCGCTTTAACTTAATGTACATGGATTAAGAAAGTCATTTAGTACTATCATTTATTAATTAAAATTGGTGTGAAATTTCATCACTACCCCTTTATGGAAAGTTGAAAACTATTAATATAAAGGAAAAATTTATTGGGACAATGAGAGAAGGTAAGAGTGATATAGAAAAGTAAATAATTTATTTTACTAGAAAGTTATAAACGATAAATAAATTGCGACAAAAATTTTCTTCTAAAACGATAGTTATTATGGGATGGAGATAATAAAATTTAAAAGTTAAAATTTGAAGATTTCAACCGTCAAATATGTTTTGACCTTGTAAGGCAAACTCTCGAAATAAATTGAAGTAACTGAAATCATCTTCCCACCAAAGGTATAATACCCATGAGTCAAATGCCCACCAGAAGGCAAATCGAGACCAATTATTTGGTCATGTGGGTTGAGCACGGCGGTGTAGGCGGCGAAATTGATCGGGCTTCTGGAGTAAGGTTGGACATTGGCACCCCATTAGATGGGTTCGAGACGGTAGGCTTGGAGGACGCGAGAGCGGCAGAGGTTTTCAATCTCGTCGATGAATTCGTTGCCACCGTAGTAACGGTTTTCGGGCAAGCCCTCGGAGTATTGTTGGTCAGGGGGCAGCCGAGGGCCTCGATAACGACGAAAGAGGTGAAGTTTTCTGACGTTATAAGCTCGATGTCGCGGCACTGGCGGCATTTCTCCTTCTCAATGAGGTCATGGAACTCTGGATCCACTGTTACAAGTGGAGTATTGCCCGAAGTATTGACAGGATCCATGGATTTTTATAGAGAAAGAGAGTGTGTGAGGAGAGGGAGGAAAGAGGGAGACAAAGAAATGGGGGTGTGTGTTCGCAACTTCTGTGGGAGGGGGAGAGGGGATATCTAAAGCTTATATGTCCGTTTAAACGAGGGTATAAAATATCATTTTACATACATAGAGAATGATTTTTTTATTCTCTTAGAGTGAGGAGTAAAATTAAAATAAAGAGTTAAACAAGTATAAAAAAATTGTTAGATAATAATTTGTTAATGTTTTCTTCAAAATTAAGGATAAAAAATTTATTGAAAAAATTATTGTGAATGCTCTTATTTACCTTTATATTTCATAGACCATATATTTGATACATTGTGCTACCTTTGTTTTAAATTATAAAACTAATATTGATTTTTTAAAAATCAATTTTAAATGTTTTTAAAGTCAAAATTGACATAAATTTATTTAATCGATATCAATATAATTATGAATATAATAAATTAGCTGGAAAATACTAGTAGTTATAAGTTTTATTATTTTTCAAATTTAAATGAATCGTGTCAAATTTTAAAAATTACTTTTTAGAAAATCAATAATTGTATAATTTAAAACGAAAAGAGTATTATCATAATCAATTTATAATAACTACTCCTAACAAAAGCAATTTTTGATTTTTCTCATTAAGAATACTGCATGTCAATTATTTTGTTTATACAATAACTTACTTGAAACATGTTGTGACGCTCTCAAAATAGGTCCACATAACTCATTCTGAATTCAAATACAAACTTCATTAATACAATTGTCGTGCAAAATACGACAACACATAAGCTGTGAATTTGAATACAAATATTGTCTTGTAGACAATATCCAAACTCAAATAAAGTTCTCATTACAATTATTGTCATACTATTTCACAACATAGTGAGGACTACTATAATAACCATCTGAACCATTACTCCACTCCCCGACTAGTTTCAGTTACATTCTCGCCTCCTGAGAAGAACAATGAAACCAAAAGGGGAAAGGGTGAGCTCAACTAGTCCAGTAAAGAATATTATGACTAAGATAATGTAGAACAAATTATCCTTAGTCCTCAACAGGGAAAAATCTGATGGAATACAATAGAAAATAAGTTTTAGATCAACAACTGCAGCGGAAATAACAATCCATTAGAAGAGTCAAGTAGAGCATGATGTCTACTATCTTCTATGATTTAAAAGTCCATCATCAATATTTTATCCATGTAACACCAATCAATAAATATTTCAAATCAACGAATTATCCATGCACTACGAGCCAAGGATAATCGTTAGTATCACCAGTGGTCATGATCATGCCAAACACCTGTCCATCTATGCACTACGGGCCAAGGATAATCGTTAGTATCACCAGTGGTCATGATCATGCCAAACACATGTCCATCTATGCACTACGGGCCAAAGATGACTTTCACCACAAACCTTTATCTGTAACATCAATTGTCATGAATATACCAATACACAATTTCTGGTCATAATTATAACACCCCCTTTTCGAAATAGAAAGAGATGTTACTCAAAACACAACAGAACTGATGAAATTATAACAAGGCAAGCGACAAAAGAATATTCCAAAAATCTGATAAATACTACCAATCAAACCATACTAAATATTAAACTGGCTAAAATCATAATCTAAATTATTTATTACAACTCCAATAAACTATTAGATCACAACCTAAACAAAATATTTAAACCATTTGGATAAAAGGAAGCTCTCGTCACACTTGCCTTCGATCCCCCTGATTATCTGTCGAAAGAAAAATATAGCATGAGTCAAATGCCCAGTTGTATATAGAATAAAAGAATGATGAAACGAAATAACTAACACAATTAAATGAATTAAACTGTACGAACAAAACTAACACAACGAAATGATAGGCTAAATCAAATAGATGGGTGTTATTTTATACCGAGCTCAAAATAAATAGTAATATATCTTGCCACACAGGCAAGTCAAATAATGCCACACATGCAATCAAGATAATGCCACACAGGTAATCACACATCGGACTACGCAATCCAGATGCATACAAAATCGGAAGGAGTGTTTGGCATAAACATCACCAATACGCAGAACAGAACAGAACAGAAAAACTACGGTCGACCTATACGCCTCCCACAACAAAATACCAAATGGTCAGCTCCCACCGGAGCACAAAATGGAGACGCCGTGGACTGATCACACCGCCACGGAAGATGTCATGCCTCAGTGCCAAGAGGACATGCCTGTGGTACCCCCACATGTGGTTATAGCTCAGGTATATTCTACGCTATTCTAACAAAAATATCATGTCATAACACATGCGACATAATATTAACACAAAGAGTTTTAATATGTACATGTTAAATTGAACCGAATCAAAAACACAAAGTTTCTAAAATATATATTAACATGTACATCACTACAAATATCAAAATAAAATTTAGACATGATACACTAGTCTAAAGAGTACAAATATGAGTTATAATACAACGCCAAAACAAAACTATCACAATAAATTGACAAGGAATAATTATGAGAGACAATACTAAATTTCAAAACGAATAACGAAACGAACAAATCAAAAATACAAGAGTCTCGCTGAAAGAGTACGAAATCCGTACATGGATTAAGCAATGTAATACCCAAAGTATATACTAAAAACTCGTTTAGACTCTCTCCGTTCAATCTAAATAATTTAATAAGATTTTTATTACAATCAAATCATTAATAACATAATACTATTAAATTTATTATTAAAAACTTTTATAACTATATCAGTAAAATTAATTAATTCAAATTAATATACATAACTTCAATTTAATTTACTAATTCCGTTTATAAGTTTCATGCCCAAAAGTTTATTAACATATAATATATATAACTTAAATTAAAGAAATATATATATATATAAGGTAACCTAATCAATGCCTGTCACAGTCAAACATGTAAGACTTTAAAAAAAAATCTAATTTATTATATAATAACTTAAACATGCAATTCACTGATGTCGATTGAATGAGTACTACCCCGATTTCAATTGAATATTTAAATCAATTAGGTTCATCATATATATGATATACATTCATTATAAAAGCATTGTTAAGTATTAGCAATTTACCTGACAAAATAATGAAACTGTGATTCTCCTCCTTTTTCCCAAGTCACAATTCAGCCGTTTGTTTTCTTTTTCTCAAACTCGTATTAGGCGTAATGTTTAAGTGAATTAAGTTTAGTTATTTATTCACTTAAAAACAGATTTTATTAATTAATATATTTATTAACTCTCTAAATTTTAATAGGATTTTAAAATTACACAATTATAAATTTGACCCACTTAATTTAAAACCCAATTTTACCAATTTAATTTATCCATCACTTATTAATACATTAACCCACATAAATTTAATTACTATTTGACCCAAAGAAAAGACAAAGTCCAACTAATATGTTTTAAAAAAAATTATTTTTATTATTTAATAATTTTTTTTGGGTATTACAATAATCATACCAATCAACAGTTCATATTTGCACTACGGGCCAAAGATAACTTTCAGCACAATATAAGCACGGGGATGATGACAATGATATAAAGAATCAATACAGTGAGATCAAGGATAAATATTAGAGATTTATAATTCAATTTATCCAGAATTCAAGAACATCCAAATTGTCAACATGATCACTAATTGTGGTAATAAATTCAAGAATGATATTCATGTATCAAAAATAATTTGGATAGAAAAAAATGGCAAAACTATGTTTTTCACCACTATATTTGGCACGTTTTACTTAATACACCATTGAACTTTTAATTTTTTGGATTACCCCATTAAATTAATTAAAAGTTTTTAATTGGATCATTCTGTTAACTGTTCCTCAATTCTGTTAGTATCAACGTTAGATGTTGCCTACGTGGCTTTTTTAAAAAAAAAAGAAAAATGACTCAGCTTCTATCGATATATAACAACTCAGCTTCTCTTTCATTCAGCCACTTACGCATTTGAAAAATCTCAGACAACAAATCTAGTGCTCCAAAACCAACTTGGAGATCAATTCGCCCAAAATCAACAGGGGAAATTTGGGTTATTGCTATATGTCATCTCTTTAAAGCTTTCGAACACCCAGAGGAAGGTTAATGACATCTTGTCTTAGTCGATCGTGATTGATTGCTGCAAAAAGGGTGGAAAATAACCCTAATTTTTTCGTATCAGCTTAAGTCTCCACAAGAATCAAAAATCAAAGGTATGTATTATTTTCTGGTGATACTCCTCTTCGCCTCACTGATTTCTTCATTCGTTTAATACTGTAAACTAGGGTTCCAACTCAGTCTCTTGCATTTGAGGAGATTGATTCAGCCAAAATCAAAGGATAAAATTAGGGGGTTGTTAATGGCATCTTCACATAGTAGATCCTCGTCGGTAATTAAAAAGAGGGTAGAATATTTCTGTGGTGTATCTGCATCTATTTGTGTCTCCACAAAGAACAAATCAAAGGGACGAAGATTCTATGGATGTCGATTTTACCCAGTAAGTACATAAATTCATATTCATATTTAATTCTTTATTTACATGAAAAAATAAGCATGTTGTTTGTGACTATGACTGTTAAAGGGTGTGAGGGTATTCACAAATGATTCTTAAGCACCATAATTGTGTCTTAATATTATTATTGTAATTTATATTGGATTTAAGTTGCTTGAAATTTTTGGTCTTTTGTAGGATGTTAATAAATATTGTGGATTTTTCCAATGGTTGGACATAAGTTCCCAAAATGAAGGTCATGATAGTGGCTGCAGTGAAATGGGTTCTGTTTCAATGAATGAAGATGGACTTGATTTGCTGAGGAACAAAACAAGAAAGTTGAAAGAGAAGTTGAATAATTTGAAAATAGAGGCCTTAAAATTGGAGTTGGAAATTGTTAGACTAAGAGAGTCAAATAAGAAATTACAACTGTATGTGATATTGTCATGGATGGTGACTTGTGTTGTACTAAGTTATGTATTCATGGAATTTTAAGCATTCAAAGTTATGTAATGAAGTTATGGATTCATTTTATGTATGCCCTGTTAATGCAATGTAATGTCTATTGTTGATCAACAATTGGCATTTTGTGTTGTACTAAGTTATGTAATGAAGTTATGAATTCATTTTATGAAGTTATGGATTCATTTTATGTAGTGTCTAGTATAATGCACTGTTATGTAATGTCTAGGTTGCCTTTTGTTGATCAAATGTCCAAATGGCATCCAAACTGTCAATGCCCTGTCTTGCAAACACATCTAGTTTAAAATTGCCTTATGCAAAACCAAACCTGAGCATATAAAACTGCCTTATGCAACACCAAATCAAACCATTGCATATTAAAGTAAGCTTTGAAACCAATCAGTATAAAACTGCCAATAAAATTCACTGCCAAACCATTGCATATAAAACTGTCAATAAAATTCACTGCCAAACCATTGCATATAAAACTGCCAATACAATTATATACCAAACCTGGTCATATATAAACTACCAATACCATTACATTAGTCCCAAAAATATACTGAAACTGCAGTTAAAACCATGACAAAAGTATTCAAATCAGTCCCAAAAATATACAAACACTGCAGTTAACAACTCAAAAAGATACTAAACATTCACTGTTCTAATTGTTCTAAAATAACCCCAAAAAGACTGTAAAACTAAAATAGATCCATATGGAAGAGCCTTCATTGTCCCCCATCTGCAGCAGTGCTATAGCCAGACTGTGTTCCAGTCCTGTCCCCAACTATACCACCTTGTTTCCTTTTAACCTATAAAACAGTTGCAGGATGTTAGTATGTACATTTCATAATTGAAGGAAACATATAAAGGCAGTGTAAATTTAAAAATTAAATAACTCACACTAAGCTTTGGCCTTTTGGCAGTATGTTGTGCTTCTGGACCATGTTGTGCTTGGGCAGGTGTGTTCTTACAACCTGCTTTATTATGTCCATATTGCTTGCATTTGGAACACATCATTGGAGTCCCTTTCCTTGAAATTTTACCAGTATGCTTTTTTTCTTCAATTGGATCTTTCCTTCTACATCTCTTTGGCCTTCCAGCCAATCTTTAGTCAATGGAGGCAACAGGATTGGTAAATCAGTGGTAGGCCAACCATTGCTACCACTCATGGGATTTAACAGGTGGTTATATGACTTGAGATATGTTTCAATGTAGTAACAAGGGTCCACAAAATCCTCAACAGGCCTCTCTTGATGAAGTATCCCAGTGACAGCATGATGGCAAGGTATTCCAAATAATTGCCATACCCCACAAGAGCAGGTTTTTTTCACTATATCCACCACATATTTACCTGACCTGTCACTCACCTTATACATATGCCCCCTATCCCAATGGTGATCACAGTACCTTGTCAGTTCAATTGACCTATTCACTTTAGTTAGTATCCTAGGACATAATTTTCCATCTCTTTTTAGCATCTGATCTCTCTTTATATGGATTCTATCCATTACCTGGGTTTTGATATCTTCAAACATTGTTAAGATGGGTTTATACCTAGCCTCTAGGATCCAATTGTTAAAACATTCTGACATATTGTTTGTCACTACATCACATTTGGTGGTGGTATCAAAGTAAGCCTTACTCCAAAGCTTAGGAGGGATACCTATCAAGGCAGTATGTGCATCCTTTGATTCCTTCCTGATGTCCTTCATTGCCTTTCGAAAATCTGGTGGATTGTTGGCCTTTGATGCCTTCCAGAACATCACCTTCAAAGCTGCCCCAGGGAACTTTTTCCTCCAATTTGCATATATGTGTCTTGCACAACATCTGTGCTCTGCTTGGGTTAGTAACTCCTGAATAGCAGGCACCAAACCCTATGCAAATAAGCAGGATTGTTAGTATAATGATATATAAGCAGGATTCTTAAATTGCAAATTATTGTGTAGATGAAATTATTGTTAACTGCACCTTTTGTTGATCAGTAATTAATGTCCATCCCCGGCCTTGTTCTAATCCAACATCATTGCATAACAAAGTTAAAAACCAACTCCAACTGTCTTTATTTTCATTTTCCACCACAGCCCAAGCTATTGGGAACATCTGGTTGTTAGCATCTCTACCTATTGCAGTTAATAGCTCCCCTCTATAATATGTCTTTAGAAAATAACCATCAAGCCCAATAATAGGCCTGCAGCCCTCCAACCAGTTCTTCTTCACAGCATCAAAACAAATATACATCCTTTGAAACCTTTTTGGAGTGCCCTGATCAGTCCTAATTTGTACAGTGCTACCTGGATTGGTATTTAGTATCTCTTGTCCATAGTCCCAAACACCCTCATAATTCTCTGCCAGTGTTTTCTCTATCTCGGATAAGGCCAATTTTTTAACTTGCAAACACTGTGCAATAGAAGATTTCAGTCCATACCTTTGCTTTATTGCCTCTTGTAATTCCCTCAACTTGATCCTTGGCTTTGTTCTAATTGTCCCTCCAAACTTATCCACCAACCACCTCCATCTAATAATCTTTATCTTGTTGGCCCTAATACAACTGTGGAACTTAGTAGGGTAAGCCTTAATTTGAAACCATTTTTCCCTAGGAACATAGCTTGCCCAAAGCTTCCATGGACATCCTGCTGCACACTTAGCTTGAACTCTGGTAGCTTCATTAACTTTAAACCAGATTCCTTTCCCCTTCCCAACTGCATAATTTTGTATTGCTTCCCTTAGTTGGTCAATCCTAGTGAAAGTCATGTATAACTCAAATTCAACATCTTTGATTGTTGTGTTTGGATTATACACAGGAACAACTCTCTTCCGTTTAATCCTTGGCTCTTCACCTTCCCACTCACTATCACTACTTGAAGGAGGAGTTGCAGGAACTTCAAAGTCAGAATCTTTATATATTTCCTCCCATGGTTTCATGCCTCTTGTACCAAATTTGGTGCTGACCTCATCATCAGATGAGAAAGTAGGCTCCACATTATCTTCATCAACAATTTTCTTCTTCAAGTTAGGTGTGTTGAGTCCTGCCCTTTTCTTTATCCGTCCTTTTTTCTGAGGTGTCACATGATTATCTGATGCCTTGTTAACATGTACTGAGCTAGAGCTTGAGTCCCTGTAGGTTCAGGTACTTCACCACAATCCACTTCAACTTCATCATGCAATTGAACTTTATCTTCCAACTGAACTTCACACAAAACTTCCAACTCTTTAATCTTTGATTTTATTATCTCTTCCTTATACACCCTAGCATTGATTAACTCCTCATTCCCATCATCATCACTTTCTTCACTGCAGTTAGTATCTGTTTCTTCATCTGTAGATTCATCACCATCTCCATTTGGTGCATCAACTTGCACATCAACCACATCAACTTCCTTCTGCAGAAGCTGCTCAACTTCCCTCTCACCTCCCTGACTAACTTCTATCTCAAATGGTAAGAGTTCATCAGTAGAGTGGTCACAATATAGATCAACTAGACCAGTTCGTTCACCTTCCTCAACTAGTAACCTAATACTATGGTCATCATGTATCAACTCTAAACCATAACGAATATCCAAGTTCCCAACTTTGAAATACACTGCAGTGTTCTTCTTGTAACCATACTTCTTCGGTAAGTTGTATATTTTGTCAACATTCAGCCAGCCACCATCAACGTCATGAAGCAATTCTATAAAACCTCCTCCATAGTGGTATATTAGTTCTTCAATGAACCTACCACCATGATTAAACTCCACAGAAAACAAACTCATGCTGCAAAAGGTACATGGCACAACATTAGATAATAAACATTGTAAAATTGAACAATCAGTGGAAGAAATTTACATATAAACCCAAATCATGGAACAATCATGTACCAAAACTGATTCATAACTTAAACCCAAATCACCATATAAACCCAACTCAAAGAATAATCAGTGGAAGAAAAAAATCTTAATATTTACATCAGTCTGGAAAAAAACATCTAAATATTTATATTTAAACCCAAATTGATATATAAACCGAAATAAAACCAATCAGTGGAAAAAAACATCATCATTTTGAATATTACAGGAGATATTCTAAGGGTGTTACATTTAAACACAAATTGAACAATAATCAGTGGCAAACCACTCTAACTCAGATATTTGCAGAAGAATCTCGACAAAGAAAAAAAAATTCATAAAAACCCATACATACCTTCGTCTTCGCCAGAGATTTGCATGCAAAACCCTAGCAGATCAAATCGCCCCTTCTTCTTTCTCACTCGTTCTCTCTCTCTGTGTGAACTTCGACTAGTTTGGAACCCTAGTTTGTACCAATCGTATTCTTCTCTCGCTCGCTCGCTCTCTCTGTGTGAACTTCGAGTAGTTTGGAACCCTAGTTTGTAGCAATTGCCTTCTTCACATTATCGCTCGCTCGCTCTCTCTGTGAAAAATGACTCAGACTTCGTTTGATTTGGTTTGATAGTACTTTTCTTTCGCCGCGTAATCCACCTTGGATTGGTTAATCGAAGCTGAGTCATTTTTCTTTTTTTAAAAAAAAAGCCACGTAGGCAACATCTAACGTTGATACTAACAGAATTGAAGAACAGTTAACAGAATGATCCAATTAAAAACTTTTAATTAGTTTAATGGGCTAATCCAAAAAATTAAAAGTTCAATGGTGTATTAAGTAAAACGTGCCAAGTATAGTGGTGAAAAACATAGTTTTGCCGAAAAAAAATAAATTTTGTCGTGAATAGTACCCCGAATGAATAATACTCGAATGAAAAGTACCCCGAATGAATAGTACCTCAAATAAATAGTATTCTAAATGAATAGTACCCCGACATAAATAGTATCCCGCCATTTAATAAGAAAGTTCAAACCAATAGTGGAATGATACTAGATGAAGCACAAACTATTAAGAATATTCCACTAATTTCAAGGGTTTTCACCATTTAATAATAAGGTTATGGAAACAAACAATAAATTTGTACCATAAATGGAGAAATATGAAAGAAGACGATATCCCTTGATGAGTACAAAAGAAATGACATCTCATCCATGCATCTAAGTTATAATAGATATCATAGGACTTGAGCATTAACCTTGGTTGACCCAATAGACCACAAAGAAGAACGAGAAGATTACTATCTTGTTCATTCCAATGGTGTGCATCTTCTTGCCATATTATTATCTCTATTGTCTCAAATTGAGAATTATATTCCAACCATACTCCAAGATTATATAAATAATGCTCATAGATATAGTCAGCAAGTGGATGTACACAACCATATCTTATGATAACACGAGTTTATATGTGGTCAGACATCATGTATGATAGTGGAAACACACCCTCTGTAAGCTCTTAGTACAATTTTGTCCTCATTCTACTGAGGTGCATTTTTGACGCTTTCAAAGTCGGGTTCTCATCACCCTATTGTTGTTCAACAAAATCAATTATTAAGTGACGTATAAAATACGACACACACATCTTAAGTCCTCAATACAATTATATATTGTCATGCTATTTTATAATGTATTGAGAAACTTCCACAGTCTCGGACCATCACACTATTTCTCTGTTATCCCCGCTCGACCCAGCTATACTCTTACTACTTGAAAGGAATTGTGAAGTAAAATGGTGAGCACAAATAGCCCATGAAAGATTATTATGACTAAAGATAATTAAATTATCAATAGCCTTCATCAGTAATAAATCAGATATTTAGAACATATGGTAGATGATAAAAGTTTTCAACCATAATTGCAGCGGAATCAAAAATCCATTAGAAGAGTCAAGTAGAACATAATGTCTACTATCTCCTCCAAATTAAAAGTCCATCATTAATATTTCTTTCCTGTAATGCTCATCAACAGGTCTTTGTTGTACCTAAGACAAAGAGAACTCTCATCACATGTTTTCACCTGAACCACCAAAGAATATAGTTAAATTCACAATTCATATTTATAATCATGTAAATCAACAGTCTATTTTTGCACTATGGGCCAAAGACATACAATTGTAAAACTAATAATCAACAGTCCATCTTTGCACTACGACCAAAGACATACAACTGTAAAACTAATAATCAACAGCCCATCTTTGCACTACGGACCAAAGATGTTCAACTGTAAAACTAATAATCAACAGTCCATCTTTGCACTACGAACCAAAGAGGACTTTCACCACATCATTTGTTTGTAACATTACAGGTCATGATTATACCAATACATAATCCATGATCATAATCATACCAATCAACAGCCCATCTATGCACTACAAGCCAAAGATGACTTTTACCACATCATTTGTCTGTAACATTACAGGTCATGATTATACCAATACACAATTCCTGGTCATAATCATACCAATCAACAGTCCATCTATACACTACGGGCCAAAGATGACTTTTACCACATCATTTGTCTGTAACATTACAGGTCATGATTATACCAATACACAATTCATGGTCATAATCATACCAATCAACAGTCCATCTATGCACTGCGGGCCAAAGATGACTTTCACCATAATACAAGCATGAGAATGATAACAATGATATAAGGAATCAATCAAGGGAGATCAAGGATAAATATTAGAGATTTATAATTCAATTTATCTAGAGTTCAAGAATGCCCAAATTGTCAATATGATAATTAATTGTGGAGTAAAATTCAATAATGATATTCATGAATCAAAAATAATTTGGATAGAAAAGGAACCAATTTTGTCATGAATAGTACCGTATGAATAGTATTGTGACGCCCCGAAATTCGGTCTATCTTCACACCCGAATTTCGTACATCACGGCTCTATCTTCTTCCAAACATACATCATTAAATAGCTAAATATAACAACATACATTGTCAAATCCCAGGTTCTAATACCTTATAACCTCGTTCATTATAAACAATGATAATTACATTATTCTTTACATCTTACAAGAGTGACTTTCATCCACCACCAAGAATACATAATAGGTAATTAAACTAGTCTATAGTTTAATTAAACTATTCTACATTACAAGTCTTGGCTTGATCTTCACGCTCATTCATATACTGAATGACACTTCGTCTGGATAACGGTCAGCTTGATCTTTACGGGATCCTTAAGTTCTTCTACTCGTACGCTGAAAATGTTTTTCATTTAAAGCAAGTGTGAGCATTCAATTGCTCAGCAGGTCATAGCAGTTGAATAAACAACCTCAAGAATTTAACCATTCTTTTAAAACTTCAATAACTGAACAAAGGTTATGAAACAGCTTGAATAATAGGAATAATCTCGATTCCTATCATTTTAAAACATTAGTCACATTCACTTTGAAATACTTTCATTCTTCTTCCTTTTTCATACACATTCTGTCTAGCTAGAATTATTAGCACAGACTTAACAATAACAGTTCATATATAAACAGAATAATTTCATATTGAACAGTTCAATCACAGAACAGTTCATCTCACAGAAACACCGAAGTGTTAAAATTGTGGCACAAGGCCTCATACATTAACCTTATACAAATATCACACATTTGCACATAAGTAAAACTTCGCATGTTCAACATCTGAGAAAGTTTAAGAAACTAACATTCATTTAAAAATATGAATGAAGTTAGGAAACTTGCCTTACGCACAGCTACAACTTACAGTTTACGCTGAACTGCTCAATGCAATCCTTATATAACACACACATCAATTAGTCATGTATATTTGACTTACGCATTGGTTTAAACTTAACTTTACTTCTTAGGGTTCGCGTTCTTGCAATCTAAGTTTATGCAACCAACTTTCTTTATCGCTTTACGGTGTTACGACATACAGAGATGTCTTACTCATACGATCATCATCTTTGATGATTTACATTCTTATCGTCTTCTTATAACTTTTCTAGGACTTAGTACACATCGAATCTATACTAGTAGTCCATATGGTACTCTGAGTGGTTTTTCACAAACAACCAACAAACTAGTTTCTCGTCTCATCAACACCGTCTTTCACAGCGAGTTAGATCAGTTGCTAGTTTCGTATATACCTCCGCTCTCTAAAGGAATTGTTTAGCCCAGCTCCTATATGTCAACCATTAAAGATTACGATTGTACCACAACCTAAACTTAGCTAAACTTATGTGAACCATCAAAGCTATAATGTTCGTTAAGTTGATTTCCCATTTCTTATGGCTTTCTGGCAACTAAATGCAATACCTTAGAATTTATTCCTTATCGTCTAAGTCAAATAGTCTTTTGCATACTTAGAAAGATCATTCAATGTTAATACTATGCGATCATAGCGTTAAGTATTTTACATTACCTTATTCATATCTTATAACGTTCGGTTCATTCGACACGGAACGTCATCCAAGTTATAACTATTAACTCGGCTTCTCAACGTTATACGTCATTAATTCAGTTTCTTCACCGTTAACAGGTTTAATCATTAGTCTTCATTACTTTACGACCAAACCATACACGGTGTGTAGGTTCTGCCCTTTTAATATTCGTGTACACTTAACCTTACATCGGCTAAAGTGTTTAACGCTTACATTTCATTCTCTATCCGACTCACATTCGACTTTCATTACTCTTATTACCGTTCGTTACGACTTTCTTGATACTTCATATCTTT
This sequence comes from Panax notoginseng, assembly GCA_016801055.1. Lineage (NCBI taxonomy): Eukaryota > Viridiplantae > Streptophyta > Magnoliopsida > Apiales > Araliaceae > Panax > Panax notoginseng. The sequence continues at coordinate 104,744,007 of CM029023.1, read as the reverse complement.
CTTACTACATTCGTCAACGTTTAAGTCATACAACCAATGTATACTTAGAACGTTAGCACGACACAAATACGATTCACGAGGATCGTTTACGTATTCAACGTTCACATTGTTCATCTCTTATTCAATCTTTACCCAAGGTTTTGATCGCTTTCATTCATTATCCATTACATGAACCCCACGTTCATCATTCTTTCTTAAAGTTGAAGTGATAAGTAGGTTTTATACCTACTTATCCGGTATCTGTTACTTAAATTAGATGCTTAATCTCATGTTTCTTAGTTACTTTTCATGCATTTTGTATTCTTTTTTGTAGACTTTATGATTGGGAGCTAAAATCGCAAAGAATTGGTATGAAATCGCAAAGAAAAGTAATCCGGACATCGTTTGGGCTTTTATGTTTATTTCATGTTCTTGGCTTGAAAAGTGGATTACATTGTAGAGCTTCTTCTTAGCTTTCCGGAACATCTTGAATCACTCCAATCGGAGTTCGGATGCATGAGTTATGACCTTTGTACCAACGGACGTTGAACTTCACTGTTTTGGGTAACCATTTACATAGCAGCCACTTCAGAGCCAATTTCAACATTTCTTCGGTCCTTATTTCAAAAAAATCAAAGCATGAAAGTTGTATATCTACGTCTCCTCTTTCTAGAACATCTTGAATCATTGAAATCGGAGTTCAGACGAAGATGTTATGACCATTTTCCTAAAGGACGTCAGAGCAGAAAAAGGACCCCCGCCGGGGAGGGCTTTCTCTTCACAAAACTCCCGCCGGGGTGGGGGTACCAGCTGGAAAACAAACCCTTAACCCGCCGAGGCGGGCCCCTTATAAGGTTAAACCCCCGCCGGGGCGGGGGTACGCGTAGAAAAGGCGAATTTTGTCAAAATTTGAGTCCTAAAAGCATTGGTTCAATCTGATTGACTCAAGGACTTCCAAGAGGACTTAAAGACATATAAAGAGACTTATAAAAGGAGGAGAATCACAAGGATTAGAGAAGAGAGAGAGGATTCCATTAAATTAGATTAAACTAGATTAGATCAAAACCTTAGTTCTTAAGAGATTTGGAGATTGAAGCAACTTGGAGACTATTGAAGATTCAAAGTAGGAGCAAGGAGGGAGCTTCAAATCTGCAGACAACAAATTCTATCTTCTTCTATCTTTGTCTTTTAATGATTATTCAATTGTGGATTCATAGTTTTAATTCAATGAACTAATTCTTTGTTTGAGATTACAATGGATCTTATTGTGTAGTTTATTTTAATATGCTTCGCTATCAATTATTATGTTCTATTGTGAGGATTGTCTATTGTAATTTGGACTTAATTGCTTAATTGTCTAGCTAACAATTACCGTGATAATCTATATGAACTCGAGAGATGAAGTATATATTTAGATCTAATCATGATAGCATGTGTTTGTGATTTCTGCATAGATGGAATTCATGATTCGTATTTAAGATAGAGATATGTCTTTACACCATATGTAATCTTATAGAGAACTTGTGCTTTAAATCCTTTTTAATTGTAATTAACATTGAGATATAATGGATTAGTTAATTAGGGTGTCTTGCTTAAATCTATCATCTGTGGATTTAAGTGAGTATGGGTATTATGCATCGAGAGGTGGTTTTATCTGCTTTAGTGTTCTTGATTAACAATTCAGGATCGAAAATAATTGATGAGAAGTGTGTTAACTTAAATGAAGCAATAAGTGAAGTTATGATCTTAAATCTCCGTAATCTGATTTTTAATTAGTGGTAATTAGAATTAGTGTAATTAAATAATTTAATTTATATAATTTAAAATTCATTCGATACTTTATTAAACAATTTCTCGTGGGAACGATACTTTACTTTCACTTTATTACTTGTAGACCACGCATACTTGCGTGTTGTGCGTAATTAGATTTTATCCAACAAGTTTTTGGCGCCGTTGCCCGGGAATTAGTTAATATATTTTTGCCAATATTAGCTTCAATCAAATTAGTTTTAATTTAAACATTTTTTTTCTTTTTATTTAATTTTCTTCCTATTTTTCTTTCTTTTTAGGTACCATAGCTGAATTTAATTATCAATGGCCATATATGTGAGACCCCAAATTTTATGAATAAAGATTTAAATTTCTCGAAATATTTTTTTTAAATATTATGGTGTGGATTTGATATAATGTTATAATTGTGGGTAATATTTATAAATTTTGTAAAGTATGCAAGTTGTTATAAAATATTCGTTTGGTCAGAAAATATTCTTTTTGTCGGAGAATATCCGTACGACGGCATAATCATTGGTGGACCCCATAACGAAAGTATTGTCGTAGTTAGAAAACGGCAGAATTATCTTTTTATAAAATAACGGCGAAAGTGTTTCTGTTAAAACTGTTGAACTACCCAATAGTAAAAGTACAGTAATACGCGTGGTTGCATAGTAGCACACGGTATTGATTATTGATGCTTACGTAAGAAGTCACTCAGTTATACTCAATTATTGCTACAGTAATTATTGCATCATATCTCCCATATTATTAATTTAATTATTGTCACAGTATCAATATGTTATATTATTAAATCAATAATTGAGACGATAAAGTTATTCATATTATTATTTACAATATTGACAATGTCTAGAAGTTCTGTCAAGGAGAGGTTTGGTCACCTAATTGCGCGCCAATAAGGAGAAATCCTTATCGAAAAGCCCCCTCTTTCCTGGGAACGACCTGGCTGTTAAATATTATGAGTTATAATATTAATGACGAATAAGTTCGTGTTGATTAAAGATGAAATTGATATTTCTATTGTGTTGGAATTATTAGTGTTAGTAAAAATCGACATTTATTTCGATAATAATTGATGTCTGGAGGTTATTTTAACCAATCGGGTAATTAACTGGATAAATGAGCAATTAATTGCTATTAATTCACATGCTTATAACTATGTGTTCACATGTGTGTACTATTAATTCACATGATTTACTATTAGGGAAATTGGTGCAAGATTGATAATACTTGCATGATTAAATTAAAAATAGAGGTATAGTTGAAGGTACTATACTGTAATTAGTTTTTTCACATGATTATACTATTGAGTCACATGAATGAACTATTAATTCACATGATTTACTATTAGGGGAGGTGGTGCAAGTTTGATAATACTTACAGGACTAAATTAAAAATGAAGAAAAAGAGGAAGGTATTATACTGTAATATTTTGAGTCCCAAAATGTGCAATTATCGAAACTATATTTTTCCATAAATAGAAGCTCATTCTTCCTTCATTTCCCACCAATTCACTAAAGCTATAGAGAAATTATAGAGAGAAATTATAGAGAGAAAGAAGAAGAGAAGTCTGCTACCTCACTATTCCAGTATCTAGTCTTCTTTTGAGGTAAGGGGTATTATTCATTCGTATTCATGAAGAGAGTTATTTTCTTTCAATACTCGTAAGTGTTTTTATTCCATTCTTTATTATTATGTTAGAATAACCTGTCTATGCGAAGTACCACATACATGGTAAAATTCTTATGTTATTCCATTCTTTATTATTCTGTTGGAATAACCTATCTGTGCGGTCTATCGCATGCCTGGTGAATTATGTTGTTATTCCATTCTTTATTATTCTGTTGGAATATCCTGTCTGTGCGGATTACGCATGACCTGGTTTCATTCTTTATTATTCTGTTGGAATATCCTGTCTGTGCGTATTACGCATGACCTGGTTCTATTATTTATTATTCTGTTGGAATAACCTGTCTGTACGGTCTATCGCATGTCTGGTGAATTCTTATGTTATTCCATTCTTTTTTATTCTGTTGGAATAACCTGTCTATGTGGATTACCGTATGCATGGTGAATGATCCTTCGTATTCATTCTTTATTAAATTGTGAAAATGATCTGTCTGCGTGGATTACCGCATGGCGGGTGAAAATTCATTTGCAGTTTCGTATATTCTATCATACTCATATGAGATATCATTTCTTTTGTACTCGTCATGAAATATCATTTTATTTGGTATTTTATTTACGAATTACTATTCACGAGTTACTATTTACCCAGTTACTATTTACTCTAGTATTATTCACTCGGGTATTCGGGACACTTTTTGTGCCGGAGTACTATTCATGAGTTACTATTCACAGGTTACTGTTCACCCGATTACTATTCACTCTAGTATCATTCACTCGGGTATTCGGGACACTTTTCGTGTCGGGGTACTATTCACGTGGTACTATTCTCGAAGTACTATTCACGGGGTACTATTCACCCGAAAAATATATTTTTTTTCTGTCCAAATTATTTTTGGTACATGAATATTATTCTTGAATTTTACTCCACAAAACAGTATCATGTTGACAATTTGGATATTTTAAACTCTGGATAAATTTAAAGTCTTTAATATTTATCCTTGATTTCGTTTGATTTGATTTCGTTTGATAAATGCTTATATCATTGTCATCATCTTCATGCTTATATTGTGATGAAAGTCATCTTTGGCTTACGTGCATAGATGAACTGTTGATTATTGGTTTTACAGTTGTATATCTTTGGCTTACGTGCAAAGATGGACTGTTGATTATTGATTTTATAGTTGTATATCTTTGGCTTACCTGCAAAGATGGACAAGTGTATGACATGATCATAACCACTGGTGATAATAACGAATATCCTTGGCCCGTAGTGCATAGATAATTCGATGATATGATTGGCAGGATCATGACCATTAGTTAACAGTTGAATGTCTTTGGCCGTAGTGCACTGACAGACAATTGATTGGTATGATCATGACCATTGGTTTTATAGTTTAATATCTTTGGACCGTAGTGCAAAGGTAGACAATTGATTGGTATGATCATTGTTATTACATTTGAATATCTTTAGCCTTTGGGGTAAGGATATTGAGTAAACGTTCTATTAAGCCTTTATGGTAAGGAGAAACTGTTGATTTACATGATAATAAATATGAATTGTGGATTTAACTTTAATCTTTAGTGGTTCAGGTGAAGACAGGTGATGATAGTTCTTATTGTCTTGGGTATAACAAAGAACTGTTGATGAGTATTACAGGAATGAAATATTAATGATGAACTTTTAATCTAGAGGAGATAGTAGACATTATGTTCTACTTGACTCTTCTAATGGATTGCTTATTCCGCTGCATTTGTTGATCTAAAACTCGTTGTCTATTGTATTCTATCAGTTGTTATACTGTTGAAGGCTAAGGATAATTTATTATGCATTATCTTAGTCATAATATTTCTTACTGGGCTAGTTGAGCTCACCCTTTTGCTTTCATTGTTCTCTTCAGGAAATGAGAACGTAGTTGGGACTAGTCGGGGAACGGAGTGACGGTCCAGATGATAGCATTAGTAGTCCTCACTATTCTATAAAATAGTGTGATAATAAATGTATTGAGGACTCCATTTGAGTTGAATACTGTCTAGAAGACAATATTCGTATTAAAACTCTAAGTTTATGTTTTATCGTATTTTACACGACAGTTGTATTATTAAGTTGTATTTAAATTTTTTACCATGTATTTGGCTACTCAAGATGGGTAATGTATACCTATTTTGGGGGCGTCACAGTATACGAGAATGATTCAACCAAGGGGAGCGGTGATTGATGGTCTCAATGCATTTTCTGCATTATCAGCGCAGCTTGAGACACTTTTGAGGAGGTTGGTCGATGTTGCAGCCCAACGTAATTGAAGGATAGCAGTTACGTGCAATTATTGTGCTGGTAATCACCCGAGTAATCAATGCACCATCAGTCTTGGGCCGGTACAATTTGGTGGTAATTACCTCAACTAATATGCATATAATAATTATCATCAAGTTTGGGGGTATCACCCAGATTCTTCATGGAGCTACAACTATCAAGACCAATACTACGCTCCAAATTCAACATACACACCAGAATTCTCATATCCACATCCATTTCCACAAGAAGAAAAGTCAAATTTGGAGGAATTATTGTCAAAGCTCATAGCAAACCAAGAGGAAAGGATGATGAGTCAAGAAATATCGAGCCATAATTTTCAGAACCAAATAGAACAACTCATCATTACTTCAACCCATGGTCCTCAATACATGAATTCCATAACTGAGACAGAAAAATCAAGGTTGGAGGAAATGTTGTCCAAGTTCGTAGCATCAAATGAGGAGAGGAGGATTAATCAAGAGATGGCAATTCAAAATCAATTCAAAAGCTACAGAGCCAGATGGATCAAATGCTCAAAGCCTTGAACAACTGTCCTCAAAACAATTGGTGTTATGACGAGGATTCTGAGATTGATGAAGTGCCCGAACTAAATATACAACTGGATAAGCCATAAAATGTTGAAAAAGAGGAGACACGTGGGAATAATGAAAACAAGGTCGGTGAAGAGTTAACTGTGAGTATTAACGATGATGAGCTGATGTTATTAGTGCCCCAAGTGCCTTCTCCACCAAAGTTCAAGGATCCGGTTAGATTTGCAAAACCTTGTCCGCTAGGTAGTCATGTCGTCAGCAATACTCCTTGTGACGTAAAAGCGAGTACAACTTCGAAGCCATGGTGCGATGAGCTGGAGAAGATAGAAGAAGATATTGTTGTGTCTGACAAGCCTCAATGCCAGAATCTATTCGCAGACACAATGGAGAAAACACCTAGATGTTGGACGTACTTGAATGTGATCTTATCTAAAGAAAGCATACTAGGTGACTTTAATGCAATGGCTATCACAATTGGGAACCTACCAAAAGCTACATTATTTCTGATGGATGGAGGGTTCCTCAATTACCGAAGAGGAATTGAATAGCGTTGACTAGACAAAGTCAAGCTGAAAAACTGTAAATCAAGCGCTGATGGGAGGCAACCCAGGATTTTTTTTATATATATTTATATGCTTTACTAGTTTATTTAGTAGATAGGAATTAATTTGCTTATTAATTTCTCTTACCAATCCAAATACTATGCTAATCCATGTTGTTTCTCTTCATTATAGGTATTGGAGGTTCAATGGATAGACAAAAGATTTTGAAAAGGTTATTCAAGTCAAATTCAAGTGTGGTGCCCAATTTGTTCCATGTGCCTAACCTATTCTCTAAACTTAGCGGACAAAGAGGAGGATTGCTATATTTTCAGGAAAGTCATCTTCTTTACTTTTTTCTATTTCAGCCATTGAGGACAATGTCTAGTTTAAGTTTGGGGGGCATTTTAGTGTCGTATTGCATATGGTTAGTTATTTACATTGTAGTTCGTATAGTTACATTTAGTTTTTGCATTCAGTTTCTTGAAATAAAAAAAATTGAAAAATTAGTAGTTAGTTTACTATGTTTATATAGCATTTAGTACATCTTGCATGAGTCCATCTGTTTGATATTTACGGTTTGTTTTGGCCAATGATGAGATTGAAATTGGGTAGACAAATATAGTACTGACTATTAGAGCTTTGATGTGATTTCTTGTTCTGAATTGAGTCTTTTTCTGTTTGAAACTGATATAATAAGGATAGCACAGTAAAAAGAACTTGTTGATTGATTGAGTTTAAATTGATACATAATGGGATTCTAAAGGATAATGCTAGTTTAAATGAAAGAATGACAAGAATAAGTAGTGATGACTAAAGTTAGACAAGAACCTAAGTTTGGGGGAATATTTGGGATATATAAGCTATAAAAAAAAAGAAAAAAAAGGAAAAGAAAGAAAAAGAAAAAAAGTATGAATAAATACCGTGGCGTGCTTGTCTAGTTTTGTGGCCTTTGTTACTTAAGTAAGTAAGCCCGAGGGGATTGTCTTTACACCTAGCGCCCTAAGTACTTAATGGTCTGGGAGTCGTTGGTCGAAAGCTCGTTAAGGTATCATTGAAAAGCCACTACAAAAAAATGGGCCTTCAGCAACAACCGATTTTCGTTGCTAAAGGTGCCAAATTTCGTTGCTAAAGGGTTTTGGCAGCGACTTTACTGTCGTTGCGTCTTTCGTTGTGCAATGAGCGTAACGAACGTATTTTTTTCGTTGCCAAAAGTAATACATTTTGCAACAAAATTTGACTTTAGTACAAAACCATCGATCCTTTAGCAACAAAATGTATTATTGCAGAATAATTAAAATGTCGTTGCTAAAAACTCCATTTCATTGCAAAAGCCTGCTAATTGGCAACGAAATGAACTCTTTTTTTTTTGCAACGACCATGCATTTTCGTTGCAATTGACACTATTTTGCAACGACATTTTTCGTTGTAGTAAATTATGAAAATTGTTGCCCAAGCTTGCTTTCGTTGCGGAATGTAAATTTTTTAGCAACGATTTTTCGTTGCTGATTATATTATTTGGCAACGACATTATGCTGAATCAGCAATGAAAATATTTGTTGCTAGTTATTTTTCAATACCAACAAAAGTCGTCAATTAGCAACGACATTATATGTTGCCGTTTCTTTATATGTGCAACGAAAGTTGATATAATTTGCAACGATAAAAAATATTGCCTTTTATTTTAGTATTAGCAACAATATCCTCTCCGTTGCTATTATGTTAATTTTTCGTTGCCAAATATTATATTTTTAATGCCATTAGCAACGAAAATTTGTTGTTAAATGTATAAAAACTTGTTGCTATATTAAAACTTGTTCAATGCTTTGGTAACGAATTATATTGTTACCAAATCAAAATTTAACATTTTTTTGTGTACTTGACTGGCTCAATGTCCCCATAGCAAATAATGGCAAAAATACAAAAACTAAAATATTATTAACTTAATAAAATCATCCACTACATAATCATTCATTATCTTTACAATTAATCATCTAAAACTACCACAGTTCTTCAATCAAAGTATATATCTACATATATAGAGAAAGTACACTTCATAATTTCGTCCCTTGTCTTCCGTAAACGTAGCACAGAAATTTGATACCCAGTATTGTAAGTCAGGTCGTAGAAGCAGTACTCCTACACATTTAAAAATAATAGCAAGTCAGAAAACTGAAACAAATAGGTCACCAGAGACACTTAGTGCCAAAATTAATACACAAAGACAATAGAGTTGCTACCCATAAATATTGACATACTTGACTTCGCAAGACGAGGGAATTCACTAGGATCTCTTCCAAAAAGTTTGAAAACAATACGATCAGTATGACTCTGAAATTAGTCAAAAACATATTTAGTTAAAGACAAATATCCTTTTGAGGCCAAATTCAAATGACAAAGGAATAATTAATCTTCGAAGAAGTATATAACAATACTTTGGCCATCTCATGTAGCACTACACCAACTGACCAAGGTGTTTTTGTACAAAAAGAAAAACAATTATACATAACAAATGAAACTAAACATAACCCAATTCCTATAAAATTCAAGATACGGAACTTAACTTTCATTATAAGTGAAACACAAAATACAAGAAGAATATTGACTAAAAAACTTGTTTAACTTTGATTTATTCAAGGCTTTGATTTATTCATGTTGAAATTTAGCTACTATATGGGTGATATATCCACCCTTTATAATTCAAGTATGTTAATTGAATGCCTAAGGGAGGCCCCAGCCCTTGCCCATTAAGCCTACTGCTGCTGCCGAGGCAGTAGCTTTACACTTCACCAAGCAAGATTTTGCTCCTTATGATAGCTCACAAATTATAGCAACATGTAACCTATATAAACCCAAGACAGTAGCCTATGTGAGTTAAACCAAAAGAAGTATCTAATTTAACAACTGAGAGCTCAAAAAGAGCCCCCCCCCAATCCATCCATCTTATGTCGCCGCTACCGCTGTTGTTGATGCTGCCACAAGCAACCACCCTGTGCTCAACATAGCTACTTTCCTAATTTCATACTTCTAACCCCTATGATCAATTATATCCATTATTAGATATATTGCACATAGCATATGGAAATATTTTTAGAAATTATGAAACCTCTATTTTAGTTTCAATAAGCTCCCCAAAACAGTGGGTGAAAGTAGCTTAACACATTGAATTCCAATCTTTCGTTTTGGCTGGAAATTGAATTTCGTTATAAGCTAGTAAGCTTAAACTCTCTAATTATTATCACACGTGTTAACTAAAACTCATGCTTTACTTTGTTCTAATATTCAGTTTTTTTAACAAAAGTTCTTTTAGAACTTTTATTGAACAGGTGGTAGGCACAGTTTTAGATTCCCAATTTCACAGCCATTGGTTTACATCATAAACCCATATCACCATCCTTATGTCTCCTCAGCCCAACCTAAACTCCTCTAGCTATATATCATACAATAGCAGTCCAAAACATTAACAAAACATGAATATTCAAGCAATTCTTTTGATTATCACATAACCCAATAACATGGAAATCTCTACTATTGAGCATACTTGACACGCACTGAAATACTATTCTATACAAGTAGTTGCACAAAACTCAATTAACTTGCTATCTAATCATATGCTAACAAATTTTCTGCTCATACAGTATATATAAAAAAATATATAAATTACCTTAAGTTGAATTCGGTCCTTCAACCCCTTGGTAATTTAATTTCTTCCTTTGCTAAAAAGCTGCCCTAAATTGTTCTTCAACTTCTTTTAATAACTTCAATCTTTACTAATTTGATGAATTCTCGTATTATATCTTGATGTAAATAAGAGCTAGCATGAAGTTAATTTCGAACGGAGGAGAGAAAGAAAAATAAGGAAGCTTAGGTCTGATCAAAGCTTAAGCACTCAAGGCTTCCTACGCATAGCTCATCTAAGTTTGCTGGCCTATGTAAACTGTAGAGAGACAGCTTCTAATTGCCGAAAGCTGACTCAGCTAATCTCCCCCAAATTAATGACAGCTCATGCTGCTATTTTACTTAACTGATAATGGTAGCTTAAGGCTATGTTTGGATTACCACATAATATAACCCATTTGTTCCCTCTCCTTACTTATTGCATCCTATATACTGTATTTTAAATATACTAAAATGCACTTCAAAAATTCGGATAAAATATCCTTAAATCATTTCCGTCAAAGTAAAGGGTATTTATTAAATATAATAAATATCAATTATTATACTTGACATATCACCCTATCACATATTATACTGTACATGATAATATATGCAATATAATAACACATACTTAAATACAAAATAAAAATTTATTTCAGTAAATTCTTATTTTATTTACTCAGGAAAAATGCAATTCGCTACAGTGTGTAGTTATATTTATATAAAGAAAAGGACCATCCACACAAATTAAATTCATATTCATCTTCAGATGATATAGGGCGAATTTTATTAACTGGATATTTCACACAATCTCGTCTACAAAGAAATATCATAACTTTTGAATAGACAGGAAAATTTAAATAACATGAAATAACACACAAATAGCCTAACATTACAGAAACAATTAAAGATATGATTAAGAGTGATGAATGGTTTGACTTACACATTAATGGCATCTTGCTTTTCAGCATCCATGTAGGCATTGCTATAATATCGATGTAGCGTTCTTAATAATTCCTGGGATTGAGTTGCTGCTTTCCATTGACCTCTTTTCTGAGAGAATATCTGTTTACATGTGCACAAGGATGAAAGTTGAGGAGCTCTATGAATATTATAGATGTACATAAGCTATTCTTCAATTGAACATTATTAGTAGAAAATAAAATCAAATGTTGCATTACACTAATGTTGGAACTCCACATGCATTTCCAATACAACTAACTGAATTACATTCACTGCCAATCAATAGGTCTTTGAGAAATGTATCAACATCTAATATTGTTATACCTAATGCAGGAAGAAGCAGTCACTTTTAAGTCAAAAGTACAAAAAACAAATATCAAAATTTTGATAAAATAGAGATATTATGCCAATATATCAACACCATACATACTGTTGTTATGTATCATCCAATATTTTTTTATTGTGACACTTTCAACAGTTCCATCAAGCACCTTTTAGACAGACATCCTACATCTTGGACCTGAACTATTGGCTTCAGAATACTAGTTTCACAAAACCATGTTTTTCAATTGTTACTAGTAACTAAATTAGTAGTGGGGGCTCCGGGTTCCTACTTGCCATTTAACATCATCAAATGCTCTTCTTAGACAAAAGGATTTAAATTTTCATGCTTAAGCTGTGCAGGAAGTTCCATTTAGGTTGAGCTTTTAGGTGTGGACTACTTGATGTTGAATTTTACACATAGTGAGAGACTGATAGTCTTTAAGATCTTATGATAAATTTGTTAACTAGGTCATCTGAATGTAAAGCTGCATGTCCAACTGTTGCAAATGTTAAATGTTTAACCAAAACTAGTACCTGTTATGGAGCCAACAATTATGAAGCGTTTAAATGGATAGTCTGATTCTTTCAAGTCATCTAACAGCAGCCGTGAGAGGAGGAAGTGCCCAAGATGGCTCGTGCCAATGCTTACTTTAAATCCTTCAGCTGTATAAGTTGGATCTTTTGCAGTTGGCAAGTAAAAGGCAGTGTCGCATACTAGCGCATCAAGTGGTCTCCCTGAACGTTTAAAGGAATCTGCAAATTGCCGAACACTTTCAAGGGAAGAAAGATCAAGGTGCATAATTGTGTAGTTTTCTTTAGCAATGCTAACTGATTTAGCAGCCCTCTCAGCCTTGAGAAAATTCCTGCACGCCATAATTATGTGACATTTCCCTGTTTCAGCTAGTGCTTTGGCTGTAGCTAGTCCCAAGCTAGAGGAGGCTCCGATAATAATTACATTGCCTTTCCTCAGTGTTTTCTTCCCTTCTGATGCAGCCTAGTTGATAGCTGGAGTTGTAGCTGCTGTCTGGGCTCTAATGGGGCCAACTAGTACTTTCCTATTGAATCCCTGTGACCAAATACCACTAGAAATAGTCATTATTGATTGTTGTAAAGGTTCTCAATTTTCAACTGTTCCTTTTAAGAACAAAAAACCCCCAGTTAGCATGCTGCTATTTCTGCTTACATATAAGCATATCCACACCCTTCTAAACCCTTCTAAATAGTTTTTGTGCGCAAAATAGGAAATTAGTAGTCTAGCAATGAATCTTGGACACACTGATACTGAACTCACCACCAAAGACACTCAAGCACTAATGTTGACGCCTGTTAAAAAAGGCACAGATCCCCCATCCAAGCAACTCATAAATAAAGAAAGACAAGACCCAAGTGATGTGAGCTGCAGAAAACTGAACCATAATGCAGTGACAGAGAACATCTTTTGCAAAATTTAATCTTAAAGAATACTGATAAGTAAACTAAATGTGTAGCAAGTGACTATGACAAACCTGATCAAGAGAAAACTCATGATTGAAAATGTCAAGTAGAAATTTATATCAAATAGAATCATTGGATAATTTATAAGTTGGGGTGGTTCCATAAAGCCGAGTGGACACCATGACCAATAAAAAACAGAATATTTGTATAGATGTTTTGGTTTGCGAATATTCTTAGAGACCACCATATTTTTCTTCTACAAATACCATTCCTGCTAGCTGCTATGTACCTTAATTTGAACACATAGAAAAAATACATTGCCTCGAGCCAAGGCAAGCCAATCCCTTCACATTCGATGCCTTTTCTTTTTCAGTCTCTCCTATTTTTTACTCATTACCCACACTGAATCTACTAACCCAAACCGAAAGGTAAGAACTGCACCAACATTGGTTTTCCAGCAAAAATTCAACAATTACCTCAATGCTAATTAATGATTACTGCATTACATACGTTTTACAAAAAGTAGTCTCATTTTATAAATTTGTCTTGTCGAATAAGAAGAGTTCACTTTTTAGTAGTAATAGTGTAAAATAATACAATATTCTTATATTAATTATTATAATTTCGTTATTATATAACATTGCTAAACCTAACATTTTATTATTTTTATTATTTTTATGAGTATGTATAAAACATATACATACACTACTAAATTAATCCGTAGATTTTGAAAATGGACTACTTTTCTGGAAAAGAGCAACTATACCAATTAGTTTAAAATTTTCTTGATACCATTAAGGCAAAAAATTTGGCTTTAATGTCTGCATGTTCACAAAGTTAAACATCTTGATATACTATTGACGAAATATATATATATATATATATATATATATATATATATATATATATATATATATATATATATATATATATATATATATAGTAATAATTGGTATAGGACTGGAGTTTACTTTTGGACTAGTTAGTGATTAATGAATTCTATTATGTATTGTGATAATTTTGAATGAATTATAATTGCGAAATATAGCAGCATATGAGTTTTAATAGAATTTTAAGAGTGACTCACCTCTTACATATCTTTTCAAGAAGAGTTACCACTAGTTCTTATTATTTATAACTGTCGACCAAAAATTTGACACAAACATCTGCAAACTACATTTTCCAATTTGTAAAAGCCATAGATTTTGATATTTGACAAATGATAACAGCAACACAGCATGTGCAGAGAGCAATAGACGGGCTAAAATGGATGGTCAAGTATGGGCAATAACATGAATATTGATGAACTGACATTTTTAGAACATGCTTAAACCTTCAAACAAAATATATCAAAAGGTAGGCCAATTGCTAATAAAGGTAATCAAGTTTTGAACTTTCACAAGGAACTCTCATTAGACAATTTGTGATGTATATTGAAAATCATAAACCCTTAAAGATTAATTAAAACACACATACAAAATATCAAAGCAATACAGGACAAACTGATTTATGTTCAAGAATTTGGACCTAAAAGACTCACCATATGTGTATACGAACACACATAAACACAATTAATTGACAATGGGTGTGTATATTCTGTGTATGTATGTGTGTGATAATGTGTGTGTGAGTAAGTATAACAGTGGGTGGGTGTAGGTGTGTGAGTAAAATACGTAGTGGGTGTGAGAGTAACTTACCAAACAACCAAATTAAATCCAAATCAAGCCTCCTCCGTTTGCCTCCTCCGTTTGCCTCCTCATGCCCAAATTAAAAGGTTAAGGTGTGGCTTATATAGTCCCTTTTTTTTTGCTTGAAAGTCGCCATCCTCTACAAATCAAAAGATGCCCACCCAATCTTTTTGCCCTAAAATATTCAAGTTGAGGGAGTTAGTTTTTCCTTTACATATACCTGTATAGCAAATTGAGTTATTCCCTACGTATATATCTTAAATTAATATGATACAACAGTACCCTAGTACTGCAAGTAATCAAAGCTAATTCCTTACTCAAAATATACTAGAGAACATGTTTAAAAAGCTATATATTATCACCGTAATCTAAGAGTATAGATAATTTTACATATATTGAGTTCTTAGAGTAAAAATCAATAGACAATATACGCAACGGTAGATTCCTCAAAAATTATAGCAATAAACACTCAAATTTCACATCATCTTCATGTAAACCAGTCTTAAGACATCAAAATATTCTCTACATATTAACTGATTTCTCAATAAAAAATTAGGGCAAATAATTTTTGAAGTGAAGCAAAACCAATTAATATAACAAAAGAAATTACTCAGTAGAAAACTACTTACACAAATATATTAACAGAATACAATATAAAAATAAATGATGACAGAACAGAGATTGATTCGGTGATTCCCGTTTTTGAAGAAGATGGAGATGATTTAGAGACAATGGAGAGTCGGAGAGCGAGAAAGAAGATGGAGATAGAGAGAGTCGATTATCATAATGGCCACAATGATGAGGTAGAGAGTCGATGGCGATGATGAGCATTAAGCAGTGGAGACGGCTGACGAGACTAGAGAGTGGAGAGACAGAGAGTAGCTAGAGAGTAGAGACGATGGCTGAGTTTTGATTTGGGAATAAATGGATAAACGTTGAACCCACTCACTACCCAGAACAATTATATGTAAAATTATTATTTCAAAAACTTAAACATAAATCTAAATTTAAATTTAGAATATATATCATAAATTAATTATAAAATTTTGAAATATAATTTTTTTGTAGAACAAAAAAGTAATATTTTAACATTTGTAATCTATTTTACAAAAAAAAAATCATAATTATTATAATTTTATTTATTATCAATTTATAATATTTTATATTTAAATTATTATAACATAATATTTTAATTAATATTGTAAATTACTTAAAAATTATTATTAAGAATAAAATTTCTTTTAAAATATTAATTACATTAAAATTTGAATTCTAGTAAATTATAAATTAAAGAACAAACTCAAACTTAACTCTTTCTCTAAAACATATGAGTATTTTATTTTTGGCATTTGTGCTTCATTCCACAAAAGAGCGTCACTGCCTTTTTTTGCCATGTATAAAATTTTAAAGTTTTAACGTAGTGTAAAGTTATTTACTTTATAATTTATTAAAAGAAATAGTCGATATTGTAAGTTACTTAAAAAATGTTATTAAAAGTAAATTTATTACTTTAAAAAAAGTAATGTATTTATATTACAATTTATATTCACCATAATTAAAAAAACTAATGCATTACTATTCTTCTTTTTATATTTTATTTTTGGACTTAAAAATATGTTTATGATTTAAAAATATTATTTTATGTAATCTCAAGTTAAATATTTACTTATATTAAATAATTTATTTTTTTACAATATTTTTTGCGTAATATCCTTAGTATTAAATATCATATTTTTATTATTTATAAATATTTATATAATATCACTAGTCATGGATAGAAAAATATGCAATTAGATGAGAATTTAAATATGAATAATTTTATCATTTGGCATTTTTTTTAAATTCGCATAAAATCAATCATCATTTTCATTCTAAGAGTAAGGGAGTACTTGTAAGTATATCCTACTTCTATCTAGAAATAGGAAACATTGGAAGCATAGATATAATAATCAGGTTTGATGAGGTTGGGTTTATTTGGGTCGGAGGTCCGGAACTAACATTCTTGGCAATCGGTTGTCACGGGTACTATTTCAACAACCATAATCTATACCGTTGATCGCAACATTGGATGGCATGGGTACATCGGCTGTCATTGAATTTCATCTAAAATTTAGATATGAATATTTTTTATAAATATTTATATGAATATTTAGAGATAAATTTATAAATATTTATATAAATATTTATTTACATACATATATATATATATATATATATATATATATATATATATATATATATCAGTAAAATAAATTTAAAACTATTAGAGACTACAAGTTATGGCGTTAGTTTAGTTAACTAATAAATTAGAATGTCTTAGTGGTAGCTTAATGGCCCAATAACCCATAGGTCTTAGGTTCAAAACTTAGCTGTGATATTTTTGCTATATTTACATATATATATATACATATATATATATATATATATATATATATATATATATATATATATATATATATATATACACGATGAGGCTCTAAAGCGAACCTTAAAGAGCGAACCAAAGACGAACCGTCGTCTTTGGTGTCTATGGCGACGGTTCGACCCATCGCCATAGCCATGTATATATATAAAAATATTCATAGTTATTTTATATATATTTAGTTTAATGTTGAGATTTGTTTAGTATTTTATTTAGTTTGACGAGAAATTTTGAAAAGAATATGTATGTATGTATATATATATATATATATATATATATATATATATATATATATTTGTCTCTAAATATTCATATAAATATTTATAAATAAATATTCATATAAATATTTATGCATGAAATACAAATATATTATCTTATAATAATAACACACTAATTTGTCGTTTTATTTTATGATATATAAGATCGTTAGTATGGAAAGACCTATTTGACTTCTTTTTTTTACCTTTTTTCCACAAGCGCTAATTATTATATCAATTCTTTTTTTTCACAAAATAAAAAAGCAGTAGATTTTCGGGAAACAATAGCATTAATTATTCTTTATTTTAAAATATCCAATATTAAAAAACTAATTAATTAACTTGGCTATTAATTTACATTATAATCTTTTATATACCAAAATATCACCTGCGGCCACACCAAAATGACATAGTTTTAATAAAGGAGTGTTATTTAAGGAGGAATGCTATTTAAGAGGAATGCTCTTGATCCTTGCTCTATATAAGGAGGAATGCTATTTAAGAGGAATGCTCTTGATCCTTGCTCTATATATAGAGCAAGGATCAAGAGCATTCCTCTTAAATAGCATTCCTCCTTAAATAACACTCCTTTATATAGAGCAAAGATCAAGAGCATTCCTCTTAAATAGCATTCCTCCTTAAATAATACTCTTTTTTTAAAATTACGTCGTTTTGGAGTGACTTAAAAGAGAGTGGTCCCACTTATTTTCTTTTTATTTACCAAAATATCACCTGCGGCCACTCCAAAACGACGTAATTTTAATAAAAGAGTGCTATTTAAGAAGGAATGCTATTTAAGAGGAATGCTCTTGATGAGCAAGGATCAAGAGCATTCCTCTTAAATAGCATTCCTCCTTAAATAGCACTCATTTATTAAAACTACGTCGTTTTGGAGTGACTTAAAAGAGAGTGATCCCACTTATTTTCCTTTTATTTACCAAAATATCACCTGTGGCCACTCCAAAACGACGTAGTTTTAATAAAGGAGTGTTATTTAAGGAGAAATACTATTTTAGAGGAATGCTCTTGATCCTTACTCTATACTCTATATATATAGAGTAAGGATCAAGAGCATTCATCTTAAATAACATTCCTCCTTAAATAACACTTCTTTATTAAAACTACGTCGTTTTGGAGTGACTTAAAAGAGAGTGGTCTCACTTATTTTCCTTTTATTTACCAAAATATCACCTGCGGCCACTCCAAAACGACGTAATTTTAATAAAGGAGTGTTATTTAAGGAGGAATGTTATTTAAGAGGAATGCTCTTGATCCTTACTATATATATATATATATATATATATATATATATATATATATATATATATATATCAGTAGAATAAATTTAAAAATATTGGATACTACAAGTTATGGCGTTAGTTTTGTTAACTAATAAATTGGAATGACTCAATGGTAGCATAATGGCCCAATAATCCATAAGTCTTAGGTTCAAAACCTAGCTGTGATATTTTTTGCTTTTTATGTTATATTTTTTGTGTATTAGATAAATTCTATTACCATATATATATATATATATATATATAAATTTGTCTCTAAATATTCATATAAATATTTATAAATAATTATTCATATAAATATTTATGCATGAAATACAAATATATTATCTTATAATAATAACACACTAATTTGTCGTTTTATTTTGTGATATATAAGATCGTTAGTATGGAAAGACCTGTTTGACTTCTTTTTTTTCCCTTGTTTCCACAAGCGCTAATTATTATATCAATTCTTTTTTTTTTACAAAATAAAAAAGCAGTAGATTTTCGGGAAACAATAGCATTAATTATTCCTTATTTTAAAATATCTAATATTAAAAAACTAATTAATTAACTTGGCTATTAATTTTCGTTATAATCTTCTATATACTGATCATGTATGGTCATCGATATGTCATTTAATTATTTCATTACCAATTTCAATCAAAAAAGTGTTCGATTGCCCATTAATTATTTGTTGCAAAAGAAGAAGGTAATTGAAAAGAATAACTTATACTATATTCTAAGGCAAAATAAATAAATTAAAGAACAGGTAAGATAAATATCATAATTTTGTAAGTATTTGACATATATAAGCAGAAATTATAGTGTTATTATTTTTATTTATTTATTTATTTATTATTATTATTATTATTATTATTATTTTTATTGCTATTGTTATTATTATTATTGTTATTAATACTATTATTATTATTGTTATTATTATTATTATTATTATTATTATTATTATTATTATTATTATTATTATTATTATTATTATTATTATTATTATAGTATATAGCTTCTTGAGATTATATTAATGGTATGTAGTGAAGGAGAAGAAAGGAATATATGGAGAAAATATCATGTTTTGATATAAATATTAATCCTTGCAAGATATTAATAGATAACTTGTGTTGCTCCAGTGGTCAAATGACCAAAGTTTCAAATGATAGGTTATAGGTTCGAATATGTTCCTCATTTGAACATAATTTTTAAATACTAAATACAAATATTTTTTGACAATTCTCCGAATATCGAATATGATTTTACAAAAATATGCTTATTAGGATTATCTTAATTTAAGACAACATTTTAATAGTCGTTGCAAAAAGTTGTATAAAATATGCAACGAAAATAAAAATTGTTTCCAATAAATGTGGTCCATATTAGGCAACGAAATATAGCAACAAAAAAACTTTCGTTGCCTACGATGAGGAGAAATCAAGTGGTTAGAAATTTTGCAACGAATTTCTAACGAATTTTGTTTCCAAAATTTGCAACGACTTATGAATTTCGTTGCAAAAATTGAAAGCCTGACACAATCTGCAACGAAGGACAAGTTTCGTTGCTAAACATACACTTTTAGCAACGACTTATAAATTCGTTGCCTGAAAAATCGTTGCTAAAGCTCTATTTTTAGCAACAAAAAAACTTTCGTTGTCAACGATGACGGGAAATCAAGTGGCCAAAAATTTTGCAACGAATTTCTAACGAACTTTTTTCCCGTCAATGAATTAGCAACAAAATTTTACAACGACTTATGAATTTTGTTGCAAAAAGTGAAAGCTTGACACAATCTGCAACGAAGGACAACTTTCGTTGCTAAACATATACTTTTAGCAACGCCTTACAAAGTCGTTGCCCAAAAAATCGTTGCTAAAGGCCCATTTTTTTATAGTGAGCCTAAGGGAATAAGACATTGCATAGCTATGTGTATATAAACCAAAAGAAAAAAAAATGAATAAAACGGGAAATAAGAGCAAAAAGCCCCCATAGATGAAAAATAAAACATAAGTATCCCATGTTGACGCTTGATATTGGTAATTGTTTGATTTTAGTTGGATCTAGCTTATTTTTGGATGTCTTGAGTTTACACTGTATGATGCCTTCGAAGAGACTTGTTATGTGTTAAATTTGATTTTATATCAGTTAACATTGTTATGGAGCACACACACTATATTAGTGATAACAGTCTGAGATTTGATGATTGATTGGGAAGTTAATGATTTGTTTTGATATGATGTATTATCGTGTTTACTTGATTTTTCTAAGGCCGATTGAATAGACTTATTTCTGTCATTACTGCTAGATTCGTAGGCATGTAGATTAGTTACATTGCATAGCATTGTTGTTTTGTGTTTTTGCTTGAGGACAAGCAAATGTTTAAGTTTTGGGATATTTGATAAGTAAATTTTATACCTACTTATCCGGTATCTGTTACTTGAATTAGTTGCTTAATCTCATGTTTCTTAGTTACTTTTCATGCATTTTGTGTTCTTTTTGTAGATTTTATTATTGGGAGCTAAAATCGCAAAGAATTGGTATGAAATCGCAAAGGAAAGTAATTCGGACATCGTTTGGGCTTTCATATTTATTTCATGTTCTTGGCTTAGAACTTGGATTACATTGTAGAGCTTCTTCATAGTTTTTCAGAACATCTTGAATCACTCCAATCGGAGTTCGGATGCATGAGTTATGACCTTTGTACCAACGGTCGTTGAACTTCACTGTTTTGGGTGACCATTTACATAGCAGTCACTTCAGAGCCAATTACAACATTACTTCGATCCTTATTTCGAAAAACTCAAAGCATGAAAGTTGTAGATCTACGTCTCATCTTTTTGGAACATCTTGAATAATCGAAATCGGAGTTCAAACGAAGAAGTTATGGTCATTTTCCCAAAGGACGTTAGAGCAGAAAAAGGACCCCCGCCGAGGAGGGCTTTTTCTTCACAAAACCCCCGCCGGGGCGGGGGTACGTGTAGAAAAGGCAAATTTTGTCCAAATTTGAGTCCAAGAAGGATTGGTTCGATCCGATTGACTCAAGGACTTCCAAGAGGCCTTAAAGACATATAAAGAGACTTATAACAGTAGGAGAATCATAAGGATTAGAGAAGAGAGAGAGGAATCCATTAGATTAGACTATATTAGATCAAAACCTTAGTTCTTATGAGATTTGGAGATTGAAGCAACTTGGAGACCATTGAAGATTCAAAGTAGGAGCAAGGAGGGAGATTCAAATCTACAGACAACAGATTATATCTTCTTATCTTCTTCTATCTTTGTCTTTTAATGATTATTCAATTGTGGATTCATAGTTTTAATTTAACGAACTAATTCTTTGTTTGAGATTACAATAGATTTTATTGTGTAGTTTATTTTAATATGCTTCGCTATCAATTATTATGTTCTATTGTGAAGATTGTCTATTGTGATTTGGACTTAATTGCTTAATTGCCTAGCTAACAATTACCGTGATAATCTATATGAACTCGAGAGATGAAGTATAGATTTAGATCTAATCATGATAGCATGTGTTTGTGATTTCTGCATAGATGGAATTCATGATTCGTGTTTAGGATAGAGATATGTTTTTACGCCATATGTAATCTTATAGAAAACTTGTGCTTTAAATCTTTTTTAATTGTAATTAACATAGAGATATAGTGGATTAGTTAATTAGGGTGTCTTGCTTAAATCTATCATCTGTGGATTTAAGTGAGTATGTGTATTATGCATCGAGAGGTGGTTTTATCTGCTTTAGTGTTCATGATTAACAATTCAGGATAGAAAATAATTGATGAGAACTGTGTTAACTTAAATGAAGCAATAAGTGAAGTTGTGAACTTAAATCTCCGTAATCTGATTTTTAATTAGTGGTAATTAGAATTAGTGTAATTAAATAATTTAATTTATATAATTTGAAATTCATTCGTTTAAATAAGATTGAGTTGGTTACGGGTTAGTACTTGGTGATTTTTATTAAACAATTTCTCGTGGGAACGATACTTTACTTTCACTTTATTACTTGTTGACCACGTATACTTGCGTGTTGTGCGTAATTAGATTTTACCCAACAAGTTTTTGGCACCGTTGCTAGGGAATTAGTTAATATATTTTTGCCAATATTAGCTTCAATCAAATTAGTCTTAATTTAAATATTTTTTTCTTTTTATTTAATTCTCTTCCTATTTTTCTTTCTTTTCAGGTACCATAGCGGAATTTAATTATCAATGGCCATAAACGAGAATGACTCATCCAAGGGGAGCGGGGATTGATGGTCTCAATGCATTTTAAGCATTATCAGCGCAGCTTGAGACACTTTCGAGGAGGTTGGACGTTGTTGCAGCCCAACGTAATTGAAGGATAGAAGTTACGTGCAATTATTGTGCTGCTAATCACCCGAGTAATTAATGCACCATCAGTCTTGGGCCAGTACAGTATGGTGGTAATTACCTCAACCAGTATACATATGATAATTATCATCAAGTTTGGGGGTATCACCCGGATTCTTCATGGAGCTATAATTATTAAGACCAATACTACGCTCCAAATTCAACATACACACCGAAATTCTCATATCCACATCCATTGCCACAAGAAGAAAAGTCAAATTTGGAGGAATTATTGTCAAAGCTCATAGCGAACCAAGAGGAAAGGATGATGAGTCAAGAAATATCGAGCCATAATTTTCAGAACCAAATAGAACAACTCATCATTACTTCAACCCATGGTCCTCAATACATGAATTCCATAACTGAGACAGAAAAATCAAGGTTGGAGGAAATGTTGTCCAAGTTCGTAGCATCAAATGAGGAGAGGAGGATTAATCAAGAGATGGCAATTCAAAATCAATTCAAAAGCTACAGAGCCAAATGGATCAAATGCTCAAAGCCTTGAACAACTGTCCTCAAAACAATTGGTGTTATGACGAGGATTCTGAGATTGATGAAGTGCCCGAACTAAATATACAACTGGATAAGCCATAAAATGTTGAAAAAGAGGAGACACGTGGGAATAATGAAAACAAGGTCGGTGAAGAGTTAACTGTGAGTATTAACGATGATGAGCTGATGTTATTAGTGCCCCAAGTGCCTTCTCCACCAAAGTTCAAGGATCCGGTTAGATTTGCAAAACCTTGTCCGCTAGGTAGTCATGTCGTCAGCAATACTCCTTGTGACGTAAAAGCGAGTACAACTTCGAAGCCATGGTGCGATGAGCTGGAGAAGATAGAAGAAGATATTGTTGTGTCTGACAAGCCTCAATGCCAGAATCTATTCGCAGACACAATGGAGAAAACACCTAGATGTTGGACGTACTTGAATGTGATCTTATCTAAAGAAAGCATACTAGGTGACTTTAATGCAATGGCTATCACAATTGGGAACCTACCAAAAGCTACATTATTTCTGATGGATGGAGGGTTCCTCAATTACCGAAGAGGAATTGAATAGCGTTGACTAGACAAAGTCAAGCTGAAAAACTGTAAATCAAGCGCTGATGGGAGGCAACCCAGGATTTTTTTTATATATATTTATATGCTTTACTAGTTTATTTAGTAGATAGGAATTAATTTGCTTATTAATTTCTCTTACCAATCCAAATACTATGCTAATCCATGTTGTTTCTCTTCATTATAGGTATTGGAGGTTCAATGGATAGACAAAAGATTTTGAAAAGGTTATTCAAGTCAAATTCAAGTGTGGTGCCCAATTTGTTCCATGTGCCTAACCTATTCTCTAAACTTAGCGGACAAAGAGGAGGATTGCTATATTTTCAGGAAAGTCCTCTTCTTTACTTTTTTCTATTTCAGCCATTGAGGACAATGTCTAGTTTAAGTTTGGGGGGCATTTTAGTGTCGTATTGCATATGGTTAGTTATTTACATTGTAGTTCGTATAGTTACATTTAGTTTTTGCATTCAGTTTCTTGAAATAAAAAAAATTGAAAAATTAGTAGTTAGTTTACTATGTTTATATAGCATTTAGTACATCTTGCATGAGTCCATCTGTTTGATATTTACGGTTTGTTTTGGCCAATGATGAGATTGAAATTGGGTAGACAAATATAGTACTGACTATTAGAGCTTTGATGTGATTTCTTGTTCTGAATTGAGTCTTTTTCTGTTTGAAACTGATATAATAAGGATAACACAGTAAAAATAACTTGTTGATTGATTGA
The DNA here is from genome assembly GCA_016801055.1 of Panax notoginseng. Taxonomy (NCBI): domain Eukaryota; kingdom Viridiplantae; phylum Streptophyta; class Magnoliopsida; order Apiales; family Araliaceae; genus Panax; species Panax notoginseng. The sequence continues at coordinate 104,719,021 of CM029023.1, read as the reverse complement.
GTTTAAATTGATACATAATGGGATTCTAAATGATAATGCTAGTTTGAATGAAAGAATGACAAGAATAAGTAGTGATTGCTAAAGTTAGACAAGAACCTAAGTTTGGGGGAATATTTGGGGTATATAAGCTATAAAAAAAAGAAAAAAAAGGAAAAAAAAGAAAAAGAAAAAAGTATGAATAAACACCGTGGCGTACTTGTCTAGTTTTGTGGCCTTTGTTTCTTGAGTAAGTAAGCCCGAGGAGATTGTCTTTACACCTAGCGTCCTAAGGTCTTAATGGTCTAGGAGTCGTTGGTCGAAAGCACGTTAAGGTAGCATTAAAAAGCCTAAGGGAATAAGACATTACATAGCTATTTGTATATAAACTAAAAGAAAAAAAATGGATAAAACGGGAAATAAGAGCAAAAAGCCCCCATAGATGAAAAATAAAGCATAAGTATCTCATGTTGACGCTCGATATTGGTAATTGTTTGATTTTAGTTAGATCTAGCTTGTTTTTGGACGTCTTGAGTTTACACTGTATGATGCCTTCGAAGAGACTTGTTATGTGTTAAATTTGATTTTATATCAGTTAACATTGTTGTGGAGCACACACGCACTATATTAGTGATAACAGTCTAAGATTTGATGATTGATTGGAAAGTTAATGATTTGTTTTGATATGATGTATTATCGTGTTTACTTGATTTTTCTAAGGCCGATTGAATAGACTTATTTCTGTCATTACTGCTGGATTCGTAGGCATGTTAGTTGCATTGTATAGCATTGTTGTTTTGTGTTTTTGCTTGAGGACAAGCAAATGTTTAAGTTTGGGGGTATTTGATAAGTAGGTTTTATACCTACTTATCTAGTATCTGTTACTTGAATTAGTTTCTTAATCTCATGTTTCTTCGTTACTTTTCATGTATTTTGTGTTCTTTTTGTAGATTTTATTATTGGGAGCTAAAATCGCAAAGAATTGGTATAAAATCGCAAAGAAAAGCAATCCGGACATCGTTTGGGCTTTCATGTTTATTTCATGTTCTTGGCTTGGAACTTGGATTACATTGTAGAGGTTCTTCTTAGCTTTCCAGAACATCTTGAATCACTCCAATCAGAGTTCGGATGCATGAGTTATGACCTTTGTACCAACGGACGTTGAACTTACCTGTTTTGGGTGACCATTTACATAGCAGCCACTTCAGAGCCAATTTCAACATTGCTCCCGTCTTTATTTCGAAAAACTCAAAGCATGAAAGTTGTATATCTACGTCTCATCTTTTCGGAACATCTTGAATCATCAAAAACGGAGTTCAGACGAAGATGTTATGACCATTTTTCCAAAGGACGTTAGAGCAGAAAAAGGACCCCCGCCGGGGCGGGCTTTCTCTTCACAAAACCCCCGTCGGGGCAGGCGTACCAGCTGGAAAACAGACCCTTAGCCCGCCAGGGCGGGCCCTTTACAAGGTTAAACCCCCGCCGGGGTGGGTGTACGCGTAGAAAAGGTAAATTTTGTCCAAATTTGAGTCCAACAAGGATTGGTTCGATCCGATTGACTCAATGACTTCCAAGAGGACTTAAAGATATATAAAGAGACTTATAAAAGGAGGAGAATCACAAGGATTAGAGAAGAGAGAAAGGATTCCATTAGATTAGATTAGACTAGGTTAGATCAAAACCTTAGTTCTTATGAGATTTGGAGATTGAAGCAACTTGGAGACCATTGAAGATTTAAAGTAGGAGCAAGGTGGGAGCTTCAAATCTACAGACAACAGATTCTATACATAGTGTTTGCATAGTAAAAATTAGAAAATTTTTAAATCTATGCATAGTGTTTGTAAAGTGCCTGCATAGTATTTGCATAGTAAAAATCAGAAAATTTTCTAAAAATCAGCCGGCGTCCGTGATATGTCACTGTGCAGTTTGTGATTTTCTTTTTCAAATAGTATCCTTTCTATTCTCCTATAAATAGGATGCTTTGTTAGAATTGAAAATCACACAAGAAGCAGAGAATTCTTATTCTATAATATTGAGTGTATTTTTTTTGAGTTTTAGAAAGCTTTGAGCGTAGAAAATAATAAAAGTTTTCTTCAAGAATATCCCCGCTATACTAGTTGGAATACTCTTCTTTTCAAGGTAAGAGATGTTATTTTTGTTCAACATTCAAATAAAATAATATTTTCTTCCATACTCTGTAGTATGTAAGTAATATTATTTCATTTCAGATTCTGAATTTTATACTCATTTTGTTAAAGTTTTGGCTTCTATTCTCCATGAAATTAGTAGAATATCCTTGATATTTGCGCTTCATCCATTATCTTTTTATGAAAATATTATTCTGAGCATTCTTGATAAGTTTTAACTTTTTCATGTCGGGGTACTATTCACGGGATTACTGTTTCTGAAGTTACTATTCATAGGATACTATTCACTCGATTACTATTCACCCGAGATACTATTCATGACAAAAATTAATTTTTTTCTGTCCAAATTATTTTTGATACAATATTATTCTTGAATTTTACTCCACAAAGCAGTATCATGTTGACAATTTGGACATTATTGAATTCTGGATAAATTAAATTATAAATCTTTAAAAATTTATCCTTTACTTTCTTGTAATTGAATTCTTATATCATTGTCATCATCCTAATGTTTATATTATGATGAAAGTCATCTGTGGCCGTAGTGCATAGATGGACTTGGTGTGATTATGACTAGAGATTATTCGGCATAATCATGACCGTAATGTTACAAATGATGTGGTAAAAGTCCTCATTGGCCCGTAGTGCATTGATGGACAGTTGTTGACATAATCATGATCATTGATGAAAATACGAATATCCTTGGCCTATAGTGGATGGATAATTTGTGGTCGTGATACTAATGAATATCCTTGGCTTTAGTGCAGGGGTGATTCTGAAAGTAGTATGTACACAAGCCAATCATGTTTGATGATAAATCATATACTTTGTAACAATCTTATTCATTTATTAATAAAAAGTATTAATTTATTAAAGACTTTTAATTATCTACATGATGCTGTTTTATAATATGTGATAAACCCATAGTTTTAAGCAATGCTTTTAGAATAATAATGATGATCATTCTAATGAGATCTAAATTCTTAGAAAGCTTAAAACTAAAATAGTTCCTAATCATTGAATTACTAAATTGGGGATTAGTGAATCCGGATAGATTGGTATATACATTGCTTGCTCATTGGATGAGGATGATTGATCTCATGATTATTTGTGTGGAGACACTAAAGCAAGTATGTATGTGCTTATTAGAGAATAAGTTCACTGAACGTGGCTCGCTAAGGAATACCTAACGGAGTTTTACTTGTCTGTTAATAGGAATTCCTATAGTGATAGTAGTACAAGTGATCTTTGGACTTGAGATCATCATAGTATCTTGTGTATGATGAGTTATACTTTGACTTATTCCTTAAGACCCTTAGGGTATATCAAAGGGTATGCTTGGGTATAATAAGTTGTACATGGAGATAATGTATGATCAATAAAGAATCTACCACTTCTAGTAAAAGAAGAGAAATGTCCTACGTGATTCAATAAATGACAACCAAATAGTCCTTGGCCAAAGCAGAATAAAATTAGAAAGGAGTTTCTAATTTGCATTATTTGATGTTGTGCATTTAAAAATCGAAAAACATATAATTAAATAAAATAAGACTTGACAGTAATTCCATGTCTTAATTGGAACATTATATGGTGGAAGGATTGAATTGTACGATAACTATTAACTCAAATGTTCTTTTATGATTAATGTTGAAATCTATATTATCTGGAAAGTCGTTGATCGCTAGGGAGGCTTATCCCTATTGTAGAATAAATATTATTTATTTAAATAAATTAATAGTTTAATTTATTTATTTAAATAAGATTAGAATCGTTCTAATTGATTTATTCACTGCCGGTTTAATATGGAAAACCTAAAGAGTCATACCATAAAAGGAAGAATAATTATTTAAGAAGTTAATGGCATAATCGTAATAATAAGTTAAGTATATTTCTTTTATTTAATCTATGGTGATAGAAATTAAATAGCTTAATATTTATTATTTAATATTTTAGAAATATTAAATATAAATTAATAAGAGGAGTCTTATTATTATTATTACTGCTATTATTATTTAATTTCTAAAGGAGTTTGAGAATTAATTAATAAAAGTACTCTCATATAATCATAATAAAATTAGTAGGTTAAATTAATTAAAAGATTTTAATTAATTATTTCTAATAAGGTTGGGAGAATAATCAATTAAAAGAATTTAATTAATTAAAATAAAACACAATTCCTTAATTGTTAAGGAGGGTTGCCCACACCTATAAATAAGAGGAGTTTTATTATGGGTGTGAGTGGTTGTTGACTTTTTCACAACATACGTAATTCCAATAGTTGGATAGTACGCTTCTTTTCTATGAGAGATAGAAAAACTAAGTTTTTCCCAAACACCCATCTCCTTGAATCTTTATTCTTTCTTGGTGGATCACCTCTAGAGGCCAAACACTTGGGTGGCTAACGTTGATCAAAGGAAGGAACCAAACCCGGTGGATTCAAGTTGAACGCGAAAAGGATTGAAGGTGAACTTGTACCTGAGGAAGCTCGAATCTTCAAGGGTATGATTCTTGTTCTTTATCTTTTCGTTTAATTAATAATTATGCATAAAGGATGATCCGGGTATATGGTTTGTAAAATTTTAAACTCTGATTTTTACACGTTTTCGCTTATTTTGTGCAATTTGATTGTCTTCATGAATATTACAAACCTAACAGTGGTACCAAAGCCAAACCTTTATGCGAATTATTAATTATTTTAATTTGATATGTATATTGATATGTGATTAGAATAATTTAATTGGACATAATTTTATTGTATAAAAATTTAATTAAAAAAGAAAAGAAAAAAGTATTTCACGAATTCGCTAGTCCATGTGTTTTATTACCTCGGGAAAATATATATATACATAATGGTTATTATATATATATTATCACCTGGAAATCATGTGATACTTAACTAACTTAAGTGAATTCCGCGTGAAAAGAGGAGCTTCAGACTTATTAATATAATATATATATATATATATTCTTAACAGGTGATCTTAATTCACGTGAATCACTTACAAATTTGTAACTTCGCTTTATATATATAGTATATATAAACCGACACTTACAAATTTGTAACTTCGCTTTATATATATAGTATATATAAACCGTTCGGTTATATATATATATATATATATATATATATATATATATATATATATATATGTAATTCTCAATTATTTTATAATTAAAATAAAAAGTTTATTTTAATCTTAGAATAAAAAGTTTATTTTAATATTAAAATATAAAGTTTATTTTAATTTTAAATTAAATTTCATGCTAACTAATTAAAGTTGGAATTGGATTCCATGATAACTAATTAGAGTTGAAATTGGATTTCATGTTTTCTTAAATAAAAGAGTTTATTTAGATATGAAATAAGATTTCATGTTATTCAAAATAAAGGAGTTTATTTGTGAATAGGAAAGAGAATCCGTATTTCCTTAAATAAAGGAGTTTATTTAAATATGGAATAAGATTTCATATTATTCAAAATAAAGGAGTTTATTTTTGAATAGAAAAGAGAATCCGTGTTTCCTTTAATAAAGTTTTTTTTTACTTGGAATTGAATTCCATAATTAATTAAAATAAATGAGTTTATTTTGATTAAAGATTTTGATTAAAATAAAATAGTTTATTTTGATTCAAAATTAGATTTTATGCTAACTAAATTTGCCCATTAAATGATATCAATATATATTGAATGTTTATTATTCATGAGATGAATGTTATTTATTGATACATATGGTGATGTGTATGATAATAAATGAGATTGATTATGGATTATTGACCAATGTGATTGGATTTTATTTTAGTTGAATACATGAATGTATGAGTTTTATTGAATGGGGTCTGCGTACCTCGTCTTCTCTAAATTTTTCTTAATGTAAATTCTATCTCTCTCTTATGTACTTCCTCTTGACTGCTGATCAAGGTTTCTATTTATTTTAAATATTTTGTAATAAAGAATAGTTAGAATTAATTTTAAAGAATTGGAGATCAATGATCAAGAAGCGCTTGAAGACCCGTTTGTAATGGAGCCCGAGTTTAAATGTAATAGTTATATTTAAATATTAATTCTTGCACCCCTAGGGTTTGATCTTTTGGTTCACTTGGTGGCTCTAGTGAACCAAACTAGAATAAAAGTTCATAATCAATCCAGGTAGAATATAGTATTCTATATGTGCATGCTTGTGCTATATATATTATATATTATGCAAACATGCTTCGTATGTTAATTAATATGACGCGTATTTTGTATATATATATATGTGCATGCGCGCTAAACAAGATGAGACAAATTAATAACAAACCCCTCAAATATTTTATATTAAGTTGTAACATTCAAAGATATTTAGAATATCGAACGTCGCCTTCTAGCATGATAGAAATAATAGAGTATTGAATATTTAACATGAGTTTGTTGTGCACACACAAGGCAAGTATTAAATATTTAAGATGTTATTTTTATTACATATGATGTTTATAAGGAATTGAACATTACTGCTTTGTTGTGCACACACAAGGGCTGTAGTTTTCTCTTCACTTATATGAAAATGCTGGGTCTGACTTAACTTAAATTATTTTAGTTCAGATGTACACACACTTGACCATTATGATTTAAGAGACAAAATAAAAGGAGTTGCATAGTTGATGTAATTGACAAGAGTTGTCTACATATTTATTTATATATAGTTTGTTGTGCACACACAAGGCTATATACATTTGAAATGGGATCCTTATTCTCACTAGTATATCTTTAATTAGATATTGCCGAACTATATATATTAAGGGTAATATAGTTTGAAGAAAATAGTGGGAGATACCAATTTAAAACAAGACCTAAACTATTTTGGTAATTAATAAAAGAATATATGCTAAAATATTATTAATTACAAATTCATTTACAGAATTTTACAATGTCTAAATTACTATCACTGCGAAACATATTAGATGCTATTTAACCGGACCGTATTAAACGGATTGGTTAAAAAAATTGAGAAAAGTTCTCACGACTGAAAAGCTATCTTATATCCTTAATACGCCTATCCCTGCAATGGTTGCAGACAATGCCTCTGAGGGAGAGATTGCTACTTTTAGAAAGTGGCAAGATGATGCACAGTTGGCTAAATGCATCATGCTCGCATCCATGAGTAACGAGCTTCAGCGTCAGCATGAAACTATGGATTCTCCTACTATATTCCTGCACATCAAGTAGTTGATGGTGAAGAAAGTAGGACTAATAGATATCAGATATCTAAGGAGCTCTTCCGATCTATAATGACTGATGACACTACAGTACAGATAAAAGTCCTTAACATTATCAATTTGATTGAACAATTAGGACAACAAATTTTGTCATGGATGGAGACTTGAGCCAAGATTTGATCTTGCAGTTACTCCCGGACTCCTTCTCACAATTGTTGTGAATTTTTCATATGAATAAGCTAGATATCAGCTTCGCTGATTTTCTTAATATGTTGAAAAATGTTGGGAGTCACTTTCCAACCAAGAAAGACCATGTCTTACTGGTAGGGGCCAAAAAATCTTCTGAAAAGAAGAACGATTCAAAGAAGATAAATAGAAAGGCAAAAATAAATGATAATAAGAATAAAACTGATACGGATAGCAAAGGAGTTTGCTTCCACTGTAATAAGCCTAGACATTGAAAAGAAACTACGAGAAACATCTTGCAGAGCTAACTAGAAGAAGCTTAGTGAAGTTTCGGTTACAAATATAATTTTGTTCATGATTTAAAATATATTTTTCTTTAAGTCAAGCTTCTACTTGGATATTGGATACCGACTTTGGTTATCATAAATATAGATTTATGAAGGGACCAACCAGAAGTAGAAAGCTAAACAAATATAAGTAATCCTATGTCTGGTAAATAAAGTAAAGGTTGCTGCATTAGCCATATGAACTTATAGTTTAACAATGCATACGGGTAAATCTATTAAGTCAATAAGTTGTTATTGTATTCTAGTACTTGTTAGAAACATTATTTCTATTTTGTTGTTGGATAATGAAATCTTTAGTATTATATTTAAGAACAATTATTGTTCTATTTATAATAATAATGTTTTGTATAGAACTGAAATATCACTTAACGGATTTAGTATATTTGACTTACGTGAAAATAATTTTACATATTGAACAAATTAGTATAAGAAAAAGAGATGATCATTCAAAGAGTTGAATGTGTGTATTTGCTGAAATACAAGTGCAAATTATTTGAAAGGTTCAAAGAATTCAGAAGTGAAACAAATTGGCAAAGTATTAAGATTCTTTGATTAGATCAAGGAATAAATACTTGTGCAATAAGTTTCTAGATCATCTCAAATGGTTTTCTCATAATGGATGCTTCCTGATACGCGATAATTGATTGATGTATCTTAAAGGAAAAATCGTACCTTGTTGGACATGGTGCAGTCCATAATGATTTTACCGACATTCCAGTATCCCTCTAGGGTCATGTCCTAGAAATAGCTGTATATCTACAAAAAGGTAACCTCAAAATCCAACTCCAAGACTCCATAAAAGTTATGGACAAGGAGGATTCCTAATCTTAAGTATGTTAAGATAAGGGGTTGTCCAACTTATGTGAAAAGGTTTCAAAGGATAAGCTTGGGATAATATTTGACATGTACAGATTTGTGGGACATCCTAAAGTAAGTTTAGGGTATATGTTTTATAATCCTACTTAGCAAAAAGTGTTTGTTGCGAAACATACAACCTTCTAAGATAAAGGTGTTTATCATTGAAGGGGCTAGTGGGAGGATAATAGATCTTGAAGAGTTCAAGAACCATAAAACACTATAAGTCAAATAAGTACCATAATCGAATCATAAATTTGGAATAGTACCGAAGATACTTAGGAGGTATGGATTCATCATAGATGATGATGATGAGGTACACATTATAGAAGATGATGATCCAGAGTTACATACGACGAGGTAAGAGTTCTAGTGTGTACAAAAAGGGTCAGTGGGAGTGCCGTGACATTCCTAATATTATATATTGATATACTATAGATAAGGAATGACATACTAATGTTATAATCAGTAAAGATAAAGTTGTCTAAATATTCTTCCATGAATAATTTGGGAAGAGTATCTTAATTGGGGATACAAATCTATATAGATAGATTTAAGAGGATGCTCGACTTAACCCAAGGACGTATATTCATTTGATGCTAAAGTCGTTTAGCATGGCAAACTCCAAGAGATGTCTCATGTTGAAGAGCCATGGAATGTATCTCTCTTAATAGTCCCCAAAGACTCAGAAAAAGAGAGATCGCATGAGTAATTATCATGTATGCAATGAAATGTATGAGACCTGATGTTGATCAGTCATATTCTGGAGAAGTTCACTAGGAGTCAGTGAAAAACATCTTAAAATACTTAACCGACACTAAGGATGTGATCATATTCATAGTGGGTCAGAATTAAAACTAGAGGGCTTAACAGACTCGAGTTTTTTTAGACAAACCAAGACGAAAGAAAATCCACTTTAAGGTAAAGAGTTACCTTGAACGGTGGTGCAGTGAATTGAAAAGGTTTTAAACAACAAATAGTTACTGGTTTAGTGATAAAGACAAAGTATATAGCTATAAATGAAGCCGGAAGTTGATTGTTTGGATGAAAAGTTCATTACAGAGCTAAGAATAGTTCCTAAGTTCCATCTTGGATCTAAACATGTGTTGTGGTACTTTTATTTGATTAAAGAATCATTGAAAGATGAGAAATCACTATAGAGATGATGGACTCTCAATAACGACATTACATATCCATTTACTGAAGCTTATCCAACAGCATGATAATCGTCACTTAGAGAAGAAGAGTATGCGATACCATGACGATTGGCTTTAGTGCAAGTGGGAGATTGAAAGTAGTATGCACACAAGCCAATCATGTTTGATGATAAATCATATACTTTGTAACAATCTTATTCATTTATTAATAAAAAGTATTAATTTATTAAAGACTTTTAATTATCTACATGATGCTGTTTTATAATATGTGATAAACCCATAGTTTTAACCAATGCTTTTAGAATAATGATGATGATCATTCTAATGAGATATAAATTCTTAGAAAACTTAAAACTAAAATAGTTCCCAATCATTGGATTACTAAATTGGGGATTAGTGAATCCGGATAGATTGGTACATACGTTGCTTGCTCATTGGATGAGGATGATTGATCTCATGATCATTTGTGTGGAGACACTAAAGCAAGTATGTAGGTGCCTATTAGAGAATAAGTTCACTGAACGTGGCTCGCTAAGGAATACCTAATGGGTTTTTACTTGTCTGTCAATAGGAATTCCTGTAGTGATAGTAGTACAAGTGATCCTTGGACTTGAGATCATCATAGTATCTTGTGTATGATGAGTTATACTTTAACTTATTCCTTAAGACCCTTAAGGTATATCAAAGGGTATGCTTGGGTATAATAAGTTGTACATAGAGATAATGTATGATCAATAAAAAATCTGCCGCTTCTAGTAAAAGAAGAGAAATATCCTATGTGATTCGATAAATGACAACCAAGTAGTCCTTGGCCAAGGCAGAATAAAATTAGAAAGGAGTTTCTAATTTGTATTATTTGGTGTTGTGCATTTAAGAATCGAAAAATATATAATTAAATAAAATAAGACTTGATAGTAATTTCATGTCTTATATTTAATTGGGACATTGTATGGTGGAAGGATTGAATTGTACGGTAACTATTAACTCAAAGGTTCTTTTATGATTAATGTTAAAATCTATATTATCTGGAAAGTCATTGATCGCTAGGGAGGCTTATCCCTATTGTAGAATAAATATTATTTATTTAAATAAATTAATAGTTTAATTTATTTATTTAAATAAGATTAGAATCGTTCTAATTGATTTATTCACAACCGGTTTAATATGGAGAACCTAAAGAGTCACACCATAAACGGAAGAATAATTATTTAAGAAGTTAATGGCATAATCGTAATAATAAGTTAAGTATATTTAATTTATTTAATCTATGGTGATAGAATAAATTAAATAGCTTAATATTTGTTACATGAAAGAGGTAGAGTTCATCAAGTTGGAGCAAAACAATATGACCGTGTCGCAGTATGAAGCCAAGTTTACCGAGTTGTCCCGGTTTGCGTCCCACTTGGTTGATAATGAGGAGAGAATGATGCGGATGTTTCTAAGAGGTTTGAAACCCGAGATACGTCAATATCTTATCCCTCACAAACTATGTTTGTATTTAGATGTTGTAAATAGAGATCAGTTATTGGAGCGCGATAATGAGACATCCCAACCAAGGGAGAGCAGCCGATAAAATGATAATACCAGTGGTAGCAGTCATCGAAGCGGCGACAACAAACGTGGAGGGAATTAACATGCCAGAAATGGTAACCACTTCGGTGATAATCATGGTCAAGACAATAAAAGTGGACATTTCAAGAAGAGGAGATTCAACAATGATGGAAAGACGTCAGTGTAAGACCCCAAATTATTAATAAATAAAATTTAATTTTCTCTATTTATTATTTTGAAATAGTAAGGGTTAATTTGATTAATGTTGTTAGTCATGGGTAAAATGCGCAAATATTTTAAATAAGCAAGTGGTTATAAAATATTCATGTTTATCGGAGAATATTCGTTTGGTCGTGGAATATTCTTACTGTCGGGGAATATTCGTACGACGGCGTAGTCTTTTGTGGGCCCCATAACGAAAAGCGATTGGATGAAAAAAACGACAAGTATAAGTTGTTTATAAATAACGGCGTAGTTGTTACCGTTAATACTGTTGGAATACCCGGTGGTTAAAACACAGTAATACGCGTTGTTGCACAGTAGCACACGGTATTGCACCAATTATTGATTCTTACGTGAGAAGGCACTACTCAATAATTGTTCAGTATTTTATTTTATTGATTCAATAATTGCTACGTTGATATTTTATATTACTGTTGTTTCAATAATTGTCACTACACAGTATTTCCATTATCGGAGCAATAATTCATATTATCTGAATAATATTATTAGATAACATTATTGGTAATATCTAGAAAGTTCTGTCCAAGGAGAGGTTTGGTCACCTAATTGCGCGTCAGTAAGGAGAAATCCTTATTGGAAAGCCCCCTCTTTCCTGGGAACTGCCTGGTTGTCAGTATTGTGATTCTGTAATATTATTTGTGAATAATTAATTATTAATTTATATGATGAGGAAAATATTTATTTTATGTGGATATAGATGGAAATTTTTTTTAAAGTGACCATTGTTGAAAATCGATATTTTATCTTTTCTGATAAAATAATATTTTATTATATGATTATAATATAATAATGATGATATTTTTATAATAAATGTGAGATATATGAGTATATGAGGAGAAAGAATATTTTTATTACAAAAGTTGTTTAAAACATGTTAAACATGTCTGTGGGCCCAATTTTTGACTGAAATTTGATTATAGCTTGTAGAATCGCCCGTTTGTAGATTTCGGTCAATTTCTGTTTGGAATTTAGAAAAATTTTCTCCTGCAAAGTTGTAGATAATAGAATTTCCTATGAAAAAGACATGTGGTTTGAATTTTTTTGATAAAAATGCTATTTATTATGAATTATTGAAGTTCTGAAGTTCCGAAGTTCCGGAATAATTAATTTTTTTAAGTTTAAAATATTTTAATTCACAAAAATGTTTTTTGTGATGTAAGCTACTTGAATGGCTGATCTTTGACTAAAAAAAGTGGGCGTAGGAAATTAATGTATATTTATATTTTATTAAATTTTTTACTTTGGTGTTTTAAGCAATTTTCTACAAATAGGGTACTTAGGTTAGAATTGAAAATCACACCAGAAACAGAAGTTTTCTCTCTCTTTCTCTCTCGATATATTGAGCGTATTCTTGTGAGTATTTTAATACTTTGAGTGTTGCTATACGGTGCAAGTTCAAGTCATAGCCTATATCCGGTGTTTCAACTAGAAGTACTGTCTTTACAAGGTAAGGGATGTTATTTTTTTTATAGATGATATTATTTCTTTCAATATCATTATGCCGAAATATTTATCTGATTTTTTTTTATCAAATTTAGAACTTTTAGTGTCGGAATTACTATTCACGTATACGGCACTATTCACGTATGCGGCACTATTCACGTTGCGGAACTATTCACGAATACGACACTATTCACCGAAAAATTAAATTTTTATTTTTTTTCTTTTCAAGATATCTATTATGGATACTAGTTTTGATTGTATCCATATTTTGACCATTCTTAAATTTTACTCCACTATGGTTATTTATGAAGTATTTTTGAACTTGGATTGTTTAAAGTACGAATCCTTAATATTTGTTCTTTTGTTTCATTGGATTCGTTTTCTTTAAAATATTTTTCATCATCCTCAGTCCTAAATGATGACATAACTAAATATCTTTGGCCTGTAGTGCAAAGATTAATGATTTTTTGATGAATATCTTTGGCCGTAGTGCAAAGATGAACAGGTGTTGAGATGAACATGACCAACTGATGAATATCTTTGGCCTGTAGTGCAAAGATGAATATTTGAATCAAGATGTATATTGATTGATGTTACAGGGATAAAATATTGATGATGGACTTTTAAAATCATTGAAGATAGTAGGTTTCATTCTCTACTTAACTCTTCTAATGAGTTATTATTTCCGCTGCGAATATTGATTTAAAATTTGTTGTCTATTGTATTCTATTAAATTTTTTCCTGTTGAGGACTAACGATAATTTGTTCTATATTATCTTAATCATAATGTTCTTTACTGGGCTAGTTGAGCTCACCCTTTTCCTTTTTGTTCCATTTTTCTTCTCAAGAGGTGAGAATGTAGCGAGTACTAATCAGGGTGTGGAATTATGGTTCTAGAAGTTGTTCTAGTAGTCCTCACTATTTTGTGAAATAGTGTATTAATAATTGTAATGAGGACTTATTTGAGTGTGGATATTGTCTAGATGACAATATTTGTATTTAAACTCACAGTTTTTATGTTGTATTAATAAAGTTATAGTTGTTTTTGTACCATGTATTTTGACGACTCAGAATGGGTGTTGTATACCTATTTTGGGGGTGTCACAGTCAGCACCAACACCCGTTGTTAAGGAAGGAGAACGACCACCTATCATATGCTTCAAATGCGGAGGGGAGGGACACATCAGTCCAAACTGTGCGCAGCAGTCCAGAACGTGTTACAATTGTGGAAGAGAAGGTCACCTAGCTAGATTTTGTCGTACAAGGAAGCCAAGTCCAGTTAGAACGGTGACACCAAATGCCGTCCCAGACAAGTCAAAACCAATAGTTCAAGGGAGAGTGTTTGTTGTGACCTCCCAGTAAGCAAGGAACCCGAACGAGGTCATCACAGGTATGCTTATCATAAAATCTAGCGAAATCTATACCTTATTTGATACCGGTTCTACCCATTCTTTTTTTTCTCCTACTGGCGCTCAACGTTTAAATTTGACTCCAAAAAAATTAGACTTTGACTTATTTGTTGAAACTCCATTGGGAGAAACCTTAATTACATCCACTGTTTATAAGTCTTATTTGGTTCAAATTGGTACCCTCATATTACCTGTCAATCTTATTTCATTGAAAATACTTACATTTGACGTAATTTTAGGGATTGATTGGTTAACTACTCATTATGCAAAAATTGATTATTTTCGTAAGGTTGTTAGCTTTCATATTCTTAACCAACCTATTATGCGAATTCAAGCAACCAAACCATTAAAATCAATCACTGTCATCTCAAGCCATAAAGCTATTCGTTTATTGAAAAATAGATGTCAAGCTTTCTTAGCTCATATCACAGATTTAAACAAAAATATGTCAATTTTGAATGATATTTCTATTGTTAATAAATTTCTTGACGTATTCCCTGAAGAACTTCCTGACCTATCCCCAGAGCGTGAAATTAAATTTTGTATTGACCTTGAACCCGGTACAAAACCCATTTCCAAAGCCCCATATCGAATGGCTCCTATTGAACTTCAGGAGTTAAAGACCCAACTGCAGGAATGGTTAGACATCGGTTTCATTCGTCCTAGTATGTCTCCTTGGGGGGCTCCTGTTCTATTCGTGAAGAAGAAAGATGGGAGTATGCGACTTTGTATTGATTATCGGGAGTTGAACCATGTCACTGTCAAAAATAGATACCCGTTGCCTCGCATTGATGACCTGTTTGACCAGTTGTAAGGTGCCAAATTCTTTTCAAAGATCGATCTTCGTTTCGGATATCATCAGTTAAAGATTAAAACCGATGATATTCCAAAGACGGCTTTCAGAACTCAGTACGGGCATTACGAATTCCTAGTCATGTCTTTTGGATTGACTAATGCTCCTACTGCCTTCATGGATACGATGAACCGAGTATTCAAAGAATATTTGGATCATTTTGTAGTTGTCTTTATTGATGACATCCTCATATACTCCAACAGCCATGAAGATCATGAGAAATACTTGAGGCTGATACTCTAAAAGCCTCGTGAAAATATGTTATATGCCAAGTTAAAGAAATGTGAATTCTGGCTTGAGGAAGTAGCATTCCTTGGGCACGTAGTATCAAGTCATGGAATATCTGTTGACCCGGCAAAGATTGAAGCAATACAAAGCTGGGAGCAACCTAAATCAGTGACCAAAGTACATAGCTTTCTCGGCTTAGATGGTTATTATCGGAGATTCGTAGAAGGGTTTTCTCGAATCGCTACTCCATTAACTCAGCTAACTCGAAAAGATACAAAATTTAGTTGGAGTGAGGAATGTGAGAAGAGTTTTTAAGAACTCAAGAGGAGGCTCATTTCAGCACATGTTTTGACAATACCATCTGGCTCGGAGGGATTTGTCATCTACAGTGATGCTTCGGGCAAATGGTTAGGATGTGTTCTCATGCAACATGAGAAAATCATAGCCTATGCATCTCGACAACTCAAAGAATATGAGAGGAATTATCCTAATCATGATCTAGAGTTGGCAGCTGTTGACTTCGCACTTAAAATTTGGAGGCATTACCTGTATGGGGAGAAAGCGGAGATCTATACAGATTATAAAAGCCTCAAATATTTCTTCACTCAAAAGAAACTCAACATGCGGCAACGACGTTGGGTCGAACTGTTGAAAGATTATGATCATACTATTCAATACCATCTTGGAAAAGCGAACGAGTGCAATATTGTCAACACAAAGGCCCATTTTATATCACTTGCAAATGATAGAGATAGAGTTAAAGACTCCAGGGACCCACGTGATGATGGCAAATATACGAGTTGAACCGACTTTAATCGATAAAGTTAAAGTTGCTCAAGCTACAGACCTGGAGCTGATGCGTATGAAGAAGAAAGTGCAAGAAGGTGCTATCCCGGAAGCAAGAATTGATGAACAAGAAATACTTCAAGTCAACTCTAGACTTTGAATTCCTAACGATTCTGACTTGAAGTATAAAATCATGATGGAGGCGCACAACACACAGTTTGCAATCCATCTTAGGAGTACCAAAATATATCGTGATCTTTGACATACATTTTGGTGGAGCAATATGAAGATAGAGATTGAGGATTTTATCTCAAGGTGTTTAACTTGCCAACGTGTCAAGGCGGAGCATCAAGTGCCAAAAGGTCCATTGCAACCACCTAAAATTCCAGAATGGAAGTGGGAGCACATTACCATGGATTTTATTACTAGTCTTCCTAAGGTTTCTTAGGACATAGATGCAATTTGGGTCATTGTTGATAGATTGACAAAGTCTGCTCATTTCTTACCTATACGAAAAACTTATTCACTTGAACGTCTTGCTCGTATATACATAAACGAGATTGTAAGACTGCATGGTATGCCAGTATCCATAGTTTCTGATCGAGACCAAAGATTCACTTCACGATTTTGGGTTAGTTTGCAAAAAGCTATGGGCACGGATATACGATTTAGTTTGGCATATCATCCTCAAACGGACAGGTAGTCAGAGAGGACTATTCAAACTCTTGAAGATCTATTAAGACTCTGTGTCTTTGACTTTAAGGGAAGTTGGGATAAGTTCTTGCCATTAGTGGAATTCTCCTACAACAACAGTTATCAAGCAAGTATCGGCATGGCTCCATTTGAGGCATTATATGGAAGAAAGTGTCGTTCTCTAGTATGCTGGGACGAGGTGGGTGAAGCAACGTTGTTGGGACCATAATTGGTACGTATTACTACGAAAAAGATTCAAATGATCCGACAACGTATTAAGACCTCACAAGATCGACAAAAGAGTTATGTTGATCTTCATCGAAAAGACGTGGAATTCAATGTTGGAGAGCATGTGTTGTTACGTGTGGCACCATGGAAAGGAGTTACGAGATTTAGAAAGAGAGAAAAGCTCAACCCTCGATTCATTGGCCCATTTAAAATACTTGACCGAGTAGGAACTGTGGCTTATAGACTCGCGTTACCGCCAAGTATGTCTCGTGTTCATAACGTTTTTCACATATCCATGTTACGTAAGTATGTGAATGACCTGAACCACATTATTGAGTTAGAACCGGACGAAATAGCGGAAGATTTAACGTATAAGGAGATTCTTGTTAAAATCTTGGATAAGAAGGAACATATTTTACGCTCCAAGGTTATACCTTAACTCAAAATTTTGTCGAGAAACTACGATGTTGAGGACATGACCTGGGAGTTAAAATCTGAAATGAAATCAATGTATCCTCACCTCTTCATCATACCAGGTATGTACCCTAATTTCGAGGGCAAAATTTCATAAGAAGGGGAGGTTGTAAGATCCCAACTTTTATGAATAAAGATGAATTTTTCTATAAATATCATTTGGAATAATTATGGTGTTGATTTGCTATAATATTAAAGTTGTGGGTAATATTTATAAATTTTGTAAAGTAAGCAAGTTGTTATATAATATTCGATTGGTCGGGGAATATTTGTTTTAACAAGAAATATTCGTACGACGACACAATCATTGGTGGACCCCACAACGAAATTATTGTCTGAGTTGGAAAACGACAGAAATAACGTTTTATAAAAATAACGGCGGAAGTTTTACCGTTAAAACTGTTGAAATACCCGGTGATAAAAGTACAGTAATACGCATGGTTGCATCGTAGCACACGGTATTGATTATTGATGCTTACGTGAGAAGTCACTCAGTTATACTCAATTATTGCTACAGTAATTACTGCATCATATCTCATATATTATTGATTCAATTATTGTCATAGTATCATCTGCATAATATTTTATATTATTAAATCAATAATTGAGATGACAAGTTATTCATATTATTATTTACATAATTAACAATGTCTAGAAGTTCTGTCAAGAAGAGGTTTGGTCATTTAATTGCGCGGCAATAGGGAAAAATCCTTATCAAAAAGCCCCCTCTTTCCTGGGAATGACCTGGTTGTTAATATTGCGAGTTATAATAATATGAATAAACGTTGTTACAAATATTGAGGAGATTTTTATGAAGTATTTGTTGGACCCTCATTTACCTATTTTTCAAAATTATCGGTAGAAAGTTATCACAATTTTTGTTATATATATATATATATATATATATATATATATATATATATACATTTATACAAAATTTTGTCAAATGGCTAAGTTGGTCACGGGGGGAGTTACTATTATGTTATTATTATAATAAGTTTTGTTTTTATGAAAAATAGAATATATTATATTTTTTTATGCATAGTGTTTGCATAGTGCCTGCATAGTATTTGCATAGTAAAAATCAAAAAATTTTCTAAAAATCAGCCGGCGTCCGTGATTTTCTTTTTCAAATAGTATCCTTTCCATTCTCCAATAAATAGGATGTTTAGTTAGAATTGAGAATCACACCAGAAGCAGAGAATTCTTCTTCTATAATATTGAGCATATTTCTTTCGAGTTTTAGAAAGTTTTGAGCATAGAAAATAGTGAAAGTTTTTTTCAAGAATATCCTCGCTATACCAGTTGGAATACTCTTCTTTTCAAGGTAAGGGATGTTATTTTTGTTCAACATTCATATGAAATAATATTTTCTTCCATACTCTGTAGTATGTAAGTAATATTATTTCATTTCAGATTCTGAATTCTATACTCATTTTGTTAAAGGTTTGGCTTCTATACTCCATGAAATTAGTAGAATATCCTTGATATTTGTGCTTCATCTAGTATCTTTTCATAAAAATATTATTCTGAGCATTCTTAATAAGTTTTAACTTTTTTATGTCGGGATACTATTCACGGGGTTACTATTCCTGAAGTTACTATTCACGAGATACTATTCACTCGGTTACTATTCACCCGGGGTACTATTCATGATAAAAATTAATTTCTTTTCGGTCCAAATCATTTTTGATACAATATTATTCTTGAATTTTACTCTACAAAGCAGTATCATGTTGACAATTTGGACATTATTGAATTTCGGATAAATTAAATTATAAATCTTTAAAAATTTATCCTTTGCTTTCTTGTAATTGAATTCTTATATCATTGTCATCATCCTCATGTTTATATTATGATGAAAGTCATCTGTGGCCGTAGTGCATAGATTGACTTGGTATGATTATGACCAGGGATTATTCGGTATAATCATGACCGTAATATTACAAATGATGTGGTAAAAGTCCTCATTGGCCTGTAGTGCATTGATGAACAGTTGTTGGCATGATCATGACCATTGATGAAAATACGAATATCCTTGGCCCATAGTGCATGAATAATTTGTGGTCGTGATACTAATGAATATCCTTGGCCGTAGTGCAGGGGTGATTCGATGATGTGGATTATTTATTAAGCTGAGTCTCAGCGATAAAATTGATGATAAATTCTTTTTAAATCATAGAAGATAGTAGATTTCATGTTCTACTTGACTCTTCTAATGGATTGCTTGTTCCGCTGCAGTTAAACTTGATGTCTATTGTATTTTATCAGTTTACCACTGTTGAAGGCTAACGATAATTTATTCTGCATTATCTTAGTCATAATATTTCTTACTAGGCTAGTTGAGCTTACCCTTTGCTTTCATTATTTTCTTCAGGAAATGAGAATATAGCTAAGACTAGTCGGGGAACGGAGTGACGGTCCAGATATTTGCATTTGTAGTCCTCACTATTTTGTGAAATAGTGTGATAATAAATGTATTGAGGACTTATTTTGAGTTTGAATACTGTCTAGAAGACAATATTTGTATGAAAACTCACACCTCATGTTGTATATTTAAGTTTGTATTTGTATTCTGTACCATGTATTTGGCGACTCAGAATGGGTGATGTATACCTATTTTGGGGGTGTCACAAATTGGATAGCATTGACTAGACAAAGTCAGGCTGAAAGACTGTAAATCAAGCGTTGACTGGGAGGCAACCCATGATTTTTTTTATATATTTATATGCTTTACTAGTTTATTTAGTAGATAGAAATTAATTTGCTTATTAAGTTCTCTTACCAATCCAAATGCTATTCTAATCCATGTTGTCTCTCTTCATTGTAGGTATTGGAGGTTCAATGGAAAAGCAAAAGATTATGAAAATGTTATTCAAGTCAAATTCAAGTGTGGTGCCCAGTTTTTTCCATGTGCCTAACCTATTCTCCCAACTTAGCGGACAAGGAGGAGGATTGCTATATTTTCAGGGAAGTCTTCTACTTTACTTTTTTCTATTTCAGCCATTGAGGACAATGTCTAGTTTAAGTTTGGGGGGCATTTTATTGTCGTCTTGCATATGGTTAGTTATTTACATTGTAGTTCGTATAGTTACATTTAGTTTTTGCATTCAGTTTCTTGAAATAAAAAAAAATTGAAAAATTGAAAAATTGAAAAATCAGTAGTTAGTTTACTATGTTTATATAGCATTTAGTACATCTTACATGAGTCCAGCTGTTTGATATTTACAGTTTGTTTTGGCCAATGATGAGATTAGAATTGGGTAGACAAGTATAGTACTGACAATTAGAGCTTTGATGTGATTTCTTGTTCTGAATTGAGTCTTTTTCTGTTTGAAACTGATATAATAAGGATATCACAGTAAAAACAACTTGTTGATTGATTGAGTTTAAATTGATACATAATGGGATTCTAAAGGATAATGCTAGTTTGAATGAAAGAATGACAAGAATAAGTAGTGATGACTAAAGTTAGACAAGAACCTAAGTTTGGGGGAATATTTGGGGTATATAAGCTATAAAAAAAAGAAAAAAAAGGAAAAAAAAGAAAAAGAAAAAAAGTATGAATAAACACCGTGGCGTGCTTGTTTAGTTTTGTGGCCTTTGTTACTTGAGTAAGTAAGCCCGAGGAGATTGTCTTTACACCTAGCGCCCTAAGGTCTTAATGGTCTGGGAGTCGTTGGTCTTAAACTCGTTAAGGTAGCATTGAAAAGCCTAAGGAAATAAGACATTGCATAGCTATGTGTATATAAACCAAAAGAAAAAAATGAATAAAACGGGAAATAAGAGCAAAAAGCCCCCATAGATGAAAAATAAAGTATAAGTATCCCATGTTGACTCTCGATAGTGGTAATTGTGTGATTTTAGTTGGATCTAGCTTGTTTTTAGATGTCTTAAGTTTACACTGTATGATGCCTTCGAACAGACTTGTTATGTGTTAAATTTGATTTTATATCAGTTAACATTGTTGTGGAGCGCGCGCACACACACACACACACACTATATTAGTGATAACAATCTAAGATTTGATGATTGATTGGAAAGTTAATGATTTATTTTGATATGATGTATTATCGTGTTTACTTGATTTTTCTAAGGCCGATTGAATAGACTTGTTTCTGTCATTACTACTGGATTCGTAGGCATGTAGATTAGTTGCATTGCATAGCATTGTTATTTTGTGTTTTTGCTTGAGGATAAACAAATGTTTAAGTTTGGGGGTATTTGATAAGTAGGTTTTATACCTACTTATCCTATATCTGTTACTTGAATTAGTTGCTTAATCTCATGTTTCTTAGTTACTTTTTATGCATTTTGTGTTCTTATTGTAGATTTTATTATTGGGAGCTAAAATCGCAAAGAATTGGTATGAAATCGCAAAGAAAAGTAATCCGGACATCGTTTGGGCTTTCATGTTTATTTTATGTTCTTGTCTTGGAACTTGGATTACATTGTAGAGCTTCTTCTTAGCTTTCCGAAACATCTTGAATCACTCCAATTGGAGTTCGGATGCATGAGTTATGACCTTTATACCAACGGACGTTGAACTTCACTGTTTTGGGTGACCATTTACATAGCAGCCACTTCAGAGCCAATTTCAACATTGCTCTGGTCCTTATTTCGAAACACTCAAAACATGAAAATTGTATATCTATGTCTCGTCTTTTCGGAACATCTTGAATCATCGAAATCAGAGTTCAGACGAAGAAGTTATGACCATTTTTCCAAAGGACGTCAGACTAGAAAAAGGTCTCCCGCCGAGGCGGGGGTACCAGCTGGAAAACAGACCCTTAGCCCGCCGGAGCGGGCCCTTTACAAGGTTAAACCCCCGCCGGGGCGGGGGTACGCGTAGAAGAGGCGAATTTTGTCCAAATTTGTGTCCAAGAAGGATTGGTTCGATCCGATTGACTCAAGGACTTCCAAGAGGACTTAAAGGCATATAAAGAGACTTATAAAAGGAGGAGAATCACAAGGATTAGAGAAGAGAGAGAGGATTCCATTAGATTAGATTAGATTAGAACAAAACCTTAGTTTTTATGAGATTTGGATATTGAAGCAACTTGAAGACCATTGAAAATTCAAAGTAGGAGCAAGGAGGGAGCTTCGAATATACAGACAACAAATTCTATCTTCTTATCTTCTTCTATATTTGTCTTTTAATGATTATTCAATTGTGAATTCATAGTTTTAATTTAATGAACTAATTATTTGTTTGAGATTACAATGAATCTTATTGTGTAGTTTTTTTTAATATGTTTCGCTATCAATTATTATGTTCTATTGTGAGGATTGTCTATTGTGATTTGGACTTAATTGCTTAATTGCCTAGCTAACAATTACCATGATAATCTATATGAACTCGAGAGATGAAGTATAGATTTAGATCTAATCATGATAGCATGTGTTTGTGATTTCTGCATAGATGGAATTCATGATTCGTGTTTAGGATAGAGATATGTCTTTAGGCCATATGTAATCTTATAGAGAATTTGTGCTTTAAATCCTTTTTAATTGTAATTCACATAGAGATATAGTGGATTAGTTAATTAGGGTGTCTTGCTTAAATCTATCATCTGTGGATTTAACTGAGTATGAGTATTATGCATCGAGAAGTGGTTTTATCGCCTTTAGTGTTCTTGATTAATAATTCAGGATAGAAAATAATTGATGAGAAGTGTGTTAACCTAAATGAAGCAATAAGTGAAGTTGTGATCTTAAATCTCCGTAATCTGATTTTTAATTAGTGGTAATTAGAATTAGTATAATTAAATAATTTAATTTATATAATTTGAAATTCATTCGTTTAAATAAGATTGAGCTGGTTATGGGTTAGTACTTGGTGATTTTTATTAAACAATTTCTCGTGAGGACGATACTCTACTTTCACTTTATTACTTGTTGACCACGTACACTTACGTGTTGTGCGTAATTAGATTTTACCCAACACGAGGCCATACGGTTCGTTGTATGCTAAGATCGATCGTTCATCGCTACTGCATTGCGTTTACATTCTTTGTCTTTTAATCATGTTCAATCTTTCCATTCAACTTTCATTAAAGGTTTAAATCACTTGTTTAAGTGTTACATTAGGTGAAATATATGTTCACTATCCATCCTTACACTTCCCCCAATAGTTGAGCAATTAAAAGCTCTTCTTTGGGTTTTTCCCTTCACCGGCGCTGCGGCTCCGGTTCCCTTTGTTATTGTGGCGCTGCAGCGCATATTAGCAGTAGCTGAGTGCTCGGGCTGGCGCTGCGGTGCCGACTCCCAATGCATAACTGGCGTTGCGGCGTCAGTTCTAAAACTCAGGAAAATTTTCTAAGTCTTGAACATGTTTGAGGTCGTTACAACTCGGAACGAGGTCGTTCCAAAGCCATTTTCTTACTCTCATTATGTTGTAAGACCCCAACTTTTATAAATAAAGATGAATTTTCTATAAATATCATTTTTGAATATTATGGAGTTAATTTGATATAATGTTATAGTTGTGGGTAATATTTATAAATTTTGCAAAGTACGCAAGTTGTTATATAATATTCGATTGGTCGGGGAATATTCGTTTTAACAGAGAATATTCGTACAACGACACAATCATTGGTGGACCCCACAACAGAATTATTGTCGGATTGAGAAAACGACAAAAATATTTTATTAAAAATAACGGCGAAAGTTTTACCATTGTTACTGTTGAACTACTCGGTAGTAAAAGTACAGTAATACGTGTGGTTGCATAGTAGCACATGGTATTGAGTATTAATGCTTATGTGAGAAGTCACTCAGTTTGATTCAATTATTGTCAGTTAATAATATGAATTATTTAGCGATAATGACGTTTTGTTTTATTCGTATTATTAACGTAATAAAACAGAAATATCTTTTTATATAAAACAGAATACTTTATTAAAGTTATTCTATAAATAGAATATATTATATTTTATTAAAAAGATTTTTCTTTAAATATGGACCGTCAGATTAAAGTAATCAATCTGGACCGTTCATGGATTAGTTACTATGCATTCTATTTTTCTATAAATAGCAGCTCATTCCTTCATTATTTCTTACGAATTCACTGAACTCTAGAGAGAGAAACTATAGAAAGAAACTATAGAGAGAGAGAAGAAGAGTATTCTGCTACTTAACTACTTCCTTATTTCAGCTCTTCTTTAAAATGGTAAGGGGTGTTATTCTTTCTTATTCATGAAGAGAACTGTTGTTATTCCATTTCTTATTATTCTGTTGGAATAACCTGTATACGCGGTCTACCCTATACTTGGTGACATTCTTCTATTATTCTGTTGGAACATCCTGTCTGTGTGTTTTACACCGGACCTGGTTCCGTTTTTATTATTATTCTGTTGGAACATCCTGTCTGTGTGTTTTACATCGGACCTGGTTCCGTTTTTATTATTATTCTGTTGGAACATCCTGTCTGTGTGTTATACACCGGACCTGGTTCCGTCTTTGTTATTATTCTGTTGGAACATCCTGTCTGTGTGTTTTACACCGGACCTGGTTCCATTATTTATTATTCTGTCGGAATATCCTGTCTGTGCGTTTACGCCGGACCTGGTTTTATTATTTATTATTCTGTTGGAATAACCTGTCTGTGCGGTCTATTGCATGCATGGCGATTTCTTTTGTTATTCTATTCTTTATTGTACTCAGTTGGTTAAGTTTTGACTTCTATACTCCATGAAATTTATGGAATATCCTTGATAATTGCGTTTCATCCAGTATCTTTTCATGAAAATATTCTTCTAAGCATTCTTGAATTTTACTCCACAAAGCAGTATCATGTTGACAATTTGGACGTTGTTAATTATTGGATAAATTAATTCTTGAACTTGTTTTATTGAATTCTTATATCATTGTCATCATCCTTATGTTTATAAAATGTTGAAAGTCATCTGTGGCCTGTAGTGCATAGATGGACTTGGTATGATTATGACCAGGGATTATTCGGTATAATCATGACCGTAATGTTACAAATGATGTGGTAAAAGTCCTCATTGGCCCGTAGTGCATTGATGGACAGTTGTTGGCATGATCATGACCATTAATGAATACACGAATATCCTTGGCCATAGTGCAGGGGTGATTCGATGATGTGGATTATTTTATTAAGCTGAGTCCCAGCGATAACAGTGTTGAAAAATATTTTAAATCATAAAAGATAGTAGAGGTTATTTTCTACTTGACTCTTTTAATGGATTGCTTGTTCCGCTGCAGTTAAACTTGATGTCTATTATATTTTATCAGTTTAACATTATTGAAGGCTAATGATAATTTATTCTGCATTATCTTAGTCATAATATTTCTTACTGGGCTAGTTGAGCTCACCCTTTCTTTCACTGTTCTCTTCAGGAAATGAGAACGTAGCTGGGGTAAGTCGGGGAACGGAGTGATGGTTCAAATGATAGTATTAGTTAGTAGTCCTCACTATTCTATGTAATAGTGTGCTAATAAATGTAATGAAGACTCCTTTTGAGTATGAATACTCTCTAGAAGATAATATTTGTATTCAAACTCGTAGTTTATGTTTTGTCGTATTGTACACGACAGCTGTATTAGTAAGTTGTATTTGTATTCTGTACGTTGTATCTGACGACCCAAGATGGGTGATGTATACCTAATTTTGGGGGTGTCACAGTTGGTATCAGAGCTTAGGGATATGATCCCTGGCTAAGATGTGAGAATAGAACTAGGAGGGGAGAGACGGGGAATTCCTTCGCTAGTATGACCTACCTAAGTTTATTTGCATGGTATTTAATTGGTCGGTCATAATATAAGGATAATATATGACATATCAATTAACTTTTATTTTGTGGCAGTATCTGAAAATGGCATCTGAGAATGTTGAGAATAGCAATGGAGCACAGGCGACTGTTGATTCACCACATATCAATAATCAGGATAATGTGCATCAGGAAGGTGACAATCCTCATGCAAACAACAACACTGACCAGATGATGAATGATGGAATGTTCAGAAACTTTATGCAGTTCATGCAACAGCAGGCGAGAGCGGCTCCTGTCCAAAATATAGGTGGAAACAATGAAAACTCTCGGACGGTCACCGCTAAACAGTTCAAGGAGCTGGGACCACCAGAGTTTAAGGGAGAGCCAAAACCACTTATAGCGGAAACATGGATAAAATAGATTACCAAGATATTTGATGTCTTGGGATGCTCCGAGGAGCAAAAGGTTCCTTTTGCCGCCTTTATGTTGCGAGGAGAGGCAGATTACTGGTGGGAATCGATTAAGTGTACTCAACCTGCCGCACTGAAGATGTCTTGGGAGAAGTTCCAAAAGCTGTTCAACGACAAATACTTTCCTGAAAGTATTCGTCACATGAAGGAGGTGGAATTTATCAAGTTGGAGCAAAACAACATGACATGTTGCAGTACGAAGCCAAGTTTGCTGAGTTGTCCCGGTTTGCGTCCCACTTGGTGGATAATGAAGAGCGAATGACGCGAATATTTTTGCGAGGTTTGAAACCTGAGATACGTCAACATCTTATTTCTCAAAAACTGTGTTTGTATTCAGATGTTGTGAATAGGGCTCAGTTAGTGGAGCGCGATAACGAGTCAACGCAACCAAAAGAGAGCAGTCGACAAAATGATAATACCAGTGAGAGCGGTCATCGAAGCGGTGACAACAAGCGTGGAGGGAATCAACAGGCCAGAAATAGTAACCACTTCGGTGGTAATCAGGGCCAAAACAATAAGAATGGTCATTTCAAGAAGAGGAGATTCAACAATGATGGAAAGATGTCATCACCAGCACCCGTTGTTAAGGAAGGAGAACGACCACCTATCATATGTTTCAAATGCGGAGGGGAGGGGCACATCAGTCCAAACTGCGCGATACCGTCTAAAGCATGTTATAATTGTGGAAGAGAAGGTCATTTAGCTCGATTTTGTCGTTTACCAAAAACAAGTTCAGCCAAGATGGAGACACCAAAGGCCGTCCCAGAAAAGTCAAAACCGATAGTGCAAGGGAGAGCATTTGTTGTGACCTCCCAGAAAGCAAGGAACCCGAATGAGGTCATCACATGTAAGCTTATCATAAACTCTAACGAAGTCTATACTTTATTTGATACCAGTTCTACCCATTCTTTTATTTCTCCTACTTGCGCTCATCGATTAAATTTGATTCCGGAGAAATTAGACTTTGATTTATCTGTTGAAACTCCATTGGGAGAAACCTTCATTACATCTACGGTTTATAAGTCTTGTTTGGCTCAAGTTGGTACCCACACATTACCTGTCGATCTTATTTCATTAAAAATACTTGCATTTGATGTTATTCTAGGGATTGATTGGTTAACTACTCATCATGCAAAAATTGATTATTTTCGTAAGGTTGTTAGATTTCATATTCCTAATCGACCTATTATGCGAATTCAAGCAACCAAACCATTAAAATCAATCGCTGTCATCTCAAGCCATAAAGCTATTCGTTTATTGAAAAATGGATGTCAAGCTTTCTTAGCTCATGTCACAGATCTAAACAAAAATACGTCAGTTTTGAATGATATTTCTATTGTTAATAAATTCCCTGACGTATTCCCTGAAGAACTTCCTGGCCTACCCCCAGAGCGTAAAATTGAATTTTGTATCGACCTTGAACCCGATACAAAACCCATTTCCAAAGCCTCATATCGAATGACTCCTATTGAACTTCAGGAGTTAAAGATCCACCTGCAGGAATTGTTAGACATTGGCTTTATTCATCCTAGTACTTCTCCTTGGGGTGCTCCTGTTCTATTCGTGAAGAAGAAAGATGGAAGTATGCGACTTTGTATTGATTATCGGGAGTTGAATCATGTCACCATCAAAAACAGGTACCCATTGCCACGTATTGATGACCTGTTTGACCAGTTGCAAGGAGCACAATTCTTTTCAAAGATCGATCTTCGTTCTGGATATCATCAGCTGAAGGTTAGAACTGAGGATATTCCAAAGACGGCTTTTAGAATTCGGTACGGGCATTATGAATTCCTACTCATATCCTTTGGATTGACTAATGCTCCTGCTGCCTTCATGGATATGATGAACCGGGTATTCAAGGAATATTTGGATCACTTTGTGATCGTCTTTATTGATGACATCCTTATTTATTCCAAAAGCCGTGAAGATCATGAGCAACACTTGAAGCTGGTACTCCAAAAGCTTCGTGAATACAAGCTTTATGCCAAGTTGAAGAAATGCGAGTTCTGGCTGGAGGAGGTAGCATTCCTTGGGCACGTAGTATCAAGTCATGGAATATCGGTTGACCCGGCAAAGATTGAAGCTATTCAAAGCTGGGAGCAACCTAAATCAGTGACTGAAGTACGTAGCTTTCTTGGTTTAGCTGGTTATTATCGGAGATTCGTGGAAGGATTTTCTCGAATCGCTACTCCATTAACTCAGCTGACTCGGAAAGATACAAAGTTCGGTTGGAGCGAAGAATGTGAGCAGAGTTTTCAAGAACTCAAGAGAAGACTCATTTCAGCACCTGTTCTAACAATACCATCTGGCTCGGAGGAATTTGTCATCTACAGTGATGCTTCGAGCAAAGGGTTGGGATGTGTTCTCATGCAACATGGAAAAGTCATAGCCTATGCATCAAGACAACTCAAGGAATATGAGAGGAATTATCCTACTCATGATCTAGAGTTGGCAGCTGTTGTCTTTGCACTTAAAATTTGGAGGCATTACTTGTATGGGGAGAAGGTGGAGATCTTTACGGATCATAAAAGCCTCAAATATTTCTTCACTCAAAAGGAACTCAACATGCGACAACGACGTTGGCTTGAACTGTTGAAAGATTATGATCATACCATTCAATACCATCCTGGAAAAGCGAACGTGGTAGCTGACGCATTGAGTAAAAGATCATATGCAAGTACGAGTGCAATATTGTCAACACAAAGGCCCATTTTGTGTGACTTGCAAAGGATGGAGATAGAGTTAAAGACTCTAGGGACCCATGTGATGATGGCGAATATACGAGTAGAACTAACTTTAATCGATAAAGTTAAAGCTGCTCAAGCTACAGACCTGGAGCTGATGCGTATGAGGAAGAAAGTGCAAGAAGGTGCTATGTCGGAAGCAAGAATCGATGAAGAAGGAATACTTCGAGTCAACTCTAGACTTTGTGTTCCTAACAACCATGATTTAAAGTATGAAATCATGATGGAGGCGCACAACACACCGTTTGCAATCCATCCTGGAAGTACCAAAATGTATCATGATCTTCGTCATACATTTTGGTGGAGCAATATGAAGAGAGAGATAGCTTTGTTTATCTCAAGGTGTCTAACTTGTCAATGAGTCAAAGCGGAGCATCAAGTACCAAAAGGTCCATTGCAACCACTTGAAATTCCAGAATGGAAGTGGGAGCACATTACTATGGATTTCGTTACTGGTCTTCCTAGGGTTTCTCAAGGTATTGATGCGATTTGGGTCATTGTTGATAGATTGACCAAGTCTGCTCATTTCTTACCGATGCGAGAAACTTATACACTTGAACGTCTTGCTCGTATGTACATAAACGAGATTGTAAGACTGCATGGTATGCCAGTATCCATAGTTTCTGATCGAGACCCAAGATTCACTTCACGATTTTGGGTTAGTTTACAAAAAGCTATGGGCACAGATTTACGATTTAGTTCGGCATATCATCCTCAGACGGACGGACAATCAGAGAGGACTATTCAAACTCTAGAAGATCTATTAAGACTCTGTGTCTTTGACTTTAAGGGAAGTTGGGACAAGTTCTTACCCTTGGTGGAGTTTTCCTACAACAACAGTTATCAAGCAAGTATTGGCATGGCTCCATTCGAAGCATTATATGGAAGAAAATGTCGTTCTCCAGTATGCTGGGATGAGGTGGGTGAAGCAACATTGTTGGGACCAGAGTTGGTACGTATGACTACAGAAAAGATTCAAACGATCCGACAACGTATAAAAAGCTCACAAGATCGACAAAAGAGTTATGCTGATCTTCATCGAAAGGACGTGGAATTTGATGTAGGAGATCATGTGTTCTTATGTGTTGCTCCATGGAAAGGAGTTACGAGATTTGAAAAGAGAGGAAAGCTCAATCCTCGATTCATCGGTCCATTTTTAATCCTCGATCGAGTAGGAACTGTGGCTTATAGACTCGCTTTACCGCCAAGTATGTCTCGTGTTCATAACGTTTTTCACATATCCATGTTACGCAAATATGTGGAAGACCCGAACCACATTATTGAGTTAGAACCGGACGAAATAGCGGAGGATTTGATGTATGAAGAAGTTCTTGTTCAAATCTTGGATAAGAAGGAACGTATTCTACGCTCCAAGGTTATACCTCAAGTCAAAGTTTTGTGGAGAAACCACGATGTTGAGGAAATGACTTGGAAGTTAGAATCTGAAATGAAATCAAGGTATCCTTACCTCTTCGACATACCAGGTATGTACCCTAATTTCGAGGGCGAAATTTCATAAGAAGGGGAGGTTGTAAGACCCCAACTTTTATAAATAAAGATGAATTTTCTATAAATATCATTTTTGAATATTATGGAGTTAATTTGATATAATGTTATAGTTGTGGGTAATATTTATAAATTTTGCAAAGTACGCAAGTTGTTATATAATATTCGATTGGTCGGGGAATATTCGTTTTAACAGGGAATATTCGTACAACGACACAATCATTGGTGGACTCCACAACAGAATTATTGTCGGATTGAGAAAACGACAAAAATATTTTATTAAAAATAACGGCGAAAGTTTTACCATTGTTACTGTTGAACTACTCAGTAGTAAAAGTACAGTAATATGTGTGGTTGCATAGTAGCACACGGTATTGAGTATTAATGCTTATGTGAGAAGTCACTCAGTTTGATTCAATTATTGTCAGTTAATAATATGAATTATTTAGCGATAATGACGTTTTGTTTTATTCGTATTATTAACGTAATAAAACAGAAATATCTTTTTATATAAAACAGAATACTTTATTAAAGTTATTCTATAAATAGAATATATTATATTTTATTAAAAAGAGTTTTCTTTAAATATGGACCGTCAGATTAAAGTAATCAATCTGGACCGTTCATGGATTAGTTACTATGCATTCTATTTTTCTATAAATAGCAGCTCATTCCTTCATTATTTCTTACGAATTCACTGAACTCTAGAGAGAGAAACTATAGAAAGAAACTATAGAGAGAGAGAAGAAGAGTATTCTGCTACTTAACTACTTCCTTATTTCAGCTCTTCTTTAAAACGGTAAGGGTGTTATTCTTTCTTATTCATGAAGAGAACTGTTGTTATTCCATTTCTTATTATTCTGTTGGAATAACCTGTATACGCGGTCTACCCTATACTTGGTGACATTCTTCTATTATTCTGTTGGAACATCCTGTCTGTGTGTTTTACACCGGACCTGGTTCCGTTTTTATTATTATTCTATTGGAACATCCTGTCTGTGTGTTTTACACCGGACCTGGTTCCGTTTTTATTATTATTCTGTTGGAACATCCTGTCTGTGTGTTATACACCGGACCTGGTTCCGTCTTTGTTATTATTCTGTTGGAACATCCTGTCTGTGTGTTTTACACCGGACCTGGTTCCATTATTTATTATTCTGTCGGAATATCCTGTCTGTGCGTTTACGCCGGACCTGGTTTTATTATTTATTATTCTGTTGGAATAACCTGTCTGTGCGGTCTATTGCATGCATGGCGATTTCTTTTGTTATTCTATTCTTTATTGTACTCAGTTGGTTAAGTTTTGACTTCTATACTCCATGAAATTTGTTGAATATCCTTGATAATTGCGTTTTATCCAGTATCTTTTCATGAAAATATTCTTCTAAGCATTCTTGAATTTTACTCCACAAAGCAGTATCATGTTGACAATTTGGACGTTGTTAATTCTTGGATAAATTAATTCTTGAACTTGTTTTATTGAATTCTTATATCATTGTCATCATCCTCATGTTTATAAAATGTTGAAAGTCATCTATGGCCTATAGTGCTTACATGGACTTGGTATGATTATGACCAGGGATTATTCGGTATAATCATGACCGTAATGTTACAAATGATGTGGTAAAAGTCCTCATTGGCCCGTAGTACATTGATGGACAGTTGTTGGCATGATCATGACCATTAATGAATACACGAATATCCTTGGCCGTAGTGCAGGGGTGATTCGATGATGTGGATTATTTTATTAAGCTGAGTCCCAGCGATAACAGTGTTGAAAAATATTTTAAATCATAAAAGATAGTAGAGGTTATTTTCTACTTGACTCTTTTAATGGATTGCTTGTTCCGCTGCAGTTAAACTTGATGTCTATTATATTTTATCAGTTTAACATTATTGAAGGCTAAAGATAATTTATTCTGCATTATCTTAGTCATAATATTTCTTACTGGGCTAGTTGAGCTCACCCTTTCTTTCACTGTTCTCTTCAAGAAATGAGAACGTAGCTGGGGCAAGTCGGGGAACGGAGTGATGGTTCAAATGGTAGTATTAGTTAGTAGTCCTCACTATTCTATGTAATAGTGTGTTAATAAATGTAATGAGGACTCCTTTTGAGTATGAATACTCTCTAGAAGATAATATTTGTATTCAAACTCGCAGTTTATGTTTTGTCGTATTGTACACGACAGTTGTATTAGTAAGTTATATTTGTATTCTGTACGTTGTATCTGACGACCCAAGATGGGTGATGTATACCTAATTTTGGGGGTGTCACATATGTACTTTAACTTTCCTCGGACAGAAATTTATTATGAATCCGTTAACATGGCATTCAATTGGCTTAAATTTTATCATTCCTTTGTTTTACGTTAATAACGTTTTTCTTTTGTTTGTTCGTAATTCGGTCATCCAAACTCCGAATTCGGTTGTTCTTGAGTCCACGACTCACGTTTTCTATGCTTTCTTACATTCTTATGAAACCCTACACATTCGGGTTCATTTACATACTTTCTACTTCTCACTCGTATTTTACAATATTTCGCCATAACTTCGTTATAGCTAAGTTCAATTCGTTCTTCATGAACGTTTCTATCGTTCCTAACCAAACAATAAGCATCTAACTTATACACGATGGTTTTAAACTTGTCCATCAACAACAAGTTCTAACTATGATGGTTTTAAATTTGTCCATCAACAATGTTCTTTGTGTTCTTCGCGTTCTTCATTTTTAATCGATACTCTGATTATGATTTCACTTTATCTTGGGGGGTTATAAACACCATTCCTTACTTATTTCAATGAATCGTTCATATGATTCATTTGGATCATTCAAATTCATTACGAAATTCATACTTCCTTAAGATATTTATATACTAAACTTCTAATTCTTATTTATTCGTTTTCTCATTATTTCAACCATATGAAAATCATTCTTAACATCATTTACTTCCCTTTATATTAAGCTATGTTTTTAACATATGAAACTTAAAGAAAATTAACTTAGAAGTTATGATTTTTAATACATTTCTTCTTTATTCTTCTTTCTCTAGACAAAGTCGATGATTTACTAGCTTTTCTATTTCTCGATCTTCTCCGATCCGAGCATCCATGCTCTTTCTCTTCATTTCTCACAAACTTTGTTTATATTAAGATGTTGTAAATATGACTCAGTTATTGGAGCCCGAAATTCGTCAATACCTCATTTCTGCGAATGTTTCTGCAAAGTTTGAAGCCTGAAATTCGTCAATACCTCATTTCTCACAAACTTTGTTTATATTCAGATGTTGTAATTATGGCTCAGTTATTGGAGCGCAATAATGAGTTAGCCCAACCAAAAGACAGCAGCCGGCAAAATGATAGTGGTCATAGCAGTGGCAACAGTCATCGAAGCGGTGATAACAAACGTGGAGGAAATCATTATGTTAGGAATATGCATGAGATTGTTATTCCTTTATTCGTATAATTTGATGATGAAGATGATGAAGTAAATGAATGAATATACAAATATGTCTGGATTGAAATAAGCTGTAAAGTCCTTGAATAGATAATAGGAATATATGTATAGATTGAAATGATCAAATATGTTAGGTTGATTATACATGAACAAAACAGCTTTGTAAAGTCCTTCAAAAGAATATCATGTACAAGGACTAAACATAGAAGATCAAGCTTGTTAGGTTGATCTTATATGATGTAATAGATATGCCAACTTTATCGTTGAACATTGCACCAGCCATCGAGGTCTGTAAGAAGAGTAACTCTTAAAGTTCGTAGTCTGTCGAGCCAGCCAAGAGATTGCAGAAGCCAAGGCAGAATCATAGAGTATCAAGAAAATTACTACAGATTCGTAGTCTGCTTTGGAGGGCCTCACTCAGAACCGTAGAGTTGGTCCAAACGCATGTCGAGCCAAATCAAGAATCGTAGTCTGTTCTCGAACGCGTATAGTATGTAAATCAAGCTAGCGAAGATCATAGTCTACCAGTGTTTAAGAGAAATCGTAGTGTTCTCTTTATTAAGACTGAATTAAAAACAAATATGACAAGACATCACGATCATGATCGTAGTCGAGCTAGATTAAACAAGGACATCAAATGTTAAAGCAGAAATCGTAGTCTGGTGTATAATATGCTCTCGAAGTCGTAGTGTCTGCAGAACCAAAGCTAGATCGTAGTCTGTAGAAAAAAGTCTTCGATGAAGTCTATCAGTGCTCACAACACTAACGAAGAATCATGGTGATAACACGATTCTTAAAGCATAAGTACTCCCAAAGCATCCAAAGAATGAAGCCTCTGGTCAGAACTGGAAAAGATGCAATCTACCTGAAGGAAGCCAGGGAGCATTCACCTAATGGCTTGCAAGCAAACAGAAGATCGAAGCACCAATACAATCAGCATTCTGATTGAGTAGTGAAGCCATTTAAGGGAAGTCTTCCACAAGCAACAATAAGAAGACTTCAGATAACGTGACTGACAAAAGGAAGTCATCAATGTAGTAGTTGTTAAGATTAACAAAAGATGACGATCTTGGGTGTGACTATGATCATAGTGCTTGCCAGATGAGGAGCAGGAACTGATACGGTTTATACAGAGACATTGGCCAACCTATAAAGATTAGACAAAGGAGATTAAGCATGGGTTATACCATTGATGATATGTGAACAGGGAGATCACAATGACAAAGAGAGCTGAGAATGATCAATCAGATAAGTCTTGAAATTTAGGAAGGCCAGAGCATTCAAACAAATTGTCAGTGTCTAATACAAGTCAAAGGCAAGCAGAAGAGTTGAAGCACTGCACGAGTGAAGGAAGAAAGATTCTATATTGTAAATCCAAAGAATACTATCAGAATTGTAGTGTTGTCTCAATCAGTCAACGAGCAATATTCAAAAGACTAACTACGATCATGTTCAAGGTCATTTGCATCAGAATCGTAGAGTTCGGTCATCTGAGTATTGAAGCCATGGCAACGTCTCAATACAAAGACTGACATTCGAACGTTATTGATTGAAAGCATCGATATAGAAGGACAACTTCTGATGTTCTAATCGAGGAGTCAAAAAGAAGAAATAAATATAACTACCAGCTTGACACATTAAAGTGACATCTCTGATGTGGTTGGTGAAATAGTAGACTGCAGTGTCAGAAAAGTTAAAAAGGGGTTGTCACGTCACATTAGCAGTCTGCACCAAATAACTCGAGATCTGTGAATCAATTTAAATAGCTTTCAACGGCTATATTCCAACGAGAAGCTTATGAAAAGATATTTAACAGCTGAAGCCTGAATGAAGAAGAGTTGTTGGTTCTCAATAAGTTGTTGACTCTACGAGTTCTACAGAGCCAAAAATAGAATACGTCTCACTGGCAGTGAGACTACGAAAGTAGAAGTGAAGCAGGATAAGAGAAGAACTTTAACAGAAAAAGGCTTCACTCAACAACAATGAGAATGCCACTAAGGATGTCAACTAAGCTGAGAGCCGAGAAGGCCAAAAAGATAACATTCAGAAGATTGGCAGAACAGAGAGAAGATTCAAAGAGCCATTCTACGAATCACCATGAACCACCAAGAGCTGAAGAAGAACAGATACAAAACAAAATCTTTACACAAGTCAATCAAGGTTTGGGGGATGCTAAATGCCAGACGGAGTCTCCAAAAGTGCAAAGACTTAGCAAACCTCAAGTGGTGAAGGTGTGCAAGCTGAGATTAGATAAAGGTAAGAACCAACCATAAGATCAGTTGCAGCAAAGAAGAAGTGACAAACTGCTAAGTACTCAAAGAGAACGAACTTCATGAACAACTTAGCAGTATGTCCAATAGTGATCCAGTCTCGATGCAGAATCCAAAGAGGATTACATCAAGCTTCTAAGTATCAAAAGATGAACAAGCTTAAAGTCATCTTAGCAGCTCAGCACCAACAACAACATCAATAAGAAGCCAGGGCCTGAAGGGTCCTTGTTCTAGGGACTAAACTGAGTTCCAAGGCTGCTGGCCTTGAAGAGTTCTTAGTGAACTAAAGTTCCAAGTCTACTGGACTTGAAGAGTTCTTAGTGAACTAGAGTTCCAAGACTGCTAGTTTTGAAGGAATCCTAGTGATTTAGAATTGATCAAATCCTTAGTGGAATCCCTGCTTGTTGAAGCAGAAGAGTGGATTAGGAGCATTCAGTTTCTGAACCACTTAAAACCTCTGGTGTCATTTACTTTATGTCATTTACATTATGCACTATAACTGCTATATCTTCTTGCAATTAACTCTACATTAGAACTGTGGTTAATGTCATAGGTCTGAAGGGTAGGTTAATTTATTCCGCTGTGCATAAATTGATTCCTCTATTAAATATCTGTTAATCACTTAACAAGATAAAGAAAACAAATAAAATATTTTAAAAAGAAAAAGGATCTATTCAACCCCCCCTTCTAGATCTATATTGTGCCTCCGGGAACTAACAATTGGTATCAGAGCAGGTTCTCACGAATATGTTAAAGCTCACGCTTTGAGTTTGATCCATTGCATAAATAAGTTCTGAACATAGTATTAATTTTAATCAGCAGTCTACAACCCTCAGACGGAAAGTCCAGATGCAGCAGGAACTGAGAACTTTCTGTTTAAAGTTCAGGAAGATTATACGCCTAAACAAACTATGCGCTGCATCTCAAACAAAGGCGTTAGAGAAACTCATCAAATGCATAATCTACAAGATCTATGAATCCAAACGTTGAGATGTCAAGACCTTCATCTGATCATGAGCGAAAGACTCTGCCTGGCTGATCTAAAGTCGCATTAAACAACAAATGTTGTCAGTACTGATTATACAAAGTTATATTCAACAATGCCTCATATCATTGTACAAATAATCAGAATAACTACCTATCAAGAGACTGACAGTAGCAAGGTATGTATTCTTATCAAGATATACTCTCATCATATTGTAGTTGGACACCACTCGCTGAAAAACTCTCTCCACATATGATTGAGGATTGAAAATATTTTACTTAGTAAATATTTGTTGTATGCCTTTAGTTAAGGATAATCTAAGCATTCTAAGTTGCTCGACCTTTGCTAATGGACTGGTGCGTATATTCATCAATGTTTTGTGATTTTGACAAAACAAAGAGTGTGATCAACACTACAGTTGTATCTTGAAGGTTCTTAGAAACTGATCAACTCTACGAACCTACTAGATGTAAACTATGGAGCTGATCCCCACTCTATGAAAGTTCAAAATCTAGAAACATAACTTAAGTAAAAAGTGAACTCACCAAGATTTCTTAAATCATACACACACTCACAATCATAACTATTATCATTTACAAGTATACATACATCATGACCATCAATGATGATTTCAAGGTATATTGGAAATTCAAAGAGTTTGAATACCCAGGATTCTTGTCAAAACTAACCTAGCAGGACCCAAATCAAAGTGGGTACCAAAATAGAAAATTATATAACCTGCAAGAATCTGATGATAACTGACCACTAACTAAGAGAGGCTAGAGCTTAGTTACCAGGATTCTACCAAGCTAAAATATCAAAATCCCTCAGCTATGCTCCCATTCAATATCATCCAAGGAAGCATGAAATTCATAGCATGAAATTAAAGACCGTATAAGCTTATCCATGCAAAACATCTCATCTCAAGAAGATAAAGAAGGAAGATCACATCTGTGACGCCCCCAAAATTAGGTATACATCACCCATCTTGGGTCGTCAGATACATGGTACAGAATACAAATACAACTTACTAATACAACTGTCGTGTACAATACGACAAAACATAAACTGTGAGTTTGAATACAAATATTATATTCTAGAGAGTATTCATACTCAAAAGGAGTCCTCATTACATTTATTAACACACTATTACATAGAATAGTGAGGACTACTAACTAATACTATCATTCGGACCATCACTCCGTTCCCCGACTTGCCCCAGCTACGTTCTCATTTCCTGAAGAGAACAGTGAAAGAAAGGGTGAGCTCAACTAGCCCAGTAAGAAATATTATGACTAAGATAATGCAGAATAAATTATCATTAGCCTTCAACAATGTTAAACTGATAAAATATAATAGACATCAAGTTTAACTGCAGCGGAACAAGCAATCCATTAAAAGAGTCAAGTAGAAAATAAACTCTACTATCTTTTATGATTTAAAAAGTTTTTCATCACTTTTATCGCTGAGACTCAGCTTAATAAATAATTCACATCATCCCTGCACTACGGCCAAGGATATTCGTTAGGGTCACGACCACAAATTCCATGCACTACGGGCCAAGGATATTTGTGTATTCATCAATGGTCATAATCATACCAATAACTGTCCATCAATGCACTACGGGCTAATGAGGACTTTTACCACATCATTTGTAACATTACGGTCATGATTATACCGAATAATCCCTGGTCCTAATCATACCAAGTCCATCTATGCACTACAGGCCACAAATGACTTTTAACATTTTATAAACATGAGGATGATGACAATGATATAAGAATTCAATAAAACTAGTTCAAGAATTAATTTATCCAAGAATTAACAACGTCCAAATTGTCAACATGATACTGCATTGTGGAGTAAAATTCAAGAATACTTAGAAGAATATTTTCATGAAAAGATACTGGATGAACCGCAATTATCAAGGATATTCCACAAATTTCATGGAGTATAGAAGTCAAAACTTAACCAACTGAGTATAATAAAGAATGGAATAACAAAAGAAATCACCATGCATGCGATAGACCGCACAGATAAGTTATTCCCACAGAATAATAAATAATAGAACCAGGTCCGGCGTAAACGCACAGACAGGATATTCCGACAGAATAATAAATAATGGAACCAGGTCCGGTGTAAAACACACAGACAGGATATTCCGACAGAATAATAATAAAGACGGAACCAGGTCCGGTGTAAAACACACAGACAGGATATTCCAACAGAATAATAACAAGACGGAACCAGGTCCGGTGTAAAACACACAGACAGGATGTTCCAACAGAATAATATAAGAATGTCACCAAGTATAGGGTAGACCGCGTATACTGGTTATTCCAACAGAATAATAAAGAATGGAATAATAGAAGTTCTCTTCATGAATATAAAAGAAATAATATTCCCTACCTTAAAAGAACTGGATATTGAAAAAGTGAAGTAACAGAATACTTTTATTCTCTCTCTCTTATTCTCTCTATACTTTCTCTCTCTATAGCTTGAATGAATTCGTGAAAAATAATGAAGCACTAGGCCTCTATTTATAGAAAAACTGAGAGTGACTCTTGGTCTTAACGAAGGGTCAAATGACTCTTGGTCTTAACGAAGGGTCAAATGACTCTTGGTCTTAACGAAGGGTCAAATGACTCTTGGTAATATTGAAGGGACAACTACTATTGACGAAAGTAATTACTATTGACCAAGGTAAATACTATTGACGAAGGTAATTACTATTAACCAAGGTAAATACTATTTACCAAGGTAAATACTATTGATGACGGTAATTACTATTGACCAAGGTAAATACTATTTACCAAGGTAAATACTATTGACGACGGTAATTACTATTGACGACGGTAATTACTATTGATGAAGAGACTCTTAGATGATGACATATGGCCCCCCATAAAAATAACCAAACTTACCACAACGTCTCAATTATTGATTTAATAATATAACATATTATACAGATGATACTATGACAATAATTTAAGAGATATGATGCAGCAATTACTGTAGTAATAATTGAGTATAGCTGAGTGACTTCTCACGTAAGCATCAATAATCAATACCGTGTGCTACTATGTAACCACGCGTATTACTATACTTTTACTACCGGGTAGTTCAACAGTTTTAACGGTTTTAACGGTAACACCTCAGCCGTTATTTTTATAGAAAGATAATTTTGTCGTTTTCTAACTACGACTATACTTCTGTTGTGGGTTCCACCAATAATTGTGCCGTCGTACGAATATTCCCCGACAAAAAGAATATTTCCCGACCAAACGAATATAATATGAAAACTTGCATACTTTACAAAATTTATAAATACTACCCATAACTATTATATCAAATCCACACCATAATTATTTCGAGAAAATTAAATATTTATTCATAAAATCTAGGGTCTCACAATCTCCCCTCCTTATGGAATTTCGCCCTCGAAATTTACGTACATACCTGGTATGACGAACAGGTGAGGATACATTGACTTCACTTCAAATTCTAACTCTTGAGGTATAACCTTTGAGCGTCGAATATGATCCTTCTTATCTAACACGTATCTCCTTAAATATTAAATCATCCGCTATCTCGTCCGGTTCTAAATTAATAATGTGGTTCGGGTCATCCATATATTTACATAACATCGATACGTTAAAGACGTTATGAACACGCAACATACTTGGCGGTGAAATGAGTCTATAGGCCACAACTCATACTTAATCGAAGATTTTAAATGGACCAATTAAATCAAGGGTTGAGATTTTCTCTCTTCGTCGATTCTTGCTTCTAGAATATCGCCCTCTTGAACCTTCTTCTTCACAATCACCAGCTCTGAGTATGTAGCTTGAGCGACTTTGATTAAAGTCGATTCTAATCGTATATTCGTTATCTTCACGTGGGTCCCTAGAGTCTTTAACTCTATCTTCATCATTTGTAAGTTATACGAAATGGGTCTTTGTGTTAACAACATCTCACTTGCATACAATCTTCTACTCAACGCGTCAGCTACCACGTTCGCTCTTCCACGATGATATTGAATAGTATGATCGTAATCTTCAATAGCTCGAGTCAATGTCTTTGGCGCATTATACGTTCGTTTTAATTGAAGAAATATTTGAGGGTTGAAGAAATGGGTTTTGTACTGGGGTCAATACAAAATTCAATTTTACGCTCTGGGGTAGGCTAAGAAGTCTTCAAGAATACGTCAAGAAATTTATTAACAATAGAAATATCGTTCAAAACTGTGACCCTCATCCAAGACTTGGATAACACGTCACATTGATACCTATCAACTTGCCATCGTCATTTACAACGTCTCCTACGGAAAGTCTAGCTTCGGTGCATTCCACACCAGGAAGTCAACAACGAAAGGAACGGGGATTTTTACTTATGGCTTGATATGACAATGATTGACTTTAGTGGTTTGGTTACTTGAATTCGCATAATAGGTTGGTTAGGAATATGAAAGTTAACAACCTTATGAAAAGCATGATGAGTAGTTAACCAATCGTTTCCAAAAATCACATCAATGCAAGTATTTTCAAAGAGATAAGATCAACAGGTAACGTGAAAGTGTTGATTTGAACAAGATTTATAAATAGTGGAGGTAACAAAGGTTTCTCCCAACGGAATTTCAACAGAGAAATCAAAGTCTAACTTCTCCGGAGTTAAGTTCAAATATTGAACACAACTAGGTGAAATAAAAGAGTGAGTAGAATTGGTATCTAACACGGTATAGACTTCGCAAGAGTTTATGATTAGCTTACCCGCGATAACTTCATTTGGGTTCCTCACTTGTTGGAAAGTCATGACAACCGCTCTCCCTTGAACTACCCGGCTTTGACTTGTCTGGGGTAGCATTTGGTGTCATCACTATCGTTGGAATTGACTTTAATATAGGGCATATTCTACCCTCAACTGCTTCATCGTACTCCTGCTTCATGATCTGAATCATCAATCTTCGATCCATATCGAGTTCAGATTGACCGCTCTGTACAGGGTAATTCAAAACTCGATGTTGGGTTCTCCCAATTACTGTCCAAAAAGAGAAATATATATCATCTATTTTAGCCTTTTTGGATCGGACGTCTCTTTCTACAATATCAACACGTCGTGCGGCTTTTACCCACGCATCCTTCATTCTCACTCGTTCAGTTGTTTCTTCTTTCAGCTGATCCTTGATATTTGAATTCTCAGATTCCAACTTTAATATCTTACACTCTGCCAAAGCGTGATTTTGTTCGAGCAACACATATCGGGTAACACAATTTTGAATCGTTACATCTCTTTGCTCCATGACCGCCTGTCGTTCTTCAGCCTGCTCTTCTAACTCATGAACACGATTTTGTAATTCTAAGTTTTGATCATAGATTTCTTCTAACCAATTCTCCTCAAGTTCCTCTTCTTCCTCTTCTTCCTCACTCTCAGCTGGTACCTCTGCCACTAACTCGGGTGCAACTATTAGTTCTTCACTTACCACGTAGATATCTCTAATTTCTTCTTCGCCTGATATTACATTATCCTGGTTGGTGATTAGAGGTGCCACGGTCTCATTCACTCCATTGTTGACATTTTCAGCTGCCATTTTCAAATACTGCCACAAAACAAAGGTTAATTAACATGTCACATATTATCCATATACTTTGATCGACCAATTAAATACCAAATAAACTTAGGTAGGTCATACTAGCGAAGGAATTCCCTGTCTCTCCCCTCCTAGTTCTATTCTCACATCCTAGCCAGGGATCATATCCCTAAGCTCTGATACCAACTGTGACGCCCCCAAAATTAGGTATACATCACCCATCTTGGGTCGTCAGATACATGGTACAGAATACAAATACAACTTACTAATACAACTGTCGTGTACAATACGACAAAACATAAACTGTGAGTTTGAATACAAATATTATATTCTAGAGAGTATTCATACTCAAAAGGAGTCCTCATTACATTTATTAACACACTATTACATAGAATAGTGAGGACTACTAACTAATACTATCATTCGGACCATCACTCCGTTCCCCGACTTGCCCCAGCTACGTTCTCATTTCCTGAAGAGAACAGTGAAAGAAAGGGTGAGCTCAACTAGCCCAGTAAGAAATATTATGACTAAGATAATGCAGAATAAATTATCATTAGCCTTCAACAATGTTAAACTGATAAAATATAATAGACATCAAGTTTAACTGCAGCGGAACAAGCAATCCATTAAAAGAGTCAAGTAGAAAATAAACTCTACTATCTTTTATGATTTAAAAAGTTTTTCATCACTTTTATCGCTGAGACTCAGCTTAATAAATAATTCACATCATCCCTGCACTACGGCCAAGGATATTCGTTAGGGTCACGACCACAAATTCCATGCACTACGGGCCAAGGATATTTGTGTATTCATCAATGGTCATGATCATACCAACAACTGTCCATCAATGCACTACGGGCCAATGAGGACTTTTACCACATTATTTGTAACATTACGGTCATGATTATACCGAATAATCCCTGATCATAATCATACCAAGTCCATCTATGCACTACAGGCCACAGATGACTTTCAACATTTTATAAACATGAGGATGATGACAATGATATAAGAATTCAATAAAACTAGTTCAAGAATTAATTTATCCAAGAATTAACAACGTCCAAATTGTCAACATGATACTGC
The DNA here is from genome assembly GCA_016801055.1 of Panax notoginseng. NCBI lineage: Eukaryota > Viridiplantae > Streptophyta > Magnoliopsida > Apiales > Araliaceae > Panax > Panax notoginseng. The sequence goes on along the minus strand of CM029023.1, from coordinate 104,674,406 downwards.
TTTGTGAAGTAAAATTCAAGAATACTTAGAAGAATATTTTCATGAAAAGATACTGGATGAACCGCAATTATCAAGGATATTCCACAAATTTCATGGAGTATAGAAGTCAAAACTTAACCAACTGAGTATAATAAAGAATGGAATAACAAAAGAAATCACCATGCATGCGATAGACCGCACAGATAAGTTATTCCCACAGAATAATAAATAATGGAACCAGGTCCGGCGTAAACGCACAGACAGGATATTCCGACAGAATAATAAATAATGGAACCAGGTCCGGTGTAAAACACACAGACAGGATATTCCGACAGAATAATAATAAAGACGGAACCAGGTCCGGTGTAAAACACACAGACAGGATATTCCAACAGAATAATAACAAGACGGAACCAGGTCCGGTGTAAAACACACAGACAGGATGTTCCAACAGAATAATAATAAAAATGGAACCAGGTCCGGTGTAAAACACACAGACAGGATGTTCCAACAGAATAATAGAAGAATGTCACCAAGTATAGGGTAGACCGCGTATACTGGTTATTCCAACAGAATAATAAAGAATAAAATAACAGAAGTTCTCTTCATGAATATAAAAGAAATAATATTTCCTACCTTAAAAGAACTGGATACTGGAAAAGTGAAGTAGCAGAATACTTTTATTCTCTCTATACTTTCTCTCTCTATAGCTTGAATGAATTCGTGAAAAATAATGAAGCACTAGGCCTCTATTTATAGAAAAATTGAGAGTGGCTCTTGGTCTTAACGAAGGGTCAAATGACTCTTGGTCTTAACGAAGAGTCAAATGACTCTTGGTCTTAACGAAGGGTCAAATGACTCTTGGTCTTAACGAAGGGTCAAATGACTCTTGGTAATATTGAAGGGACAACTACTATTGACGAAAGTAATTACTATTGACCAAGGTAAATACTATTGACGAAGGTAATTACTATTAACCAAGGTAAATACTATTTACCAAGGTAAATACTATTGACGACGGTAATTACTATTGACCAAGATAAATACTATTTACCAAGATAAATACTATTGACGACGATAATTACTATTGACGACGGTAATTACTATTGACGACGGTAATTACTATTGACGAAGAGACTCTTAGATGATGAAATATGGCCCCCCATAAAAATAACCAAACTTACCACAACGTCTCAATTATTGATTTAATAATATAACATATTTTACAGATGATACTATGACAATAATTTAAGAGATATGATGCAGCAATTACTGTAGCAATAATTGAGTATAGCTGAGTGACTTCTCACGTAAGCATCAATAATCAATACCGTGTGCTACTATACAACCACGCGTATTACTGTACTTTTACTACCGGGTAGTTCAACAGTTTTAACGGTTTTAACGGTAACACCTCAGCCGTTATTTTTATAGAAAGATAATTTTGTCATTTTCTAACTATGACTATACTTCTGTTGTGGGGTCCACCAATAATTGTGCCGTCGTACGAATATTCCCCGACAAAAAGAATATTTCCCGACCAAACGAATATAATATGAAAACTTGCATACTTTGCAAAATTTATAAATACTACCCATAACTATTATATCAAATCCACTCCATAATTATTTCGTGAAAATTAAATATTTATTCATAAAATCTTGGGTCTCACAACATCTGTAATCATCTACCAACAGTATAGTAGTATGAGTTGTAGTGTAGAAACTCTACGAGTACGAGAGATGCTGGAAGTCTGAATGATGGAATCTACGTTCGTAGTGACTGATCAGCAAATCGTGGAGTGACCAGTTTGAAAGCACTCTATGAATCCAATGAAATTAGTTTGTCATGAAGATACCAGATCAGTTAAGAAGATTCCAGCTAGAAGGCGAAGTACAAAGGTGACCTTGTAAGGATCTATATAAAGAAGCTAGCCCATCTACTTCTAAAATGGAGGTGTCAGCTATAGGGGAGCAACAATATGCTAAAGTCTAGCAATGCTAAAACTAAGGAGGAACACATTGAAGCTAAATCCTTCAGATCTCTCAAACAATGAAGACAACTGAATCTGATACAAAGGCAAGAATGACAAGGGAAGTTCAAAATATCGAGGAGTTACCCTACACAAATGTGGACGATGGGAAGCTCAAATGGCACAGTTTCTTGGCAAGAAGTATATACCACTAAACTTTAATTAAATACTTATCAAATAATGTAACTAGTGAAAGAAGTTTGTAACCATATGTTATTTTTCTACAGATATATCTATCTGGGGTTGTTTGATAGTGAGATAGATGTTGCTAGGTTCCCATCATCATAACTTTACTCTCGCTTATTCTGAATTTCACATATGTTTATCCCTTAGCCTCCATAGTTTCTTTTTTAACTTAAAATATGTGTTTCCATGTTAATCAGGGCTTATGACAGAGCAGCAATAAAATGCAACGGCAGGGAAGCAGCCACCAATTTTGAGCCAAGCACATATGATGAGTTTAGTTCTGAAGCTGTTACTGGAGGTTGCTCAATATTCTCTTTCGTTTGAAATAACAAATTTTTTTATAATAAATTTACCATCCTTCTATATTAGATAATTTCATGATGGAATATTCCCTCATTATTTTCTTTTTAGCCGGCAACCATAATCTGAACTTGAACTTGGGTGTTGTTGTGACGCCCCCAAATCTGGGTTACCTGACCCACCGAGTTTGGTGTTCACGATCCACAATATAATAACATCTAACTACCCATTCATATAGAAATAGTAATACATAAGTCATTAATAGAGATTGTTAATACATTAGTCCAAGGTTCTCTAACCTTAACATTACAGACATACTCTTTAGATATACAAAAAGGGTTTACAAATACAACATATTCATAATGTTTATAAAAACTAATCCAGCATTTTGCATTTGCCTTTGTTCTTCTTTGACCCGCTGGCCTCTTCGTTCCTAGCTAAAATATTTTATTTAGCAAGGGTGAGCAACAAGTTTTCCCCGCAAATTAAGACATACAATAAATGTATATGAATCAGTAAGAACAGACTATCTATTTCGATATAATGAAACCAAAGTTTGGGGAACTTTGAAATAGCTGAACAAAGTTTTAATAATTAATAAGTCTTCTCACAATCTATGCAACACAATAATTTGATAATGAAAAAGTACAACGCTTTCAAAGTTTCTACGATATTCTATGGAATAATCAAGAATCAATTCTACGCAATAACAAAGTGGAATATTTTCCAGATTTATGTTGAGCGATCCGTTGGATCTTGATCTCTTCTCGGGTATATATCAAAGTTTTACTTTGACATACACGCAGGTGTATCAGATAACCATAAAGATTAAATCATTCCCCTCTGCAAGTACTTAGAACCGGCCAACTCCTTATACCCTATATTATGCATAATACTTAAGTCGCGCGCAATGGTTGAATATACGACTAAAAATGTTCCCTTTATATAAAAGGTTATTCTTCTCAGTCTCAGAATCAAAATTTGATTTAACAACGAAATTCAATGATTTCAATATCTAATCGCTTCTCTTCTCTTCTCTTCTCAAACCTATTAAGTTTTCTTTTTCGATCTAGCCGATACAACTGGCATTGATCTATCAATAATAATTAAATTCTCTTCTCTTCTCGAACCTATCAAGTTCTAACAAATGTTCGTCTAGCCAGAATAATTAGCTAAGACATTTCTCAATCATAATTTGACAATAAACAGGAATTATCTGTACTGTCAATATTACCTTCTACAGATATGAATATCCAACAACAGTAATTCTACGAATATATATTTTCCGAATCAGTAATTCAATTTGAATTATTAAACATGCACTAACTACAAATAATCAACAACATATTCTTGCACGTGGTATAATTAACAATAATTAACCACTATAATAATTGAATGAATATAACTCAAGGTTGAGTTAGGAAACTTGCCTCTTTCGCTGATTACAGCTACACAATAAACTTATCTGCTTTCAAAAGACCTATAACCAATAATATCGGTCTCACAATTAGGATAATATTTTATAACACGCAACACTGTAATTCACAGTCAATCTTCTCCTAGACACATTACCACATAATCACATCAGTGTTTATAACCTATATAAACACTTAACAAGTCTAACTAGTTCAGTTTGGTTGGACTTCGGTCTCATCTCGGTGTTCTGGTCACCCTATCCAACAACTAACACATTTATTATCAATTAATTTTGGTCTCTAAGCTTCAATATTAATTTAAATAAGTCAATTATCATTTATAATATTTTTCGAAAGCTTTTAATAATATTTAAACAATTATTATAATTTATAATAATTTTTCAAACACTTAAATTATTTTTAAATGATTTAATTATCAAAGTATCTTATTATCATTAATATTTAATAATATAAAAATATTAATGTTATGCTTGTCAAAATATTAAAGTTATTGTTAATAACTTAAAATATTTTTAAATCATCAATATTCTACTTAAATGATTTTGAAATTAATTAAAATTATTTTTAAACCATCACCATTAATATTCAAATATTAATGAAATTTTTATCAAAATATTAAAAGTTATTTATTATAACATAAAATATTTTTAAATTATTTTTCTCATTTTTAATTGATTTTTAAATCAATAAAACCATTTTTAATTCATTTATTTAATATAATAATTAAATAAATCTAATATCATTAATATTAATTTGTTAATGAGAATTCTCCAAAAATATTGAAAATTATATTTTATAATTCAAAATATTTTCTAACACTTTATTCTCATTTAAAATAATTTTTAAATCAATAAAATGATTTTTAACTTATTTATTTAATTTAATAATTAAATAAATATAATATCATTAATATTAAATTATTAATAAAAATTCTCTAAAAATATTAAAAGTTACATTTTATAACTCAAAATATTTTTAAATATATTATTCTTATTTAAAATAATTTTTCATAATATTAAATTATTTTTTTCTAATTTATTTAATACACTAATTAAATAAATTAAATATCATTAATATTCAAATAATTATAAATATTAATGAAAAATGCCCCAAATAATTAAAAGTTATTTTTCAGAATTTAAAATGATTTTTAAAACTATTTTTGTAATTTTTAGAAATTTATTTCTATTTTTAAGCATTTTCTGGAATATTCAGAAAATAAAATAAATAAAACCGTCGCTAAAACCTATAGCGACACTTGTCTGTCGTCTTAGGTGTTCTTGAGCTCAAGAACACTGTCAGACCCGAGTTCAAGGGTCATGGTTTGACCGGCTTTAAATCACCAATCTGATCATGTTCCGGGCTAGGTTAAGTATTGATCGTGTAGTGTTTATGTTACACTACATGAATCAATCTTCATCTCAGTCATACAATAACATATCAAGACGATCTGTGCCTTCAAAAGCCTTGTCAGACGGTTTCTGGGTTTTCCCAGAAACCCAGCAGTCCGAGTGGACACTTTCAAGTTCAATTTAATCTTAGTTCTGATCATGATTTTGATGGTTTAATGGTTCAAAGTTAGAGTCCATATGTCAAGGAACAACACTGCAACAACAGATCGAATAAACAACAACAAAATCACAAGTTACATCTTGGTCAAAGGCTGTCAAACAAATGGTTCATAAATTTTCTGGAAATTCCAGAAACGTAACTTGTGATCGGATGACTTAGTTTGACCATTCATACAATCTCTCATGTTTGTTATTTAAGAGATCTAAAGGTGTATATTTCAAGTATACATATCAGACTACACACTGGTTATCATAACATTAACATAACACTTAAATACTGACAGATCAAAGCGTTTCAAAATCTTATCAGACACCGAAAAATGCTTTCTGGGTTACCCAGAATGCAGCTGGTTAACGTTGGTCAACTCACTTTGACCATGAATATCGTACAATATGGACATGTAATGGCTGTGATTCCACTTCTAGATTACAGTCCTCATGTCAGACTACCGATCCAAAATATAAAACAAGAAAAATCGAAAACAGGAAAGGATCTGTGGCCTCTGACATTAGCTTGTCAGACCACAAATCGTGTTCTTGACAGTTTTGAAAAACTCAATTTTAAAGCATTTTGATGCTATAGATCTAAGTTATATCAACATAGATCATCATTAAACATCATCTAGCAAAGATCTAAACACATAAACACGAAATTTGACTAAGCATACAAGATGAAAATGAAACTTAGGGTTTATACCTTTATGTTCTAGATTTTGATCTTTGATCTCCAATATGTTCTTGGGTGATCTAAGGGCTGATAATGTGACTGATCTACTTGATATTTTCGGAGCTTTGGTTGAGAGAAAAAGTTGGTGAGAGCAAGGAGAGCAAAATGGCTAATGGTTGAACACTTTCTCTCTCTTAATCTATATATATTATGTAGATGTTGCTAGATCTGATGTTGGCTGGCTGATTTGGCTCGATTTTGAGGTCACCAAGTCAACAAAGTTGGTTACCAACTGCAATAATTGCTAAATTTGCAAGCTAGCTTATTAAAGAATGAAAAGGGCATTTTGGTCATTTATATTTTAATTTTAATGGCATTCTTGATAATTGCACAAACCCTTAGGGTTTAACCCTAAGGTTCTAACCCTTAGGTTTTAAAAACTCCTATTCTAGAATTTTCTAATTAGGGTTTAAAAATAGAAAATTAAGAATTTCAAAAATATAATTAGGGTTTTAAATAGAAATTAATATTGCTAAAGTATAATTAGGGTTTTCTAATTATATTAACACATACTAATCACTTTAGGCTTGGTAATTAGGATTAGGATTTCCTAATTAGGGTTTAGGATTCTCGAATATGAAATTAGGGTTTCCCAGTTTATGATTAGGGTTTCTAATCCGGAGATTAGGGTTTCTAACTGCGCGTTAGAGTTTCTAATTTTAAGATTAGGGTTTCTAATATCTTTTTAGATTTTTAAATTTTTGACCCTATCCGATCAATTATTGATCAAAATCTCTATACAGTACAAATACATACTCCATAATATAATTATTTTAATTATATTTTCTATTGAATCCCTATCCAAAAATTAGGGTTAGGGTTCCTAAAGCTGTTAAGCACAACTATACTCTAATTTATTAGTCAATACACAAATTGACCCCTTCTCGAGACTCATATCACAGATACTTGTCACAAAATTGATAATCAATATTAATATAAATAAAAAAAAATTATTCGTAAAATTTTGATTATTCGAAATCCCGGGTTATCACATTCACCCCTCTTTAAAAGGATTCCGTCCTCAGAATCACCGCTTTCTTATTCTCTACAATCTTTTAAAGTTGAATCATCAATTCATTTTTATCAACAAAATATTACTTTGTGTTTCAAATTCTAACCTGTGACTTGGATCTATACAAGAAAACAGTTCACAGAAATATCTGACTCATAATTCTTGCTTAATTAAATTTCTAAACGAAATCATTACCTGCTGCCACCTCCTGGGTAGCCACTGCATCTTGCACCGTCATGTTGAATGTACGGGTTGTGCCAGTCCTTGAATCGCTAAGGTTCCGCTACTGGGTCCCTTGTTGCCACTTTCCTTCTCCGTATTTCTCTTCGGACAGTTCCGAACCAGATGATCAGTCGAACCACGGGCAAAGCAACCTTGTATCTTCTTTGGATTGGGACAATTGGGCGACATGTGCCCCTCTTGCCCACATTTATAGCAAACTCCTTTCTTATTCAGACAAACTCCTGCATGATTCTTTCCACAAGTTGCACATGGTTCCTCCCTTTCCTATTCTCCTCTGCTTTATTACCCGACTAGGTATTCTCGCTCCACTTCCTTTTATTCGGGTTACTTCCTCCACTGCTTCCTCCGTCATTTGCCTTCTTCTTCTTATCCTGATGAAATCGAGATGCAGCTTCGCTCCCTCCTTCAGCAATTAATGCTTTGAATAAAAGCCACGAACGTATTGATCTGCAATACCGCTACCTTGTTGAATATCCCTGCCTTCAGTCCATTCTCAAATCTTCTTACTTTTCTCGCCTCTGTGTCCACCTGATGAGGTATAAATCTAGCCAACTCGTTGAATTTGGCAGCGTATTCTGATACCGACATGTTCTCCTACTTCAATTATAGAAATTTAACTTCTATCCTGGATTGCATACTCGGCGAAAAGTAGTTCTCAAAGAACAACTCTTTGAATCTGGTTCAAGTCACCACAGCTGTACCAGCTCTCGCTTGATTAGTCTCCCACCAGTAATTAGCTTCTCCCTTCATTAAGTATGTTGCAAAAGTTGTCTTTTGCTCTTCCGCTACCCTGACGATAACGAATGCTTTCTCCATCTCTTTTACCCAAGTTTGGGCTTCAATCGGATCCGTGGTTCCTTTGAATTCAGGCGGTCCCACCGCTTTAAAGTCTTTGAAGTTAGCCAATATGGCAGCTGGCTATTCTCTCGCTCTTCCTCTTCCTGCAGGAGCTCTGTTCCCCATAGCTTCGGCTATCATATTTGCAAAATTTTGCATCGGGTCAGCTTGACCTCCTTCATTATTTATCGATTGCTCTTCCCTTTGATTTTGATTCTGTCGTCTAGGCGGCATGATCTGATTTAAATAAAAATCTTATATTAATTCTCTTTCTTTACACAAATTCTTAACACAATAAGAATTCAACACATAACTCTCATATAATCACATATTTATTCAAATAGCACATAGTACATATAGTACTTAACACATTTACTATCCCTTTTTAAATCATATCAGGATTAACAACACAACTTTACACAAAAAGTTGCAATTCTCCATTCACACATAGTTATTCCCAGTTCGTCAAACTTACCACACTTATGAGTTTAAGAACTTGCCACAATTATATGAGTGTATGAACTTATCCAAGTCAGACCTTTGGTGTCTATTCGCTGAGGGGTTCAAAACATTTCATATAATTATGAGTCATTAACTTACCATAAGTATGAGTTTTAAGAACACATAAATTAATCTTAATCTTATAAAATAAAGATTTTATTCATACAAACATATTTATAATTACATATGTTCACACATTGTTTTTGATATTACAACCCTTAATATCATAATCTTCTACCAAAAGATACTAACGCTTAAACTTAAGCTATCTACCGTCCACTCCCTTCACCAGTCATCTTCTTGATGGGACACTTGTTGAATCCGTGACCCGTCCTCCCACATGAATAACACTTTCTCATATTTGGCTTAAGACAATGTAGGGAAATATGTCCTTCTTGCTTGCAGTTGAAGCACACGTTTTTTCACATCATGCATTCTCCCGCGTGAGTCTTCCCACACTTGCTACATGCTTGTTTCTTCTTCGGGTTTGACTTTTCAGAATTAGGGCTGTCATTGTCCCTCTTCCTCTTTTTCTTGTCTTTCTACTGCATAATTGTTCCTTCAGACAATCCTTCACCTTCAGTCTTTATCCTTTCCACTTGCGCCTTAAGCTCATTCCGTTCTTCAGTAATTTCGCGTAACGCTCGTTCTGTCTTCCATAACTCATCCAAGAGAAACACTTTACTTCGGAGTTCTTGAACTTCTGCCGATAGTTGATCTTGTTCTTCAGCTTTAGTCTTATTCTTTAATTCTACCTTAGCTTCCTCAGACTCCGCCTCCTCATCACCACTCAGATACATCTCGGGATAATCATCATGATCACTCCCCAGATTAACCATAGGTTCATCCTCTCCCACCTTCTCAAGTGATTTGATCGCTTTGTGCTGGCACCTCGGCTTCTGGCACTGGTGCAACAGCCGATAGCATCTCTACACTCATTTGATCTTCTCCATACATCCTACAATCAGTTTAAATAACTTGATTAGTACTTCATTTGTATAACTTCTCACACTATGTGTCCACATATATCATTATTGATGCACTTCGACAATCCCTCACTTAGAACTCGAAATGAGTTTTCTCTATCTCGCGTATGGTTATAATTCTAGGGTTTTCCCCCACCCCTCTTAAGGTTTATAACCTACAGCTTTGATACCAACCTGTGACGCCCCCAAATTCGGGTACCTGACCCCCGAGTTTGGTGTTCATGATCCACAATATAATAACATCTAGCTACCCATTCATATAGAAATAGTAATACATAAGTCATTAACAGAGATTGTTAATACATTAGTCCCAGGTTCTCTAACCTTAACATTATAGACATACCCTTTAGATATACAAAAAGGGTTTACAAAAACAACATATTCATAATGTTTATAAAAACTAATCCAGCATTTTGCCTTTGCCTGTTCTTCTTTGACCCGCTGGCCTCTTCGTTCCTAGCTGAAATATTTTATTTAGCAAGGGTGAGCAACAAGTTTTCCCCTCAAGTTAAGACATACAATAAATGTATACGAATCAATAAGAACAGACTATCTATTTCGATAGAATGAAACCAAAGTTCGGGGAACTTTAAAATAACTGAACAAAGCTTTAATAATTAACAAGTCTTCTCACAATCTATGCAACACAATAATTTGATAATGAAAGAGTACAACACTTTCAAAGTTTCTACGATATTCTATTGAATAATCAAGAATCAATTCTACGCAATAACAAAGTGGAATGTTTTCCAGATTTATGTTGAGCGATCCGTTAGATCTTGAACTTCTCTTCTCGGGTATATATCAATGTTTTACTTTGACATACACGCAGGTGTATCAGATAACCGTAAAGATTAAATCATACCCCTCTGCAAGTACTTAGAGCCGGCCAACTCCTTGTACCCTATATTATGCATAATACTTAAGTCGCGCGCAATGGTTGAATATACGACTAAAAATGTTCCTTTTATATAAAAGGTTGTTCTTCTCTGTCTCAGAATCAAGATTTTATTTAACAACGAAATTCAATGATTTCAATATCTAATCACTTCTCTTCTCTTCTCAAACCTATCAAGTTTTTTTTTTCGATCTAGCCGATACAACTGGTATTGATCTATCAATAATAATTAAATTCTTTTCTCTTCTCGAACCTATCAAGTTCTAACAAATGTTCGTCTAGCCAGAATAATTAGCTAAGACATTTTTCAATCATAATTTGACAATAAACAGAAATTATCTGTACTGTCAATATTACCTTCTACAGATATGAATATCCAACAACAGTAATTCTACGAATATATATTTTTCGAATCAGTAATTCAATTTGAATTATTAAACATGCAATAACTGCAAATAATCAACAATAAATTCTTGGACGTGGTATAATTAACAATAATTAACCACTATAATAATTAAATGAATATAACTCAAGGTTGAGTTAGGAAACTTGCCTCTTTCGCTGATTACAGCTACACAATAAATTTATCTGCTTTCGAAAGACCTATAACCAATAATATCGGTCTCACAATTAGCACAATATTTCATAATACGCAACACTGTAATTCACAGTCAGTCTTCTCCTAAACACATTATCACATAATCACATCAGTATTTATAACCTATATAAACACTTAACAAGTCTAACTAGTTCAGTCTGGTTGGACTTCGGTCTCATCTCGGTGTTCTGGTCACCATATCCGACAACTAACACATTTATTATCAATTAATTTTGGTCTCTAAGCTTCAATATTAATTTAGATAAGTCAATTATCATTTATAATATTTTTCGAAAGCTTTTAATAATATTTAAACAATTATTATAATTTATAATAATTTTTCAAACACTTAAATCATTTTTAAATGATTTAATTATCAAATAATCTTATTATCATTAATATTTAATAATATAAAAATATTAATATTATACTTGTCAAAATATTAAAGTTATTGTTAATAGCAATATTCTACTTAAATAATTTTTAAATTAATTAAAATTATTTTTAAACCATCACCATTAATATTCAAATATTAATGAAATTATTATCAAAATATTAAAAGTCATTTATTATAACTTAAAATATTTTTAAATTATTTTTCTCATTTTTAATTGATTTTTAAATCAATAAAACTATTTTTAATTCATTTATTTAATATAATAATTAAATAAATCTAATATCATTAATATTAATTTATTAATAAGAATTTTTCAAAAATATTGAAAATTATATTTTATAATTCAAAATAATTTCTAACACTTTATTCTCATTTAAGATAATTTTTAAATCAATAAAATCATTTTTAACTTATTTATTTAATTTAATAATTAAATAAATTTAATATCATTAATATTAAATTATTAATGAAAATTTTCTAAAAATATTAAAAGTTATATTTTATAACTCAAAATATTTTTAAATACATTATTCTTATTTAAAATGATTTTTTGTAATATTAAATTATTTTCCTCTTATTTATTTAATACACTAATTAAATAAATTAAATATCATTAATATTCAAATAATTATAAATATTAATGAAAAATGTCACAAATAATTAAAAGTTATTTTTCAAAATTTAAAATGATTTTTAAAACCATTTTTGTAATTTTTAGAAATTTATTTCTATTTTTAAGCATTTTCTAGAATATTCAGAAAATAAAATAAATAAAACCGTCGCTAAAGCCTATAGCGACACTTGTCTGTCGTCTTAGGTGTTCTTGAGCTCAAGAACACTGTCAGACCCGAGTTCAAGGGTCATGGTTTGACCGGCTTTAAATCACCAATCTGATCATGTTCCGGGCTAGGTTAAGTATTGATCGTGTAGTGTTTATGTTACACTACATGAATCAATCTTCATCTCAGTCATACAATAACATATCAAGACGATCTGTGCCTTCAAAAGCCTTGTCAGACGGTTTCTGGGTTTTCCCAGAAACCCAGCAGTCCGAGTGGACACTTTCAAGTTCAATTTAATCTTAGTTCTGATCATGATTTTGGTGGTTTAATGGTTCAAAGTTAGAGTCCATATGTCAAGGAACAACATTGCAACAACAGATCGAATAAACAACAACAAAATCACAAGTTACATCTTGGTCAAAGGCTGTTAGACAAATGGTTCATAAAATTTTTGGGAATTCCAGAAACGTAACTTGTGATCGGATGACTTAGTTTGACCATCCATACAATCTCACATGTTTGTTATTTAAGAGATCTAAAGGTATATATTTCAAGTATACATATCAGACTACACACTGGTTATCATAACATTAACATAACACTTAAATACTGACAGATTAAAGCGTTTCAAAATCTTGTTAGACACCGAAAAATACTTTCTGGGTTACCCAGAATGCAGCTGGTCAACGTCGGTCAACTCACTTTGACCATGAATATCGTGCAATATGGACATGTAATGGCTGTGATTCCACTTCCAGATTACAGTCCTCATGTCAGACTACCGATCCAAAACATAAAACAAGAAAAATTAAAAACAGGGAAGGATCTATGGCCTCTGACATTAGCTTGTCAGACCACAAATCGTGTTCTTGACAGTTTTGGAAAAACTCGATTTTAAAGCATTTTAATGCTATGGATCTATGTTATATCAACATAGATCATCATTAAACATCATCTAGCAAAGATCTAAACACATAAACACGAAATTTGACTAAGCATACAAGATGAAAATGAAACTTAGGGTTTATACCTTTATGTTCTAGATTTTGATCTTTGATCTCCAATATGTTCTTGGGTGATCTAAGGGCTGATAATGTGACTGATCTACTTGATATTTTCGGAGCTTTGGTTGAGAGAAAAAGTTGGTGAGAGCAAGAGAGCAAAATGGCTAATGTTTGAACACTTTCTCTCTCTTAATATATATATATATATATATATATATATATATATATATATATATATATATTATGTAGATGTTGCTAGATCTGATGTTGGCTGGCTGATTTGGCTCAATTTTTAGGTCACCAAGTCAACAAAGTTGGTTACCAACTCCAAAAATTGCTAAATTTGCAAGCTAGCTTATTAAAGAATGAAAAGGGCATTTTGGTCATTTGTATTTTAATTTTAATGACATTCTTGACAATTGCACAAACCCTTAACCCTTAGGGTTTAACCCTAAGACTCTAACCCTTAGGTTTTAAAAACTCCAATTCTAGAATTTTCTAATTAGGGTTTAAAAATAGAAAATTAAGAATTTCGAAAATATAATTAGGGTTTTAAATAGAAATTAATATTTCTAAAGTATAATTAGGGTTTCCTAATTATATTAACACATACTAATCACTTTAGGCTTGCTAATTAGGATTAGGGTTTTCTAATTAGGGTTTAGGATTCCTGAATATGAAATTAGGGTTCCCCGACTTATGATTAGGGTTTCTAATATGGAGATTAGGGTTTCTAACTGCGCGTTAGAGTTTCTAATCCTGAGATTAGGGTTTCTAATCTCTTATTAGGTTTATAAATTTTAAACCCTATTCGATCAATCATTGATCAAAATCTCTATACAGTACAAACACATATTCCTTCATATAATTATTTTAATTATATTTTCTATTGAATCCCTATCCAGAAATTAGGGTTAGGGTTCCTAAAGCTGTTAAGCACAACTCTACTCTAATTTATTAGTCAATACACAAATTGACCCCTTCTCGAGACTTGTATCACAGATACTTGTCACAAAATTGATAATCAATATTAATATATATAAAAAAAAAATTATTCGTAAAATTTTGATTATTCGAAATCTCGGGTTATCACAGTTGCTCCCCCTAATTTTGCTAATGATTACATGAAGATTGACAACATTGGGGGTTTAAGTTTTCAAAGTCAATTAAATGACATCCCTTAGGCCAGAAATGCTATGGTAAATTAAGAATCATTTATCAATGTTTTCTTTGCTTTCTATTTCGACTTAGATAATTCATTGAATGATCATTTAGTTTAAAGTTTTAGGTAATCTTGTTGAGCGGTCTTCTTTTATTCTCTAACAGAATGAGATTTCTACTTCTGCAATAATGGAAACTGAAATGCTTCTTGGTCAATTTATGATGTCTGAGCACCTTCCTCCTTGGAGCGGTGTTAATTCAAGTTTCTTTCCCATCTCTGAGGAATTGTTTTCTTGCAAGCATATTGTCCAAAGTTCTTGTCTTTGTTAATGGTATGATCATATATTTCCACATAGTTCCTCTAAAAACCTCAAACTAACAGTTTCCTTCATCGAACTTGAAGAAAGAACACCAAATGCATGTGTTGTTTTCTGTATACCAAGTTTTTGGGATCTCCTAATGTTTAAAAAAAAATCCCAATTATGTTCATATGCTTTCATGGCTATCACTACCTTTAATCGATAAGGCATGTTTTAAGTTGCTGAGAAAAGATTCCATCTTCTATAAACTAACAGTACGATTAATGTCAACAGGAAAAAGCAATAGAGAAGAGTGTGGAAGTTGATTCCAAGCTAAATTGAGGCTGGCATATTCAGGGACCATGTGGTGGGGCTACTCCAGTGCCACTCTTTTCTACTGCAGCATCATCAGGATTCGCAACTTCAAATACCGCTGCTTCATCAGCTACTGTTTATCAACCTCACTTTACCGTCCCGTACAATCACTATGCCACATCGGTCACTAATGCTAACAACATATCATGTCACTACAATAGGTGCTGAAATCATAAGCAGGTTGAACACAACTCCAATTCAAGATTGTCTTCCTCTATATGCATAGGAAGAAAGTTGGTTAGAAAAAGCACACTAGGTTCATATTCGAGACATTATTTATACTTGCATATTTTCTGTTAATACAATTTTTAGTTGACTATAAATCAACCTTTTTAAATTTTTGCACCACTTTCTTATGTGCAGGTAAATATAACAAGATAATTGTTATTCCTACCGAGATTTTGCATCTCCTGATGAAATTTCATTTGCATTAACTGCATACTAGCTCTTGTAGTAGGCAATATCTTCATCACAATTATCTTATTATAACCTTTTTTGACCTTGAAAATAATCTGACAGTTGAATTAGAAAATGCACAAGTTACTTTGGATGCTAGTCAAACTAGAAAATGAGGGATTCATTACATGAGTCTAAATCAAGTTCAAGCAAATACATGTTTGTATTTAATGACAATTCATTAAATTGCTAACTTTTCTATTTTGTCCAGTATAATGTTCTTAATCTCTCATGTTCTTCTTTGTAGGCGCAAACAGAATACAAGGCATATTTTATGGATAGTTTAATTTGGTAGTAGTTTAATTTTATGAATAGTTTGGTATATTTTTTGGATGTAGTCAAATTCACAATTCAATATAGTAGTAATTATATTGAAAAGTGAATTTGAGATGTATGGATAGTTTGGTATTATTGGGATGTAAATGTATTGTATGGTATTAATATTCTTTGTAATTGGTATATTTTGAATTTGAGATGTATGGATAGTAATATTAGTTGTAATTGGTATATTTTGAATGTTTGATACATTTTGGCTTTAAATAGATGACACCTTCTAAACGTTGTATAAATGTGTCTAAACGTTGTCTGATGTATCAAATTACAACATTTTAAGCCAGAAAACGTTGTGGAATCATACCATCTACAACGTTTTCAAGCATCCAATGATTTCTGAAAAATAAATATACAACATTTTTTAAGGAAAAAAAAGCTGTAAATGTGACAAACCACAACGTTTTAAAAACATTGTATAAAGGGTGTCAAATAGATGGCACCCTTAACCACGACATTTCTGGGATACAAACCACAACGTTTTTTATGCATTATCTATTTACTGTTTTGTAGTAGTGAAAAGACATGAAAGGTATAAAGTGGATGATTTCTGACAGCTCCAGCAGTGAAAGTGAAAGGACTGTAAATGCAAATGAACCTGTGGCAGAAGAAGATGAAGAAAATGAAATAGAAGAGGGAAGGATTGCTGAGTCAGACAGCTCTGAGAAGGATACTAAAGAAGGAACAAGTGATAAAAATCAGCTGGAAGGATCCACTGATGAATTAGTTGAAATGACTCTGCAGGATTCAAGCTCTAAATCAGAAAATGAAGAAATGGAGAAAGACTCCAGCTCAGCAGATCAAGAATCAGTAGATTATCACATTCCGTCCCCAGTAATGGCTTGCAGAAGAATAGTGGTGGAAGTCAATGATGAACCAAGAAATGTGATACTAGTAAGATGGATAGATCATGGGAATGAACGCCTCAAAGTAGTGACGATGACTACAGAAGAATAGCTCAACAATTTTCACGATATGGATTTAGATTGTACTACGATACTGTACAATCCTGACAATCATCTGATAAAATGGTTCTACCCATGGATGCCCTGGCTAAAGGCTTATGTTGATGGAGATGTGAGTTACATCAGCTGGTGTTATTCATACTTTCCCAATTTGGAGCTGGTCTCTCAGAACTTTCCAAGAATCAAGTCATTTCACACCAAATTAATCAAGACCGTCCCTCATTTCATAGTTTATCGTCATGCTGGTAACATCTACATTCCCTTCTATCTCTTAGAAAATTTAGATAGTGGAAAGGTCACACCAAAGCCCTCAATCGTAGAGGTCTCATGATCTGTGATTGCAAATGTTCAAGCTCATCGTGTTACCCACTCATCAAACACCACTCTCAGTACTCCACGTCTCAATCCCAGTATACTATCTGATATCCCCTCTTCATCCAACAATGATTTCTTTTACATTCTCACTGCCTTTGAAAACATCTACCAAAGTGAGAAACTCAAACAAAATGCCTAAAGCTCTCAAGACTCTAGGTTATTGAAAAACTCTAAGGAAATGGTTGAGAAATTTTCCTATATTACTGAGGAAGCAAAGGGCCTGTCAGAAGGAAAGGACAATGAGTTCCACAAGAAGCTTCAAGCAATCATTTCTAATATATCTAATAAGCTTCATTAGAGAGATCAGATTTATTTGGAATCAATTGAGCAACAGAGGAAAGAAGCCCTGCTACTTCAAAAGAAAAATGAAGAATCTATTATGTTGCTTTCTGAGAAAATAAATACCCTAAATCAGTAGCAGGAGCTAAAGATTGAAGTTATAAATTCATCCTACCTACTTGAGCAACTTATGTCAAATGTCTAGCATCTCTCTCAAGTGATTGATGACAAAAATGGGGAAAAAATAGAAGGCACTCAAAGGGACATAAGAAGAATCGAATAAAGACAAAGAAGAAGATCCAGAAAGAGAAGCAGGAAAAACAAGCTGCAAAGCAAGAAGAAGAGGACTCATCATCTCAAGGGGAGCAGGAGTAAGAAGGAGAAGAAATGAAGCCACCATCTCAGGGGGAGCAGGAACCAGGAGATCAAGCAGATGAGTAGCATCAACAGATAGAACATGCTTTGGCATGTTCTCGATAAACGCTCTCACTTAAACTACCAGCTTTGACTTGTCTGAGACATCCTTTGGCATCACTATCCCAGCTGTACTTGACTTCACTACACGACAAAATTGAGCTAGGTGACCTTCTCTTCCACAATTGAAACACGCTTTGGATTGCTGCGTACAGTTTGGACGGATGTGTCCCTCCTGTCCGCATATGAAACATACGACCGGTGGTCGTTCTTCTTCCTTTGAACCGGGTGCTGGTGCTGTTGTCTTTCCATCATTATTGAACCTTCTCTTCTTGAAATTTCTACTTCTATTATCTTGTCCATGATTACCACCGAAGTGGTTACCATTCTTGGCATGATAATTTCCCCCACGATGGTTATCATTGTTCCGATGGTCGTTGCCACCGGTACGATTATTATCGTGTTATTGGTCGTTGCCTTTTGGTTGTGCTGACTCATTATCGCGCTCCAATAACTGAGCCCTATTCATAATATCTGAATATAAACAAAGTTTATGAGAGATAAGATATTGACGTATCTCGGGTTTCAAACCTCTTAGAAACATTCGCGTCATTCTCTCTTCATTATCAACCAAATGGGATGCAAACCGGGATAACTCCGTCAACTTAGTCTCGTACCGCGACACAGTCATATTGTTTTGCTCCAACTTGATGAATTCTACCTCCTTCATGTGACGAATACTTTTAGGAACTTGTCGTAGAACAATTCTTGAAACTTCTCCCAAGACATCTTGAGTGCGTCAGGCTGGGTACGTTTTACAGATTCCCACCATTGATCTGCTTCTTCACGCAACATAAATGTGGCGAATGGAACCTTTTACTCCTCTGAGCATTCCAAGACATCAAATATCTTGGTGATTTGCTTTATCCACGTCTCTACCTTAAGTGGTTCTGGCTTTCCCAAAAACTTCGATGGTCCCAGCTCCTTGAACTGTTTAGCGGTGACACACCGTGGGTTGCCATTGTTTCCACCTGTATTATGAATAGGAGTCTCTCTCATTTGGTTTTACATAAATTCTAGAATACTCCTAAACGTACCATCGTTCGTCATTTGACCAGTGTTGTTGTTTATAGGAGGATTATCGCCTTTCTGATGTACATTATCCTGGCTATTGATCAGCGGTGACTCAACGGTCTCATGTGCTCCCTTGCTATTCTCAACATTCTCGGATGTCATTTTCAAACATTGTCACAAAACAAAGGATAATTATCATATCACATATTATCCCTATACTCTGACCAACCAATTAAATACCAAGTAAACTTAGGTAGGTCATACTAGCGAAGGAATTCCCTATCTCTCCCCTCCTAGTTTTTGTCTCACATCTCAGCCAGGGATCATATCCCTAAGCTTTGATACCAATTGTGACACCCCCAAAATAGGTATACATCACCTATTCTGAGTCGCCAAATACATGGTACAGAATACAAATATAAACTTAAATATATAGCATGAGTTGTGAGTTTTAATACAAATATTGTCTTCTAGACAGTATTCAAACTCAAAATAAGTCCTCAATACATTTATTATCACACTATTTCACAGAATAGTGAGGACTACTAATGCAACCATCTGGACCGTCAATCCATTCCCCAACTAGTCCCAGCTATATTCTCATTTTCTGAAGAGAACATTGAAAGAAAGGGTGAGCTCAACTAGCCCAGTAAGAAATATTATGACTAAGATAATGCAGAATAAATTATCCTTAGCCTTCAACAATATAACAACTGATAGAATATAATAGACAATAAGTTTTAGATCAACAACTGCAGCGGAATAAGCAATCCATTAGAAGAGTCAAGTAGAGCATAAAATCTACTATCTTCTATGATTTAAAAGGTTTTTCATCACTTTTATCGCTGAGACTCAGATTAATAAATAATCCACATCATTAAATCATCCCTACACTACAGGCCAAGGATATTCTTTAGTGTCACGACCACGAATTATCCATGCACTATGTGTGACACCCCCAAATCCGGTACTTCTATTTCCACAGAATTTAGTGTTCACTGTACAAACATCATCCATCTATCTACCCATAAATAAATGCAAACCATGCAATAGATAGAAATAATAATAAATCTCCACTTATTGGGTTACATCAACTACATAATAGATAAATCCCAGGTTACTCTAACCTTAAATCATCTGTGCGGAAACATAAACAAATAAGTCTTAAGTAACATTAATTCTACTTATCATTACATAACCACATAAATAATCAATCTTCATTACTTGCTAAGCTTGCCCTTGCCTTTACTAGTGGAAGGTTCGTCTGCTCTTCTGTTCTTAACTGCAATGTTATTATTACACAAGAGTGAGCACGATTGCCCATAAGTATAAAAATATAACAATGAATAATAACATGCGAGAGAAATAATAACTACGAATATAAAAGCTCAACTTTTGAATCAAGAATGAATAACAAGAATCAAAAGAAATTCTGAGGGTCGTAAGACCTTGAACTGTGTCCTAGGTTGTCAAGTGTTTATTCTTGAAACCTTTAACAGTCATAAGACTATGGACTCTTCTTCTCGTACTTAGGGGGATCGGCCCTTAGTACCATACTATGCACAATATCTTAACGCTAACGCATAAGTAATCCCCTGTACAGGGTTGTTCATCTCAGTTTGACATTCGAGTCCGCACCAAAGGAAGTTTGGTTTGGATAATTCATCAAGGGTTCTGAAATTTAGAACGCTCATCAACTATGGACCAGTCGAATCATAAAGGGTTCACTAGTCTAACAAGATTCACAATAACTGATATATAAATCGAATAACAATTCCAAGAGATATACAATAGAATAATTATTGTATAACAACATAATGCATTGAAAGATTAATATACTATTGATATAACAACATGGGCTTAGTCAAAATAACGAGAACTTGCTCAATGAAAAGAGACAACTTATAATTCATATAATGATAACGAGTAGGGTTAGGAAACTTACCTCGTGCGTAGATTACACTTTAACTAAACTCGTTCTTTGATTTAACTCCTGCATATCAATTACGTTCACAATACCAGTCAATTATAACTTACTAAACATCACACGTTTATTCTTTGTCTAACTCGAATTCAGGACAATACTTAGTCATATTATCATACTTGTTTCCACATAATATTACACTATACGAACAACAAGTTAAGTATATAATCAACAATTCAATCAACATGTAATTGTCTTCTTGACTTGGTAAAAACTCACTTTAATATCTCATTATATATCCAACAAGTTTTTATATTCATTAGACTAGGTTACTAACACATTTCTATACTTGAACATTAAAAAAATGCATTTTCTGGACATTCTGCTAAGTGGCGCTGCGGCGCCACTTTTGTACTGGGTCTTGGTGCTGTAGCGCCGTGGGGCTACGGCTTGGTACGCTGCAGCGCGGCGGCGCTGCGGTGCGGGAAATGAACTAGGAGTTGGCGCCGCGACGCGACACTCCAGACTCTGAATTCCCAGTTTGCGAAGAACACAGAATTCAGCGAAATAAACACTACATAATCATTAATTCCCCAAATTAAACATACCCACATGTTAGAATACGTATATAATCAATACCCAACATTTATAGAGTGATTTTAACCCATTAAAACACATAATCACAGAATTAAATTATGCAAATTGTACTGTTCTTAATGTTCTTGAAGGTTTTGAACATAAATCCTAAAATTCAACGCTACGGATTCGTTATAAGACCAAATCCAACCATTCAAGTTTTGCTTACTTCGTTTTAACATGCATAATTATATATAAGTGTAAAATTTAGGGATAATATATGATCAACGCATTAAATTTGTGCGTAAGGGCCATATGGCCATAATTCAACACTGTAACTTTTGAAGCCATAATATACGCTATAATATAATGAAATTGATGATATGGAAACATACAATAAATATATTCAACATGCTATGCTATTTGAATTATTACAGATATCCCTACAACAACATAATTTCCCAATTTACAGAGACTTACAGAATGTATGAAAGCTATTTTTTTATAAAAACTAAATGACGTAAAAAGAAATTGGGTTGAAGTGAATTACCCAAGCGTATAGTGAAATAATAGGAGATGAATTGAAACCCTTCTCAAACCTTCTTCAATCACAATTCTCGCTCAACACTTCTCAATCTCTCTCTAAGACTCTCTCTGCTTCTACTTTTCTAGACTTAGGCAAAATAAAAATGAAAAAGAAGAAGCATACTAAATAATTGAACTGACGCGTTGTGGTCAGTTACCCAGTCATGGGTAACTGTCCTCAACTCCCACTAAGGCCATGTTTGGCTAGCAAGAATAGGTTTCAAAAATCATTTAATTTAATAAAATCTTACCATATAGTTTAAATAATGTCACACTCCTTTATAAAATAAATTAATATCTTATTTAGTTTATTTTAAATAAAATATAATAATTTCTCATTAATAATAACATCAAATTATTAAATCTCTAATTAATAATTAAATTAATTAGAATACCAATAGGCTTATTAAATTTTTTTTTAATACAATAAGCTCACATAATGACATACTTCGAATAACAAAGATTCTCTACATTAATTTAATAAATATAACACATATAATTAAATTAATCTACCATAATTTCATCAATTAATTATTTAATAAAATAATTAAATTATCGAAAATATTTATTTAATTCAATAAATATTAAAATTAATTATAAAATCTCGGTTGTCACATCTTCTCTTAAAAGGATTCTGTCCCCAAAATCACGACTCAATTACTTCGACCTGTTACATTCTTTCCCCCTTACAAAGATTCTGTCCCCAGAATCGCATACACACAATTAAGTAAATAAATGAGGATAATTCTTCATCATATTCTCTTCGAGTTCCCACGTAGCTTCTTCAGCGTTGTGGTTCCTCCAAATTACCTTAATAGAATGTATTACTTTATTTCTCAGAATTTGTTCTTTTCGGTCGACAATTTGAATAAGAATTTCTTCGTAAGATAAGTCTTTGTCGAAATGTGAGGGTTCATATTCAATGACGTGCTTGTAATCGTGTTTGTAGGGTCGTAGGACCGAGACATGGAAAAAGTTGTGGATATTCTCTAGAACTGGAGGTATGGCTACCTTATAAGCAACTTCTCCGTCCCTTCTCAGAACTTCGAAGGGTCCAATGAATCTTGGGCTTAATTTCCCTTTCTTTCCAAACCTGATCTTTCCCTTCCAGGGATAGACCTTTAAGAACACATAACTACCTGGTTCGAACTCAACATTTTTACGGTGTGGATCTGCGTACTTCTTCTGTCTATCTTGAGCTGCTGTCAATCTTGTTCGGATCACTTTGACTATTTTTACTGTTTGTTGTACCAATTCCGGGCCTAGTAATTGTCTTTCGCCAACTTCATCCCAGTATAGCGGAGTTCTGCACTTTCTGCCGTATAACACTTCATAAGGTGGCATTCCAATACTAGCGTGGTAACTGTTGTTGTAATCGAACTCTACGAGCGGTAGATAATCATCCCAATTTCCTTTAAAGTCCATTATACAATCTCTTAACATATCTTCCAATGTCTGAATTATTCTTTCACTCTGTCCATCTGTCTGAGGGTGATATGCCGTACTCATTCGCAAATATGTACCCATACATTCTTGTAGACGTTTCCAGAAGTTCGACGTAAAGTTCAGATCTCTATCAGAAACAATTGACACCGGAACTTCGTGCCTTGAAACAATCTCTTTCACATATAACCTTGCCAACTGATCTAAGTTGAATCTGATTTTGATCGGAAGGAAGTGTGCGGATTTCGTCAATCGGTCAATAATAACCCATACTGCGTCGTAGCCTTTCTGAGTTGTCGGTAGGCCAACCACGAAATCCATCGTAATATGTTCCCATTTCTATTCTGGAATCTCTAAAGGTTGTTGTAACCCACTCAGTCTTTGATGTTCTGCTTTCACTTTCTGACATGTCAGGCACTTGGCAACACATTCTGCAACCTCTCGTTTCAAATTTGACCACCAAAAGTGTTGTCGAAGATCTCGGTACATCTTGGTACTACCAGGGTGAATCGAATATCGTGAGCTATAAGCCTCGCTCAAAATGTCTTCCTTAATCTCTGGTACTGGCGGTACCCCAATTCTACTTTCAAATCTCAGTATTCCTTTCTTGTCCATCTTAAATCTCGGTTCAGTTCCTTCAGATATCTTTCTTATCACCTTTTTGTATTCGTCGTCCTGAAGTTGAGCCTCCTTAACTTTATCCAGTAGGGTTGTACCAGATTACATCTGAAACAGTTTCTCATCTATTTCCATAGGATAATTCACTTCTAACTCCTACTTCTCTATTGTTGAAATCAATTCCTTCTGAGCGGTCAACATCATCAACTTCTCCTGACCCTTTCTACTTAAGGCGTCGGCAACCACGTTTGCCTTACCCGGATGGTATAAAATCTCACAATCGTAGTCCTTAATTAATTTCAACCACCCTCTTTGGCGCATATTCAATTCTTTCTGTGTAAAAATATATTTCAGACTCTTGTGGTCTGTATATATTTCACACTTCTCCCCGTAGAGATAGTGCCTCCAGATTTTTAAAGCGAAAACCACTGCAGCTAACTCTAAGTCATGGGTCGGATACCCCTTCTCATAATCTTTTAGTTGTCGTGACGCATACGCAATGACTCTACCATTCTGCATAAGCACACAGCCAAATCCCTTATGCGACGCATCACTAAAAACCACAAAATTTCCTGTATCGTCCGGAAGAGATAACACAGGTGCTGTACTTAACCTCTTCTTCAATTCTTGAAAGCTTTCCTCACACTTCTCCGTCCAAACAAATTTCACAGCTTTTCGAGTCAAATTCGTTAACGGAGTTGCGATCTTGGAAAAGTCTTGAATGAATCTTCTATAATATCCTGCCAATCCAAGAAAACTTAGTACTTTTGACGGCGTCTTCGGCTGATCCCAATTAATCACAGCTTCGACTTTGGAGGGATCCACCGAAATTTCGTCCCTATCAATCACATGTCCAAGAAATTATACTCTTTCAATCTAGAATTCACATTTCAAAAACTTAGTATACAACTTTTCTTTTCTCAACACTTCCAACGTTAATCTCAAATGCTCTTCATGTTCTTCCTTAGTTTTTGAATATATCAAAATATCATCTATAAATACCACTACGAACTTGTCCAAAAACGGCTTGAACACACCATTCATTAGTCCCATAAATGCTGCAGGAGCATTCGTTAAACCAAATGACATTACTAAAAATTCGTAGTGACCATATCGTGTTCTGAACGTTGTCTTCGGTACATCCTCTGGTCTCACCTTCAGTTGATGATAACCACTCCTCAAATCTATCTTGGAAAAGTATTTTGCTCCCCTCAATTAATCAAACAGATCATCGATTCTCAGTAATGGATATCTATTCCTAATTATGACCTTATTCAGTTCTCTATAGTCAATGCAAAGTCGCATTGTCCCATCCTTCTTCTTCACAAATAAAACCGGCGTTCCCCACGGTGATACGCTTGGTTGGATATACTTCTTATCCAGTAATTCTTGTAGTTGGACCATCAGTTCTTTCATCTCTACCGGTGCCATTCGGTACGGTGCCTTCGATATTGGAGTCATTCCTGGAGCCAAATCGATCACAAATTCGACCTCTCTATCTGGCAAAAGTCCTGGCAAATCATCTGGAAATACGTCGGTGAAATCTCTCACTACTGGTATCTCCTCTACTTTCTGATTCTCTTTACGACTGTCGACTATGTAAGCTAAATATCCTACACATCCTTGTCGTAACAACTTCTTGGCCTGCATCATCGTCAGATAACTCGCTTGTCTAGGCGACTTGCTACTATAAAACACAACCTTTGACGGAGTCATAAGGTTAATACACTTCTTTTGGAAATCAATTACCGCCCCGTAATTGAATAACCAGTCCATTCCCAAGATAATGTCAAATTCTCCAAGTCGAATAGGGATAAGATCTACGTTCATGATATTACCCTTAATATCCACTCTACAGTTCTTATGCACGTGCTTAACAGGGATTATTTCTCTATTCGCGATTTTTATGTTCATGGGGTATTCTAACTCATCCTTAGGCAATTCTAAATTCTTAGCAAAGTCATCGGATATAAATGAACAAGTAGCACCCGAATCAAATAATACGTAAGCATTAACTCTATTGATCGAAATGATACCTGACACCACATCACGCGACTGCACTGCATCCTGCACCATCATATTGAAGGTCCTGGCGGTTGGTCGAGTGGTTGCGGTTGGTCCTGTGATGGTCAGAGCGCTTCCACTGTTATTTCCCCAGTTTCCTCCTGATCCTGCCCTTCCAGATCCTTTCTTAGGACAGTCTCTTGCCAAATGATCCTTTGAACCACAAGTGAAGCAGGCACCCTTCTTTGGGTTAGGACAGTTAGGTGCTATATGGCCTTCCTGACCATAATTGTAGCACACACGTTTACCCTTCATACACACTCCCAAATGAGCTTTTCCTCAAGTCGGGCACGCTTAAATCATTTTCTTCTGACCTCCTTGCTGGTTTCCGGTTGATGTGTTGTCAAATCACCTTCTCTTCTGATTATTATTACTTCCTCCTGTATTATTTCCACTAGCCTTGTTATTTCCTTCACTTTCATTCTTCTTCTTCTTCTGATCCTGATTGTATTTGGTTACCGCATCGCTTCCACCTTCAGCGAGTGTGGCTTTCTCTAGTACCCTGGTGAATGTCTTTAACTGAAACATCGACACCTTACTACACAACCACGGCTTCAGTCCTTGTTCGAACCTTCTTGCTTTTCTCTCTTCCGTGTGCACTTGATACGTGGCGAACCTTGCCAATTCGTTGAATCTAGCCGCATAATCTGATACAGACATATTCCCTTGCTTCAATTCCAGAAACTGAACCTCCAATTGGTTCTGCGAGGTGGTCGGGAAATACATCTCAAAAAATATCTCCTTGAACCTCTCCCAGGTTATCATACCTTCTCCTCCAC
Source organism: Panax notoginseng (assembly GCA_016801055.1). Lineage (NCBI taxonomy): Eukaryota > Viridiplantae > Streptophyta > Magnoliopsida > Apiales > Araliaceae > Panax > Panax notoginseng. Next base: position 104,647,200 of record CM029023.1, on the reverse strand, counting down.
GGACTTTGTTTGCTTGCCACCAAAAACTGGCTTCAGATTTCAACATAAACGTTGAAAAAACGGTCTTCTGGTCCTCTCTGACTCTTGCGACCTCAAAAATCTTCTCCATCTCCATAACCCAAGTCTGAGCTTCGATCGGATTCATAGAGCCTTTAAATTTCGGCGGTCCCACCTCCTTGAAATCTTTGAATGAAGTATTCGGTGGAGCTTGAGGGTGATTATTCATCGCCCCAGCTAGTATGTTCACTAATTGTTGGACGGGATTAGCATTGGCGTTATTGTTATTATTCGTTGACTCTTCCTGAGCTGGTTGACGGTTTTGTCTTCTTCTCGGCGGCATATTTCTGTTAAGAATATACGCTTATTAGATCTTTATTAAATTCTCTAAATAGTTAAGGCTTAACTCCATAATTTAACATAATCACTTAACACATTATTTTAAACAACTTGATATATTTATTCAAATCAAAAGTTTTAACATCAAACGATAGCATCACTACTATTTACATCAACTATCCCGAGATAAAGAATCTACAGGATTTAAAATATTAAAATATTTATTCGTTCATAAACACGTCTGAATTTACATCTAAAAACCAGATAAGTTTTTCACATAATTAAACAAATACTATCACTGCCTATTAAGGCGCCTAATAGCCTTGCTACGTTCCTCTTCCATGATGCGAGACATCGTTCTTCGATCCAACATGTACGATGGTAGACCTTCAAACTGGATTGGGTACCTCAAGACTCGATCCTGGGCTTCATCCATTGTATTATTAAGTGTAGAGTATGTCTCTCCAAGCTTAGCCTTCTTTACACGACAATCCCTCTCTGCAAGATCAACACGACGTGTTTCTCTTACCCAGCCCTCCTCTGCTATAATCAGCCTCTCTGAGCTTTCCTTCAGTTCCTTCTTTAACTTCTCTATTTCTTTGAACTTCTCCTCGGTTTGACCCTTCTCGTGGACCAAATCCCATTCTATATTTTCCAGTCATGTGTGAAGAGTCTCAACCTCCCTCTCCTTCTGCTCGAGAGTAATCTGCTGAATAATCGCCCGCTCAGTCAAATCCTGAACAATGTCTCGTAATTCTTCGTTACGGTCATATAACGCGTCGTACATCTCAGCATCAATGGAGTTCGGTGGGAACTCCTCTTCCTCTTCCTCCTCAAGATCCTCCTCTGGATCAGTCTCAGGCTAATGCTCCTGACCAACAACAGTGATCAATGGAGATGGCTCTCTCTGAATCAACTGCTCTCTGACAACATGAATGTCTCGGGGCTCCTCCTCAGTAGGCACTCGGGGTTCCTCCTCCCCAGCTCGACTAGCTCCTCTAACATCTGACATCCTGACAACATAGTTTTAAGTTTTAGTTACAAATCCGTGTTAGCGAACACATATATTAACACATAAGCACATAAAGTCATTTATTATCTTCAATAAATTTAGAAATTCATTTCTTAGAACTCGATAAGAGTTTACCACCACTATGTTCTCGATCTCCTACAAGCCTACTACCTAAGGTTGTTCCCCCACCTAAGGTTTATAACCTACAGCTTTGATACCAACCTGTGACACCCCCAAATCCGGTACTTCCATTTCCACAGGATTTGGTGTTCACTGTACAAACATCATCCATCTATCTACCCATAAATAAATGCAAACCATGCAATAGATAGAAATAATAATAAATCTCCCCTTATGGGGTTACATCAACTACATAATAGATAAATCTCAGGTTACTCTAACCTTAAATCATCTGTGCGGAAACATAAACAAATAAGTCTTAAGTAACATCAATTCTACTTATCATTACATAACCACATAAATAATCAATCTTCATTACTTGCTAAGCCTGCCCTTGCCTTTACTAGTGGAAGGTTCGTCTGCTCTTTCGTTCTTAACTGCAATGTTATTATTACGCAAGAGTGAGCACGATTGCCCACAAGTATAACAATAAAACAATGAATAATAACATGCGAGAGAAATAATAACTTCGAATATAAAAGCTCAACTTTTGAATCAAGAATGAATAACAAGAATCAAAAGAAATTATGAGGGTCGTAAGACCTTGAACTATGTCCTAGGTTGTCAAGTGTTTATTCTTGAAACCTTTAACAGTCATAAGACTATGGACTCTTCTTCTCGTACTTAGGGGGATCAGCCCTTAGTACTATACTGTGCACAATATCTTAACGCTAACGCATAAGTAATCCCATATACAGGGTTGTTCATCTCAGTTTGACATTCGAGTCCGCGCCAAAGGAAGTTTGGTTTAGATAATTCATCAAGGTTTCTAAAATTTAGAACGCTCATCAACTATGGACTAGTCGAATCATAAAGGGTTCGCTAGTCTAACAAGATTCACAATAACTGATATATAAATTGAATAACAATTCCAAGAGATATACAATAGAATAATTATTGTATAACAACATCATGCATTGAAAGATTAATATACTATTGATATAACAACATGGGCTTAGTCAAAATAACGAGAACTTGTTCGATGAAAAGAGACAACTTATAATTCATATAATGATAACGAGTAGGGTTAGGAAACTTGTCTCGTGCGTAGATTACACTTTAACTAAACTCGTTCTTTGATTTAACTCCTACATATCAATTACGTTCACAATACCAGTCAAATATAACTTACTAAACATCACACGTTTATTCTTTGTCTAACTTGAATTCAGGACTATACTTAGTCATATTACCATACTTGTTTCCACATAATATTACACTATACGAACAACAAGCTAAGTATATAATCAACAATTCAATCAACATGTAATTGTCTTCTTGACTTGGTAAAAACTCACTTTAATATCTCATTATATATCTAACAAGTTTTTATATTCATTAGACTAGGTTACTAACACATTTCTATACTTGAACATTAAAAAAAATGCATTTTCTGGACATTTTGCTAAGTGGCGCTGCGGCTTGGTACTTGGCGCTGCGGCGCGGTGGCGCTGCGGCGCGGTGGCGCTGCGGCGCGGGAAATGAACTAGGAGTTGGCGACGCGGCGCGACACTCCAGACTCTGAATTCCCAGCTCGCGAAGAACACAGAATTCAGCGAAATAAACACTACATAATCATTAATTCCCCAAATTAAACATACCCACATGTTAGAATACGTATATAATTAATACCCAACATTTATAGAGTGATTTTAACCCATTAAAACACATAATCACATAATTAAATTATGCAAATTATACTGTTCTTGATGTTCTTGAAGGTTTTGAACATAAATCCTAAAATTCAACGTCACGGATTCGTTATAAGACCAAATCCAACCATTCAAGTTTTGTTTACTTCGTTTTAACATGCATAATTATATACAAGTGTAAAATTTAGGGATAATATATGATCAACGCATTAAATTTGTGCGTAAGGGCCATATGGCCATAATTCAACACTGTAACTTTTGAAGCCATAATATACGCTATAATATAATGAAATTGATGATATGGAAACATACAATAAATATATTCAACATGCTATTCTATTCGAATTATTACACATATCCCTACAACAACATAATTTTCCAATTTACAGAGACTTACAGAATGTATGAAAGCTATTTTTTTATAAAAACTAAATGACGTAAAAAGAAATTGGGTTGAAGTGAATTACCCAAGCGTATAGTGAAATAATAGGAGATGAATTGAAACCCTTCTCAAACCTTCTTCAATCACAATTCTCGCTCAACACTTCTCAATCTCTCTCTAAGACTCTCTCTGCTTCTACTTTTCTAGACTTAGGCAAAATAAAAATGAAAAAGAAGAAGCATACTAAATAATTGAACTGACGCGTTGTGGTCAGTTACCCAATCATGGGTAACTGTCCTCAACTCCCACTAAGGCCATGTTTGGCTAGCAAGAATAGGTTTCAAAAACCATTTAATTTAATAAAATCTTACCATATAGTTTAAATAATGTCACACTCCTTTATAAAATAAATTAATATCTTATTTAGTTTATTTTAAATAAAATATAATAATTTCTCATTAATAATAACATCAAATTATTAAATCTCTAATTAATAATTAAATTAATTAGAATACCAATAGGCTTATTAAATATTTTTTTTAATACAATAAGCTCACATAATGACATACTTCGAATAACAAAGATTCTCCACATTAATTTAATAAATATAACAAATATAATTAAATTAATATACCACAATTTCATCAATTAATTATTTAATCAAATAATTAAATTATCGAAAATATTTATTTAATTTAATAAATATTAAAATTAATTACAAAATCTCGATTGTCACACTACAGGCCAAAGATAATCGTGTTTTCATCAATGGTCCTGATCATGCCATAAAATAATTCATCTTTGCACCCTTGGCCGAAGAGAATCCATAGCCATAATCATACCAAAACTGTCCATCAATGCACTACGGGCCAATGAGGACTTTTTCTATATCATTTGTAACATTACGGTCATGATTATACCGAAAAATCTATGGTCATAATCATACCAAGTCCATCTATGCATTACAGACCACAGATGACTTTCAACCTAATATAAGCATGAGGATGATGACAATTCAATAAAATAAGTTCAAGAATAAATTTTAAAGATTTATAAGTTAATTTATCCTGAACTCAATAACGTCCAAATTGTCAACATGATACCGCTTTGTGGAGTAAAATTCAAGAATGTTCAGAAGAATATTTCCATGAAAAGATACTGCATGAAGCGCAAATATCTAGGATATTCCACTAATTTCATAGAGTATAGAAGCCAAAACTTTAACCAACTAAGTATAAAAGAAAATATGAAACTGAAAATGGATTTTCGCCCGCCTTGCAGTAATCCACGTAGACAGATCATTTCACCAGAATAATAAAGAATGGAATAACAGAAGAATTTCACCATGTATGCGGTACTTCGCATAGACAGGTTATTCCAACATAATAATAAATAACGGAACCAGGTCATGCGTAATCCGCACAGACAGGATATTCTAACAGAATATTAAAGAATGGAACCAGGTCATGCTTAATTCGCCCAGACAGCATATTTTAACAGAATATTAAAGAATGGAACCAGGTCATGCGTAATACGCACCGACAGGATATTCCAACAGAATATTAAAGAACGGAATAACAACAGAATTCACCAGGCATGCGATAGACCGCACAGACAGGTTATTCCAACAGAATAATAAAGAATGGAATAACAGAAGAATTTTACCATGTATGCGGTACTTCGCATAAACAGGTTATTCCAACAGAGTAATAAAGAATGGAACCAGGTCATGCGTAATCCGCACAGATAGGATGTTCCAACAGAATAATAAAGAATGGAATAACAATAGAATTCACCAAGCATGCGATAGACCGCACAGACATGTTATTCCAACATAATAATAAAGAATGGAATAACAACCTTTACGATTATCGAAAGAAAATAACTCTCTTCATGAATACGAAAGAATAATACCCCATACCTTAAAAAGAAGAGTATTCCGACGGTAGGGCGAGGATATTCTTGAAGAAAACATATACTGTTTTCTACGCTCAAAGCTTCTTAAAACTCTAAAGAAATACGTTCAAGATTATTGAAGAAGAATTCTTTGAATTTCTGGTGTGATTTTCAATTCTAACTAAGCATCCTATTTATAGGAGAATGGAAAGGATACTATGCTGCACTATACAATAAAATATAATATATTCTATTTATAATCAAATAAAACAAAACTTTATAAAAAGTATTCTATTTTATATAAAAAGTTTTCTGTTTTATTACATTTATAATAATAATAAAACACAATTTATCACCATTATTATAATTCACAATATTAATCGACCAGGTCGTTCCCAGGAAAGAGGGGTTTTTTCAATAAGAATTTCTCCCTATTGGTGCGCAATTAGGTGACCAAACCTCTCCTTGACAGAACTTCTAGACATCGTTAATATTACAAATAATAATATTAATAACTTCGTCATCTCAATTATTGATTTAATAATATATAAAATATCGACAATAATTGAATCAAATAACGTGAGATACTATGCAATAATTACTGTAGCAATAATTGAACAAAACTGAGTGACTTCTCACGTAAGCATCAATAATCAATACCGTGTGCTACTATGCAACCACGCGTATTACTGTACTTTTACTACCGAGTAGTTCAACAATTTTAACGGTAAAACTTCCGCCGTTATTATCATAAAAATATTTTTATCATTTTCTCAATCCGATAATAATTCTGGTGTGGGGTCCAATGATTGTACCGTCGTACGGATATTCCCCAACAAAAAGAATATTTTTCGACCAATCGAATATTATACAACAACTTGCATACTTTTCAAAATTTATAAATATTACCCACAACTATAATATTATCTCAAATCTACACCACAATTTTAAAAAAAAAATCGAGAAAATTAAATCTTTATTCGTAAAATTTGGGATTTTACATTACATTTCAAGGTAGTATTATGCAACATACATATAATCCATGTACATTCTATTTCAATGTCTACCCACATGTATATGGTTACTTACACATTTCATGATATATTTATACTATATAGTTTCAAAATGCTTAATCATATTATTTCATGTAATATAGTTTCATGAAACTTAATACATAGTCACATAAAAGTCACACTACACTATATAGTATAGTCGTGTCATTGCTCACATGCACCTAACCGTTAATATAATATTATTATATTACTAACTTACTCATTTATGTCAATTAAACAATTCATTCACTTCCTTGATTAATTACCACTAATATAATTTAATCCATTTCTTATTGAAGAAATTATGAATTTTTATAACCATTAGTTATCTATATAATTCTGATTATATATATAGATAATTTACAAATAATGATAGTCTCCAATTATAGATTAATCACCAAGAAATCAATATTCTACCACAACCATTAACAATTAACTAATATAACAACTAATATTACTTAATTGCGCACTTTATCTCATAGTTTATTAATGTCACACATATCACATAATTGTTCTATTTTATTTCTAAAGTAGAAGAATTAATTTTCTCCAACTGACTACTGGCACAGCTACGCCAGTTTGTACTGCTGGGACGGCGCAGCTGCACCGTGCCCTGACAGTGCTAAGACTGGTTTAGCTTCAGCCCGTGCCACTTTTCATCGCTAAATTCGTTTTATACGACATGAATTGATGTCCACAAAAGTGTTACTACAAGTCTACGAGCGTATTGATTACTTATATGAAATCACACATTCAACACGATTATCTTCTTAATTCTCGTTTTAATTCGCTTAATTGATTTCCTCGTTTCACAACATGCCACACAAGGCATTCCACAATTCTCATTGCCAAATCACACTTCTTAATACGCATTGATCTAATACGAATCAATCGAATTCACCAACTCATAACACAATAACACTTATATTCACATAAATAGTTTTTTCATTAACATATTCATTTTATAATACGTGGAAATTCTCGGGTATTACAAAATCAATATGGACCGTCCGTTTTAATAGTAAATCAATATGGACCGTCTATGAATCAGTTACTATTTAGTCCATTCTCCTATAAATAGAAGCTTATTTCTTCTTTCATTTTTACCAATTCACTAAGACTCACAAGAGAAACTATAGAGAGAGAAATTATAGAGAGAAAGAAGAAGAGTATTCTGTTACTTCACTATTGCAGTGTCCAATCTTGTACTAAGGTAAGTGGTATTAGTTCTTTCGTATTGTAAGGGATATTATTTTTCGCATTCATCCTTTAATCTGTGGGAATAACCTGTCTACGCGGGTTACCGCATGCATGGTGAATAACCCTTCGTATTTATTCTTTATTAAATTATGGAAATAATCTCTCTACGCAATTTACCGCATGGCGGGTAAAAATCTATTTGTAATTTCGTATATTCTTTTATACTCGTTTGAGATATCATTTCTTTTGTACTCGTCAAGGAATATCGTTTTCTTTCGTATTTTTCATTTATGGGAACTATTCATACCGGAGTACTATTCATTCGGGTACTTTGCATGACGGGGTAATATACACGAGATAATATACACTCGAAGTACTATTCACTCAGGGGTACTATTCACGGGATACTATTTACTCGGGTACTATCCACTCGGGGTAATATTTATTTGGGGTACTTTGCATAACGGGGTACTATTCATTCGATTACTATTCACGAGGTACTATTCACGATAAAGTGATTTCTTTTCTGTCCAAATTATGTTTGATATATGAATCTTATTATTAAATTTGAAACCACGAAATGATCATCATGTTGACCATTTGGATATTCTTGAACTCTGGATAAATTAAATTATAATTCTCTAATATTTATCATTGATCTCACTTGATTAATTCCTTATATCATTGTCATCATCCTCATGCTTATGTTGTAGTAAAAGTCATCTTTGACCCGTAGTGCATAGATGGACTGTTGATTGGTATGATTATGACTAGGAATTTTGTATTGGTATAATCATGACATGTAATGTTACAGACAAATGATATGGTGAAAGTCCTCTTTGGCCTGTAGTGCATAGATGGACAGTTGTTTGGCATGATCATGACCACTGGTGATACTAACGAATATCCTTGGCCCGTAGTGCATGGATAATTCGATGATGTGAAATGTTTATTGATGACCACTAGTGTGTGGACAATTTATTGGTGATACATACGAATATCTTTGGCACGTAGTGCATGGATAATTCGTTGATGTGAAATGTTAATTGATTGATATTATAGGGATAAAATATTGATGATAGATTTTATTAGGAATAAGCATGTGAATGATATTCCTATTTATATAAGATTTGATTATGATCTTAATGAATGAATATGCAAATATGTCTGCATTGAAATAAGCTGTAAAGTCCTTAAATAGACAACATGGAAATATGTACAAGGACTTAGACTGAAATGATCAAATATGTTAGGTTGATTCTACATGAACAAAACAGCTTGTGTAAAGTCCTTAAAAAGAATATGATGTACAAGGACTGAATATAGAAAGATCAAGCTTGTAAGGTTGATCTTATATGATGTAATAGATAGGTCTGCCTGACCGTCGAGTACTGTACAAGCCTTAGAAGTCTGCCAGGAGAAACAAAGAACTCGGAGACTATCAAGGCAGAATCGGAGTCCGTCGAGCTAGCCGAGGGATTGAAAAAGCCAAGGCAGAATCGTAGAGTATTAAGAAAGTGGTTATAGATCGTAGTCTGCCTTGGAGGGCCTCACTCATAATCGTAGAGTTGATTCAAGCACCTATCAAGCTATGTCAAGAATTATAGACCACACTTGAAGTCGTGGAGTCTACTGATCACATCAGAGGCAGAAATCGTAGTCGAGCAAAATCAGACATGGACAGCAAGTATTAAAACAAAAATCGTAGTCTGGTATATAATCTGCTCTTGGAGTCGTAGAGTCTGCAGAACCAAAGCCAGATCATAGTCTGCAGAACAAAGTCTTCGACAAAGCCTATTAATGCTCACAACGCCAAGGAAGAACCGTAGTGTTAACACGATTCTCAACACATGAGCACTCCAAAAGCATCCAAAGAATGAAGCCTCTGATCAGAACTGTAAAAGATGAAATCTACCTGAAGGAAGCCAGAAAGCATTCACCTAATGGCTTGCAAGAAAATAGAAGATCGAAGCATCAATTCAGTCAGCACCCTGATTGAATTGGTAAGCTAGTTGAGGGAAGTCTTCTACATGCAACAGTGAGAAGACTTCAGATAATGTGACTGATAAAAAAAGTCAGCAATGCAGTAGCTGTCAAGATAAACAAAGGATAACGATCTTGGGTATAACCATAATTGTAGTGCTAGCCAGATTAGAAGCAGGAACTGATGAGGTCTATAACATTGAAACTGGCCAACCTATACAGAATAGACAAAGAAGACTAAGCATGGGTCAAACCATTGATGATATTTGAACGGGAGATCACAAGGAGAAAGAGAGCTGAGCATGACCAATCCAATGAGTCTTGAAGTTAAGGAGGGCGAGAGCAATCAAACAAATTGTCAGTGTCTAATACAAGTCAAGGAAAACAAGAATAAAGGAAGAGAGGTTCTGCATTGTAAATCCAGATAACACTCTAAGAATCGTAGAGTTTAGTTTTCTGCATCAGAATCGTAGAGTTCAGTCATCTAAGTATTGAAGCCTTGACAACGTCTCAATGTAAAGACTGACATTCGAACGTTAGGTATTGAAAGCATCGATGCAGAAGTACAACTCCTGATGTTCTAATCGAGGAATTAGAAAGAAGTAATAAAGGTAACTACCAGCCTGACACGTTAAAGTGACATTTCTGATGTGGTAAGTGAAATAGTAGACTGCAGTGTCAAAAAAGTGAAAAAGGGGTTGTCTTGTCACATTTGCAGTCTGCACCAAATAACTCGAGATCGGCGAATCAATTCAAATAGCTTCCAAAGGCTATAATCCAACAGGAAGCTTCTGAAAGGTTATTTAATAGGTGAAGCTTAAAAGAAGAAGTTGTTGGTAATTGACAAGTTGTAGAGTCTATGAGTTCTATAGTGAAAAATCATAATAAGTCTCAGTGGCAGTGAGACTACGAAAGTAGAAGTGAAGCAAGATAAGAGAAGAGCTTTAACAGAAAAAGACTTCACTCAATAACTATGAGAATGCCATTGAAAATGGCAGCTAAGCTGAGAGCCGAGAAGGCCAAGAAAATAGCATTCAAAAGATTAACAGATCAGAGAGAAGATTCAAAGAGCCAGTCTAAAAATCACCATGAACCATCAAGAGCTGAAGAAGAATAGATACAAAACCAAATTTGTACACAAGTCAACCAAGGTTCAGGGGATGCTAAGTGCCAGACGAAGTCTACCAAAGATGCAAAGACTTAGCAAACCTTATGTGGTGAAGAAGCGCAAGCTGAGATTAGAAAAGGACCAACCACAAGATCAACTGCACCAAGGAAGTAGTGGCAAACTGCTAAGTACTCAAAGAGATCGAGCTTCATGAATAACTTAGCAGTCTTCCCAATGGTGATCCAGTCTCGATGCAGAATCCAAAGAGGATCACAATAAGCTGCCAAGTATCAAGGATGAATAAGCTTAAAGTCATCTTGGCAGCTCAGCACCACCACCACCACCAACAACAACAACAAGAAGAAGCCAAGGCCAGAAGGGTCCTTGTCCAAGGGACTAAACTGAGTTCCAAGGCTGCAGACATTATAGAGTTCTTAGTGAACTAAAGTTCCATGTCTGCTAGACTTGAAGAGTTCTTAGTGAACTAGAGTTCCAAGGCTGCTGGCCTTGAATGAATCTTAGTTATTCAGTGATGTAAAGACTTCCTTAGTGGAATCCCTGCTTGTTGAAGCAGAAGAGTGGATTAGGAGCTTGAGTCTCTGAACCACTTAAAATCCCTTGTGTCTTTTACATTCTGCCATTTACATTATGAATCTATAACTGATGTTAATATGATAACTACTTACATCTAAACTAACTCTAGAAAAATTGTTAACATAACATCTATGAAGGGAAACCTTAACTTATTCCTCTGTGTTTAAAATAATTCTTAAATTTGTCATCTGCTATTTACTCAGCAATGTAAACAAAATGGAAAAGATTTTTAAAATTAAAAAGGATCTATTCAACCCCCCTTCTAGATCTATTGTGTGCCCTCTGGGAACTAACAATTGGTATCAAAGTAGGTTCTCAAATTACATTCTAAAAGCTAACGCTTTAAGTATGATCCTAGGCACAAACCATATTCTAAAATTAGTTTAGTAGTAAGTCTCTTGTAATTACTGATGAGCTCACACGTTGGAAATTATGTGTACATGTAAATTTGCATATTCACCTGAAGCTGCTCAGATTGGTTCCGGTTCTAAATTAATATAACAACAAGACCAATCCATGTCCAAAGAAAATCAGCAGTCTGCAGACTAGTGACGGAAAGTCAAGAAAGGCCTATACATGCAGAGAAATATCTATCCAAGAGAAGAAAGAGAATTTTGTTCAATATGTACTTGGCTAATCAGTTGGATCTGATCCTTGATACTTAAGATTATCAAAGAACTAAAGCTGCCAAGACTTTCTTACGTTATTAACTCCAAGACGATGCCTGATTGATCTAAGGTCAAATGAAGCAACAAGTTGTCAGCAATGAATTTAAAGATTTGCATAACAATGCCCAACGTCATTCTAGCAAGACAAACGACTGTCAAGAAACTGACAGTGTAAAGGTACGATTCTTCATTATCACACACATGAACATTATGCAGCATCACCTTATGTATTACTTCAATATTCTACCAAGAGACCATACTCTTTCTGAAAAGGGGAAGAGAGAGAGAGTACATTAAGGTTGAAAACTTAATTGTCAACAAACTCTCTCTCCACTCAAAGTTCAGGTTGAAGATAGTATCTTGAAAGAAGTATGGACTATGTCGTAAGTTAATCTAAAACCAACTAAGCTTAAGTGGATTAACTCCTACTGAAGGATTGGTATGCATGCAAATATATACAAAACTAATGTTCTGTATTTTTGATAAAATATAGAGTATGATCAACACTAGAGGAGTATGACAAACTAGATTTTTGTAATTTAATTTGAATATTTATTAAATTAAATAAATATTTTTTGATGATTTAATTATTGGGTTAAATAATTAATTGATGAAATTGTGGTACATTAATTTAATTATATGTCTTACATTGATTAAATTAATGTGGAGAATTTTTATATTCAAAGTATGTATTTAATTGAGCTTATTTGATTAAATAAATTAATTAATAAGTATAATGTTATTCTAATTAATTTAATAATTAATTAGACATTTAATAAATTGACATAATTAATAAATAAGAATTTTAATTATGTGATTATGTGAATTTATGTGATTTTATTCTATTTTATTTAATTCAATTAAATAAAATTAATTAATTAATTAGATGTGTGATCGTTAACTATATAATAAGAGTTAATTAAAATAAATGGAAATGGAGAATAAAGTTTAGCCAAACAATACCCTAAGGGGAGTTGCACCAGTTAACCCATTACGGATTAACTGACGCCACTAACTCACCCATTATATATTATATGTATTATACTTATATCTTATATCATACGCCATATCAGTTCCTACTTTCATCAGTGAAATTCTATTGAGAGAATTGATTTGAGAAGAATTGGAGAATTCAAGTTTGTATCACCTTCAAACAGAGAAAGCAAGGGTAAACCCTAATCTAAGTTTTATATTTCACGTATTATATTTCTCCCAACTAAGTTCTCTGATAATGGGATTTCATGAATTCTTGTTTATTACTTAATGTTAGATGTATATTAACATACATAACTCAATTGTATGTGCTTTATGTCTGTTTTAAATTAATTGATCCACGAAAGCATATATAAATTAGAATTTTGAAAAGTTATAGAGTTTTTCCATTACGTATTTTAAAAGTTCTCTGTGAATGGGAAATTTGACAATTTTTTATTATATGTATTATAAATTGTTCATAACATATTATATATCATGTATACATGAATCACAGTGATTAAATTCATGTAATTATGTGTTAATTGGGTTTTGTGAAGTTACAAAGTATAAAAGTTGTATATATGGCCCATATGGCCCTTACATACAAATTAAATGCTTTAATCATATGTTTGTATCAAAATTGATACTTGAATATGCTTATGTATGTTGAAACGAACAAAACAGAATTTAAACGGATGGATTCGGTGAATTAATGAATCTGTAATTTTAAAATTCATATTTTTCATAAAAATATGAAAAACTGTGAAATTAAATGTTGTAAATTGTGTAATTACGTGAATTAAAGTGTTAGAATCATGCTATAGGCTTTGTGTGATGTTTTTGTGAAGTCTATACTTCATGGGTAACCTTAAAATTCATTATGTTAGTTTAATTTGAGATTTATTGGGTTGTTTCGTGTTAACTTGTGTAAGATTGTTTTTGGCCTAAATTGGCCTTGTTATGTTCGCGAATTGCAGAAACTGTAGAAACTGAGTATGGGTAACCCCGCCCCCAGCAGGTGTTACCAAACTAAATTATCCCGCCCCGGCGAAAAAAATTAAAAAATAAATAAATAAATAAATAAATAAATAAAAAAATTTAATTAAAAATAATTAATTAAAATATTTATCAAATAAAATGAATATTTTAGTTGAAATATTTATGAAATAAATTAATTATTCGACGAAAATTATATTAAAATATTTATCAAATAAAATGAATATTTTAATTAAGATATTTATGGAATAAAATAAATATTCGATAAAAATTATATTAAAATATTTATCAAATAAAATATATATTTTAATTGAGATATTTATAGAATAAAATAAATATTCGTGAAAATTATATTAAAATATTTATCAAATAGAATGAATATTTTAATTGAGATATTTATGGAATAAAATAAATATTCAATGAAAATTATATTAAAATATTTATCAAATAAAATAAATATTTTAATTGAGATATTTATGGAATAAAATAAATATTCGATGGAAATTATTATGAAATAATTTATTCGAGTGTAATAATAGTAAGGGAATAAAAATATTCTAATTTAATTAAGTAATTAAATTAGGAGGGTAATGATTTGTTAAATAAAGTGGAGTTATATTAAATAATTAAGTGAAAATGTAACTAATGAATGTCGTGAATACATATGGTATGTGTGTAGGACTTGTGGTGAACGGGAGTAGTAATCGTTTAGCCTACGCACAAGGCAAGTTCCTAAACCTTGTTTCTTTACATAAAGCAAGTTCCTTATTCTATCTTGTTTATTATTGTTCAAGTCAAGATTTCATATTAGATGTTATCATTCTTTAAAAGCATGATTCATGTTATACAATACTTATTCGATTGTATACATATTGAACTTTATTATTCAAATTGAATATCAATTATTGTTGAACCTTGTAAGACTAGCGAACCCTTATTGATTCGACTAGTCCATAGTTGATGAACATTCTAAATTTCAGAACCATTGTTGAGCTTATCCAAACCAAACTTCCTTTGATGCGGACTCTAATGTAAAACTGAGATGAACAACCCTGTTATAGGGGATTAATTATGTCTTAGCATTAAGATATTGTGCACAGTATGGTACTAAGGGCCAATCCCCCTAAGTACGAGAAGAAGAGTCCATAGTCTTATGACTATTAAAGGTTTCAAGTATAAACACTTGACAACCTAGGATGTAGTTCAAGGTTTTATGACCCTCAGAAGTTACTTTGATTCTTGTTATTCATTTTTGATTCAAAAGTCGAGTTTTTTTATTTCAGAAGTCTTTGATTAATTCGCATGTTATTATTTTATTGCTATATTATTATGTTAGGTTTTGTGAAAATCAAAGTAGCAATTAAATTGCAAAAATAGTGGAAGCATCGAAAATTAGAGTTTTAAAATTTTACAAACCATATACCCGGATCATCCTTTATGCGCAATTATTAATTAAACGAAAAGATAAAAAACAAGAATCATACCCTTTAAGTTCTCCATATTAAACCGGTTGTGAATAAATCAATTAGAACAATTCTAATCTTATTTAAATAAATAAATTAAACTATTAATTTATTTAAATAAATAATATTTATTCTACAATAGGGATAAGCCTCCCTAGCGATCAATGACTTTCCTAATAATATAGATTTCAACATTAATCATAAAAGAACCTTTGAGTAAATAGTTACCGTACAATTCAATCCTTCCACCATACAATGTCCCAATTAAATATAAGACATGGAATTACTGTCAAGTCTTATTTTATTTAATTATATGTATTTCGATCCTTAAATGCACAACTCCAAATAATGCAAATTAGAAACTCCTTTCTAGTTTCATTCTACCTTGGCCAAGGACAACTGAGTTGTCATTTATCGAATCACATAGGACATTTCTCTTCTTTTACTAGAAGCAGTAGATTCTTTATTGATCAAACATTATCTCCATGTATAACTTATTATACCAAAGCATACCCTTTGATATACCCTAAGGATCTTAAGGAATAAGTCAAAGTATAACTCATCATACACAAGATACTATGATGATCTCAAGTCCAAGGATCACTTGTACTACTATCACTACAGGAATTCCTATTGACAGGTAAGTAAAACTCCAATAGGTATTCCTTAGCGAGCCACGTTCAGTAAACTTATTCTCTAATAAACACCTACATACTTGCTTTAGTTTCTCCACACAAATAATCATGAAATCAATCATCCTCATCCAATGAGCAAGCAACGTATGTACCAATCTATCCGGATTCACTAATCCCAAATTTAGTAATCCAATGATTGGGAACTATTTTAGTTTTAAGCTTTCTAAGAATTTAGATCTCATTAGAATTATCATCATCATTATTCTAAAAGCATTGCTTAAAACTATGGGTTTATCACATATTATAAAACAGCATCATGTAGATAATTAAAAGCCTTTAATTAATATTTTTTATTAATAAATGAATAAGATTGTTACAAAGTATATGCTTTATCATCAAACATGATTGGTTTGTGTGCATACTACTTTCATATTTTACTTGTGGGCAATCGTGCTCACTCTTGCGTAATAATAACATTACAGTTAAGAACGAAAGGTCCGACGAGCCTTCTACTAGCAAAGGCAAGGGCAAGATTAACAAGTTATGAAGACTTGTTGTTTATTTGTTATGTTATGTTTCAGACTTATGTTTAAATTATGTAAGACTTAATATTTGTTTATGTTTCCGCATTTGAGATTTAAGGTTAGTATGACCTGGGATTGACGTATTTATATTCAGATATTGTAACTCCATAAGGAGATGATTTATTTCTATCTATTTATGTTTTTTTTTCATTTATTAAGGGTAGATAGATACATGATGTTTGGACAGTGAACACCAAATCCTGTGGGAATTGAAGCACCCGGATTTGGGGGTGTCACAAGGAGCATCTTGAGGATTCTTAGAAATTGATCATCTCCATGAATCAACCAGATACAAATAAGTAGTAGAGTTGATTCCTACTCTAAGAACATTCAAAATCAGTGAACATAACCAAGCAAAGGGTGAAACAATCATAGTAAAGGAATGTCATATTAAAAAGCTTTATCATTCACACACTCATCATCATGCATCATAAATGTCATATCTAAATCTGATATATGCATAAATATGATTGTTGATGATAATGTAATAAAAATTCAAGCATATGAGGAATTGGGTTTTTGAGAAAACTAATCCAGCAGGACCCAAACAATCAGGGGTACCAAAAATAGAAATTTACCTAACCTGCAGATACTTGGTCTATATGATCACACAAGAAATACCAAAGCAGATAGCTTCGATTACAAGGATTCAACCAGCTGCATTAGAAGGGAAAACGTAACCATTAATCAAAGAAGTCTTCACTCGTCTCGATCGAAGAGTCCAGACTTGCCAAACCATCAGAGGTGGATGCTGCAACGGCTATTGCATGACAAGACAAAAGAGTTCTACTGGCTGTATCCATGCAAAGCATATCATTCCAAAGGGAACATCCTGGAAGTCTGAATAATAAAACCTACGTTCATAGTAACTGATCAGCAAATCGTGAAGTAACCAATTCGAAAGTACTCTACGAATCCAATGAAACTGATTTAATCATGAAAATACCAGATTAGTTCAGAAGATTCCAGCTAGAAGGAGAAGTACAAAAGTGACATTGTAAGGATCTATATGCAGAAGCTAGCCCATCTACTTCTAAGACGGAGGTATCAACTATAAGTGAGCCACAGTATGCTAAAGCCCAACAATAACAAAACTGAGGAGGAACACATTGAAGCTAAATCCTTCAAAACTCTCAAACATTGAAGACAGTTGAACCTGATGCAAAGGCAAAAATGACTGAGGATATGAAGATCATGATGAAGAAGCTTAAGAAGAAGCAGAAGTAAAATTTATTGCTAGACTCAAAGATGAGCTCAGATAAAAGTTCAACACTCCTTGCATCTCTGATGACCATTCTATAGAGATTGGCCATTAGTTGCCCATCTTAAGTTATTTACATGAAAGGTGCTTCACCAGACAATACTGCATGATGAACTATCCACCTATCGGTCTTCAGGAATTTAGAGAAGCTTCAATGATTCCAGAAATGAAACTCGGGGTTATCCAAACAAGTCCTCTCCCAGAAACAGAGTCCCAAAACTCTATGGCTGATGTATCAAATGAATCCTTACTCCTGGTCGTAGAGTTCCTAAACTCTAAGACTGACCATCAAGTCTCACCATCTCAAATTAAGTTTCCCCACAATCAACATTCCAATCGTAGAGTATAAGCATACTAACTCTACGATTGCAATACTTCTCAGTACACTCTCCTGAACATACAAATGACATAACTGAAATCACCTTACCCTTTTCCACTGACAAATGCCAACATCAAGTATGTCCAATGATGGTGAACAAACTTTGACAAAAAGCCTATCATGATGACATTCTTACCACCAAGTATATACAGTCCTTCTCATAAACGCCTCAGGGACAAACCTGACCTTTAGTTCAATCTAAGAGGTTGGCCCTTCCTGAGCTATCTTAATAACCCAGAAGGAATACTAAGTCAGAGCTCATCACAAGAAACAGGCCAGACAATGATCGTAGAGTATGATCAGCAGCAAACTCAACAATCGTAGAGCAGCCTCTACTATCGTAATCTTCCCAAAGGATACACTAGCTCAGGGGGAGCTAAGGGCAGATCAGTATTTTCCACACTATTTAAAATCATGGAGCCTGACAGAACTCGACACGTGTCCCACTATGCAGATCGTGTGGAGGGAAGTTACAAATATAGTCTGAAAAGGCATTTTGAAAATTCACCTCAAAATTTCAGTGCCCGAACTCTTTTGGGGCGCATCAGTGGTTAAGCCATGCAAATCCAAGATGGGGATTAGTGACAAATCACTCACTGAAGCATCTCTCAGAAGAAATTCGTTGAGTTGACAAAGAAAATCGTAGAGTCCATAGCTATCTCATCAAGCTACTCTATGTACTAAAGAAGTCAACGGTCAGCCTACGATAGTAATGCTTATTTTCTTAAAAGAAAAATCAAATCTCATAAACTAATCAGTTTATGGGGAGTTACAGTTTCTTACTGGGCATCATGCAACGAATGGCTTTTTGACACATTATAGCTTATACAGAGTCAGAAGGAAATGTCGTAAAGATAAATTCAAAATCTCCACACAGTTATTAAAAGTTATCTATTTTCTATCCCTTCCTTTTTTAAACCCTAAAATCCTCTTCAAGGCCAAAATCCATCAAACCTCGAGCTTCACCTTAATTGCATTCAACTATCCCTCATAAGATTCCTGAAATTAAATACCCATATACTTCGAACTCTCAAAATGGAAGAGTGGCGTGTTATAACTGGAATCTAACTCGGCTTCAAGAAGTTCGAAGGATCAGAAAAGAAGTTCAAGGATATACTTGAGCTTGTAAATAATATTGGGTTTTCAGAGTGCTTGGAAGCTAACACTTCAATCTATACTGATCTAGTGAAGCAATTCTATTCAAATGCAACGGTAGACTCCGGGATTCTATCCACAAAGGTCAAAGGAGTAAGCCTAAAGATAAAAGCATCACACATCAACTAATGTCTAGGGTTTCCCTCTCTGACAAGATTGGCTTCCTAAAGCAGTTTCTCTCTCTACAGTTGGAGCTAAGTCAACAAGAACTCAAGATTGAAGTTAGTAACTCATCTTATTTGATAGAGCATCTTATGACAAATGACCAACAGCATTCCTAAATGATTCATGACAAAAAGGGGAAGAAAAAGAGGTATTCAAGAAAGAGCAAGGAGAGACGAATGAAGGTTGAAGAAAAGAAGGGGAGCAGGAAAGCAAAGAAGGAGAAGAAGAAGAAGCAGCAGGTAATAATAGCAGCAAGCGTATCATCATCGAGGGGGAGCCAAAATAAAATCTAAAGAGTAAAGCAGAAAACAAAGAAGAAGAGCATGCATCTGAGTCAGAGCATTATGAAGATGAAGAAATGGAGCATGCATCTCAGGGGGAGCAGGAACCAAGAGAACAAGAAGAAATGAAGTCACTATCCCAGGGGGAGTAGGAGCAAGAAGATCAAGCAGATGAGTAGCAACAACAGAAGGTAATCCAGGAGACACACATGAAGAAGAAGGTACATCTCTATATGTAATAGTTAACTCTAGATCCAAAATTTAGGTTAACTATTCAGCTGTAATCAAATGCTTTTTAATATATCATTCATATTACATGTTCTAGCAATACAGTAGCTCACTATATCTTAAGATTCATTCATCTCATACATATGCACTTATTTTTTTTGTCATAATCAAATAGGGGGAGATTGTTAGGAATAAGCATGTGAATGATATTCCTATTTATATAAGATTTGATTATGATCTTAATGAATGAATATGCAAATATGTCTGCGTTGAAATAAGCTGTAAAGTCCTTAAATAGACTGTGACGCCCCCAAAATAGCTATACATCACCCATTCCGAGTCGCCAAATACATGATACAGAATACAAATATAAACTTAAATATACAACATGAGCTGTGAGTTTTCATTCAAATATTGTCTTCTAGATAGTATTCAAACTCAAAATAAGTCCTCAATACATTTATTATCACACTATTTCACAGAATAGTGAGGACTACTAATGCAAACATCTGAACCGTCACTCCGTTTCCCGACTAGTCCCAGCTATATTCTCATTTCCTGAAGAGAACAATGAAAGCAAAGGGTAAGCTCAACTAGCCCAGTAAGAAATATTATGACTAAGATAATACAGAATAAATTATCGTTAGCCTTTAACAGTGGTAAATTGATAAAATATAATAGACATCAAGTTTAACTGTAGCGAAACAAGCAATCCATTAGAAGAGTCAAGTAGAACATGAAATCTACTATCTTCTATGATTTAAAAAGAATTTATCATCAATTTTATCGCTGAGACTCAGCTTAATAAATAATCCACATCATCGAATCACCTCTGCATTACGGCCAAGGATATTCATTAGTATCACGACCATAAATTATCCATGCACTACGAGCCAAGGATATTCATGTTTT
The DNA here is from genome assembly GCA_016801055.1 of Panax notoginseng. NCBI lineage: Eukaryota > Viridiplantae > Streptophyta > Magnoliopsida > Apiales > Araliaceae > Panax > Panax notoginseng. The sequence goes on along the minus strand of CM029023.1, from coordinate 104,626,103 downwards.
CATCAATGGTCATGATCATGCCAACAACTGTCCATCAATGCACTACGGGCCAATGAGGACTTTTACCACATCATTTGTTACATTATGGTCATGATTATACCGAATAATCCCTGGTCATAATCATACCAAGTCCATCTATGCACTACGGCCACAGATGACTTTCATCATAATATAAACATGAGGATGATGACAATGATATAAGAATTCAATTACAAGAAAATAAAGGATAAATTTTTAAAGATTTATAATTTAATTTATTCAGAATTTAATAATGTCCAAATTGTCAACATGATACTGCTTTGTGGAGTAAAATTCAAGAATAATATTGTATAAAAATTGATTTGGACCGAAAAAAAAAGCAATTTTTGTCATGAATAGTACCCCGGGTGAATAGTAATCGAGTGAATAGTAACTTCAGGAATAGTAACCCCGTGAATAGTACCCCGACATGAAAAGGTTAAAACTTATCAAGAATGCTCAGAATAATATTTTCATGAAAAGATACTAGATGAAGAGCAAATATCAAGGATATTCTACTAATTTCATGGAGTATAGAAGCCAAAACTTTAACAAAATGAGTATAGAATTCGGAATCTGAAACGAAATAATATTACTTACATACTACAGAGTATGGAAGAAAATATTATTTCATATGAATGTTGGAAAAAAATAACATCCTTTACCTTGAAAAGAAGAGTATTCCAACTGGTATAGCAGGGATATTCTTGAAGAAAACTTTCACTATTTTCTACGCACAAATCTTTCTAAAACTCAAAAGAAATATGCTCAATATTATAGAAGAAGAATTTTCTACTTCTGGTGTGATTTTCAATTCTAACTAAGCATCCTATTTATAGAAGAATGGAAAGGATACTATTTGAAAAAGAAAATCACGGACTGCACAGTGACATATCACGGACGCCGGCTAATTTTCTAAAAATTTTCTAATTTTTACTATGCAAATACTATGCAGGCACTATACAAATACTATGCATAATAAAATATAATATATTCTATTTTTCATAAAAAAATAAAATTCAATATAATAATAACAGAATAGTAACTCCCCCCGTGACCAACTTTTCCATCTGACAAAATTTTGTATAAATGTATATATATATATAATATATATATATATATATATATATATATATATATATATATATAATTATTATATATAATTATATATATATATATATATATAAAACAAAAATTGTGATAACTTTCTACCGATAATTTTGAAAAATAGGTAAATGGGGGTCCAACAAATACTTCATAAAAATCTCCTCAATATTTTTAACAAAATTTATTCATATTATTATAGCTCGCAATATTAACAATCAGGTCGTTCCCAGGAAAGATGGGACTTTTCGATAAGAATTTCTCCCTATTAGCGCACAATTAGATGACCAAACCTCTCCTTGACAGAACTTCTAGACGTTGTTAATTATGCAAATAATAATATGAATAACTTGTCATCTCAATTAATGATTTAATAATATAAAATATTATGCAGATGATACTGTGACAATAATTGAATCAATAATATATGAGATATGATGTAGTAATTACTGTAGCAATAATTGAGTATAACTGAGTGACTTCTCACATAAGCATTAATAATCAATACCGTGTGCTACTATGCAACCACACGTATTACTGTACTTTTACTACCGAGTAGTTCAACAGTAACAATGGTAAAACTTCTGCCGTTATTTTTAATAAAATATTTTTGTCGTTTTCTCAATCCGACAATAATTCTGCTGTGGGGTCCACCAATGATTGTGTCGTTGTACGAATATTTTCTGTTAAAACGAATATTCCCCGACCAATCGAATATTATATAACAACTTGCGTACTTTGTAAAATTTATAAATATTACCCACAACTTTAATATTATAACAAATCAACACTATAATTATTCTAAATGATATTTATAAAAAAATTCATCTTTATTTATAAAAGTTGGGGTCTTACAACCTCCCCTTCTTATGAAATTTCACCCTCAAAATTAGAGTACATACCTGGTATGACGAAGAGGTGAAGATACCTTGATTTTATTTTAGATTCTAACTCTCAGGTCATTTCCTCAACATCGTGGTTTCTCCACAAAACTTTGACTTGAGGTATAACCTTGGAGCGTAAAATATGTTCCTTCTTATCCAAGATTTTAATAGGAATCTCTTCATACGTTAAATCTTCTGCTATTTCGTCCGGTTCTAACTCAATAATGTGGTTTGGGTCTTCCACATACGTACGTAACATGGATATGTGAAAAACGTTATAAACACGAGACATACTTGGTGGTAACGCGAGTCTATAAGCCACAGTTCCTACTCGGTCAAGTATTTCAAATGGTCCAATGAATCGAGGATTGAGCTTTCCTCTCTTTTTAAATCTCGTAACTCCTTTCTATGGTGCCACACGTAACAACACATGCTCTCCAACATTGAATTCCACGTCTTTTCGATGAAGATCAGCATAACTCTTTTGTCGATCTTGTGAGGTCTTAATACGTTGCCGGATCATTTGAATCTTTTCTGTAGTCATATGTACCAATTCCGATCCCAACAACGTTGCTTCACCTACCTCATCCCATCATACTAGAGAATGACACTTTCTTCTATACAACGCCTCAAATGGAGCCATACCGATACTTGCTTGATAACTGTTGTTGTAGGAGAATTCCACTAATGGCAAGAACTTGTCCCAACTTCCCTTGAAGTCAAGGACACAGAGTCTTAATAGATCTTCAAGAGTTTAAATAGTCCTCTCCGACTGCCCGTCTGTTTGAGGATGATATGTCGAACTAAATTATAAATTCGTGCCCATAACTTTTTACAAATTAACCCAAAATTGTGAAGTGAATCTTGGGTCTCGATCAGAAACTATGGATACTGGCATACCATGCAGTCTTACAATCTCGTTTATGTATATACGAGCAAGACGTTCAAGTGAAAAAGTTTCTCATATAGGTAAGAAATGAGCAGACTTGGTCAATCTATCAACAATGACCCAAATTACATATATGCCCTAAGAAACCTTAAGAATACCAGTAATAAAATCTATGGTAATTTGCTCCCACTTCCATTCTGGAATTTCAAGTGGTTACAATGGACCTTTTGGCACTTGATGCTCTGCCTTGACATGTTAACAAGTTAAACACCTTGAGATAAACTCCACAATCTCTCTCTTTATATTGCTCCACCAAAATGTATGTTGAAGATCATGATACATTTTGGTACTCCCAGGATAGATTGCAAATGGTGTGTTGTGCGCCTCCATCATAATTTTATACTTCAAGTCAGAATCGTTAGGAACACAAAGTCTGGAGTTGACTCGAAGTATTCCTTGTTCATCGATTCTTGCTTCCGGGATAACACCTTCTTGCACTTTCTTCTTCATACGCATCAGCTCCAGGTCTGTAGCTTGAGCAACTTTAACTTTATCGATTAAAGTCGGTTCAACTCGTATATTTTCCATTATCACGTGGGTCCCTGGAGTCTTTAACTCTATCTCCATCCTTTGCAAGTCATATAAAATGGGCCTTTGCGTTGACAATATCGTACTCGTACCCGCATATGATCTTCTACTCAATGTGTCAGCTACCACGTTCTCTTTTTAAGATGGTATTGAATAGTATGATCATAATCTTTCAATAGTTCGAGCCAACGTCGTTGCCGCATGTTGAGTTCATTTTCAGTGAAAAAAATATTTGAGGCTTTTATGATCCGTATAGATCTCTACTTTCTCCCCACACAGGTAATGCCTCCAAATTTTAAGTGCGAAAACAACAACTGCCAACTCTAGATCATGAGTAGGATAATTCCTCTCATATTCTTTGATTTGTCAAGATGCATAGGCTATGACTTTCCCATATTGCATGAGAACACATCCTAACCCTTTGCCCGAAGCATCACTGTAGATGACAAATCCCTCCGAGCCAGATGGTATTGTCAGAATAGGTGCTGAAATTAGTCTCATCTTGAGTTCTTAAAAACTCTTCTCACATTTCTCACTTTAACCGAATTTTGTATCTTTTCGAGTTAGCTGAGTTAATGGAGTAGCGATTCGAGAAAACCCTTCTACGAATCTCCGATAATAACCAGCTAAGCCGAGAATGCTACGTATTTCAGTCATTGATTTAGGTTGCTCCCAGCTTTGTATTGCTTCAATCTTTATTGGGTTAATAGATATTCCATGGCTTGATACTACGTGCCTAAGGACTTTAACTTGGAATATACTTGTTTTCACGAAACTTTTGGAGTATCAGCCTCAAGTGTTGCTTATGATCTTCATGGCTTTTGGAGTATATGAGGATGTTATCAATAAAGACAACCATAAAATGATCCAAATATTCCTTGAATACTCGGTTCATCATATCCATGAAGGCAGCAGGAGCATTAGTCAATCCAAAAGACATGACTAGGAATTCGTGATGCCCATACCGAGTTCTGAAAGCCATCTTTGGAATATCATCGATTTTAATCTTTAACTGATGATATCTGGAACGAAGATCGATCTTTGAAAAGAATTTGGCGCCTAGCGACTGATCAAACAGGTCATCAATGCGAGGCAACGGGTATCTATTTTTGACAGTGACATGGTTCAACTCCCGATAATCAATACAACGTCGCATACTCCCATCTTTCTTCTTCACGAATAGAACAGGAGCCCCCCAAGGAGACATACTAGGACGAATGAAATCGATGTCTAACAATTCTTACAGTTGGGTCTTTAACTCTTGAAGTTTAATAGGAGTCATTCGATATGGGGCTTTGGAAATGGGTTTTGTACCGGGTTCAAGGTCGATACAAAATTTAATTTCACACTCTGGGGGTAGGCCAGGAAGTTCTTCAGGGAATACGTCAGAAAATTTATTAACAATAGAAATATCATTCAAAACTGACGTATTTTTGTTTAAATCTGTGACATGAGCTAAGAAAGCTTGACATCCGTTTTTCAATAAACGAATAGTTTTATGGCTTGAGATGATAGTGATTGATTTTAATGGTTTGGTTGCTTGAATTCGCATAATAGGTTGGTTAGGAATATAAAAGCTAACAACCTTACGAAAATAATCAATTTTTGCATGATGAGTAGTTAACCAATCACTTCTTAGAATTACATCAAATGCAAGTATTTTCAATGAAATAAGATTGACAAGTAATGTGAGGGTACCGATTTGAACCAAACAAGACTTATAAACAGTGGATGTAATGAAGGTTTCTCCCAATGGAGTTTCAACAGATAAGTCAAAGTCTAATTTCTCTAGAGTCAAATTTAAACGTTGAGCGCCAGTAGGAGAAATAAAAGAATGGGTAGAACCGGTATCAAATAAGGTATAGACTTCGCTAAAGTTTATGATAAGCTTACCTATGATGACCTCGTTCGGGTTCCTTGCTTTCTGGTAGGTCACAACAAACGTTCTCCCTTGAACTATTGGTTTTGACTTGTCTGGGACGGTATTTGGTGTCCCCATTCCAATTGGACTTGGCTTCCTTGTACGACAAAATCTAGATAGGTGACTTTCTCTTCCATAATTGTAACACGTTTTGGACTGCTGCGCACAGTTTGGACTGATGTGTCCCTCCCCTCCGCATTTGAAGCATATGATAGGTGGTCGTTCTCCTTCCTTAACAACGGGTGTTGGTGCTGACGTCTTTCCATCATTGTTGAATCTCCTCTTCTTGAAATGTCCACTTTTATTGTCTTGGCCATGATTACCACTAAAATGGTTACCATTTCTGGCATGTTGATTCCCTCCATGTTTGTTGTCGCCGCTTCGATGACTGCTACCACTGGTATTATCATTTTACCGGCTGCTCTCCCTTGGTTGGGATATCTCATTATCGCGCTCTAATAGCTGAGCCCTATTTACAACATCTGAATACAAACACAGTTTGTGAGAGATAAGATATTGACGTATCTCGGGTTTCAAACCTCTTAGAAACATCTGTGTCATTCTCTCCTCATTATCAACCAAGTCGGACGCAAACCGGGACAACTCAGTAAACTTGGCTTCGTACTGCGACACGGTCATATTATTTTGCTCCAGCTTGATGAACTCTACCTCTTTCATGTGACGAATACTTTCGGGAAAGTACTTGTCGTTGAAAAGTTCTGGGAACTTCTCCCAAGACATTTTGAGTGCGGCAGGTTGAGTACGCTTTACAGATTTCCACCAGTAATCTACCTCTTCTTGCAACATGAAGGTGGCAAAAGGAACCTTTTGCTCCTTAGAGCATCCCAAAACATCAAATATCTTGGTGATCTGCTTTATCCACTCTCCGCCTTAAGTGGTTTTAGCTCCCCCAATAAACTCTGGTGGTCCCAGCTCCTTGAATTGCTTAGCGATGACCATTCGAGAGTTACCAGTGTTTCCACCTGCATTTTGGACAAGAGTCACTCTCGCCTGATGTTGCATGAATTGCATAAAGCCTCTGAAAAATCCCATCGTTCATCATTTGATCGTTGTTGTTTACCTAAGGATTATTATCTTCCTGTTGCACATTATCCTGGGTATTGATCTTGTGGTGACTCAACGGTCTCCTGTGCTCCATTGTTATTCTCAACATTCTCGGATGTCATTTTCAAATACTCCCACAAAATAAGGGTTAATTGACATGCAACATATTATCCCTATATTCTGACCTACTAATTAAATAACAATAAAACTTGGGTAGGTCATACTAGCGAAGGAATTACTCGTCTCTCCCCTCCTAGTTCTAGTCTCACATCTCAGCCAGGGATCATATCCCTAAGCTTTGATGCCAACTGTGATGCCCCCAAAATAGGTATACATCACCCATTCTGAGTCGCCAAATACATGGTACAGAATACAAATACAAACTTAAATGTACAACATGAGCTGTGAGTTTTCATACAAATATTGTCTTCTAGACAGTATTCAAACTCAAAATAAGTCCTCAATACATTTATTATCACACTATTTCACAGAATACTGAGGACTACTAATGCAAACATCTGGACCGTCACTCCGTTCCCCGACTAGTCCCAGCTATATTCTCATTTCCTAAAGAGAACAATGAAAGCAAAGGGTGAGCTCAACTAGCCCAGTAAGAAATATTATGACTAGGATAATGCATAATAAATTATCGTTAGCCTTCAACAGTGGTAAACTGATAAAATATAATAGACATCAAGTTTAACTGCAGTGGAACAAGCAATCCATTAGAAGAGTCAAGTAGAACATGAAATCTACTATCTTCTATGATTTAAAAAGAATTTATCATCAATTTTATCGCTGAGACTCAGCTTAATAAATAATTCACATCATCGAATCACCCCTGCACTACGGCCAAGGATATTCATTAGTATCACGACCACAAATTATCCATGCACTAGGGCCAAGGATATTCGCGTTTTCATCAATGGTCATGATCATGCCAACAACTGTCCATCAATGCACTACGGGCCAATGAGGACTTTTACCACATCATTTGTTACATTACGGTCATGATTATACCGAATAATTCCTAGTCATAATCATACCAAGTCCATCTATGCACTACGGCCACAGATGACTTTCATCATAATATAAACCTGAGGGATGATGACAATGATATAAGAATTCAATTACAAGAAAGCAAAGGATAAATTTTTAAAGATTTATAATTTAATTTATCCAGAATTTAATAATGTCCAAATTGTCAACATGATACTGCTTTGTGGAGTAAAATTCAAGAATAATATTGTATAAAAAATGATTTGGACCGAAAAGAAATTAATTTTTGTCATGAATAGTACCACGGGTGAATAGTATCCCGTGAATAGTAACTTCGGGAATAGTAACCCCGTGAATAGTACTCCGACATGAAAAAGTTAAAACTTATCAAGAATGCTCAGAATAATATTTTCATGAAAAGATACTGGATGAAGCGAAAATATCAAGGATATTCTACTAATTTCATGGAGTATAGAAGCCAAAACTTTAACAAAATGAGTATAGAATTCGGAATCTGAAACGAAATAATATTACTTACATACTATAGAATATGAAAGAAAATATTATTTCATATGAATGTTGAACAAAAATAACATCCCTTAACTTGAAAAGAAGAGTATCCCAACTGGTATAGCCGGGATATTCTTGGAGAAAATTTTCACTATTTTCTACGCTCAAAGCTTTCTGAAACTCGAAAGAAATACGCTCAATATTATAGAAGAAGAATTCTCTGCTTCTAGTGTGATTTTTAATTCTAACAAAGCATCCTATTTATAGGAGAATGGAAAGGATACTATTTGAAAAAGAAAATCACGGACTGCACAGTGACATATCACGGACGCCGACTGATTTTTAGAAAATTTTCTAATTTTTACTATGCAAATACTATGCATAATAAAATATAATATATTCTATTTTTCATAAAAAACAAACCTTATTATAATAATAACAGAATAGTAACTCCCCCCGTGACCAACTTTTCCATCTGACAAAATTTTGTATAAATGTATATATATATATATATATATATATATATATATATATAAAACAAAAACTGTGATAACTTTCTACCGATAATTTTAAAAAATAGGTAAATGGGGGTCCAACAAATACTTCATAAAAATCTCCTCAATATTTTTAACAACGTTTATTCATATTATTATAACTCGTAATATTAATAACCAGGTCGTTCTCAGGAAAGAGGGGACTTTCCGATAAGGATTTCTCCCTATTGGCGCACAATTAGATGACCAAACCTCTCCTTAACAGAACTTCTAGACATTGTTAATTATGCAAATAATAATATGAATAACTTGTCATCTCAATTATTGATTTAATAATATAAAATATTATACATATGATACTGTGACAATAATTGAATCAATAATATATGAGATATGATGCAATAATTACTATAGTAATAATTGAGTATAACTGAGTGACTTCTCACGTAAGCATCAATAATCAATACCGTGTGCTACTATGAAACCACGCGTATTACTGTACTTTTATCACCGGGTATTTCAACAGTTTTAACGGTAAAACTTCCGCCGTTATTTTTATAAAAAGATATTTCTGTCGTTTTCTAACTCCGACAATAATTTCGTTGTGGGGTCCACTAATGATTGTGTCGTCGTACGAATATTCTCTGTTAAAACGAATATTTCCCGACCAATCGAATATTATATAACAACTTGTTTACTTTGCAAAATTTATAAATATTACCCACAACTTTAATATTATAACAAATCAACACCATAATTATTCCAAATGATATTTATAGAAAAATTCATCTTTATTCATAAAAGTTGGGGTCTTACATAGACAACAGGGATATATGTACAAGGACTTAGACTGAAATGATCAAATATGTTAGGTTGATTCTACATGAACAAAACAGCTTGTGCAAAGTCCTTAAAAAGAATATGATGTACAAGGACTGAATATAGAAAGATAAGCTTGTTAGGTTGATCTTATATGATGTAATAGATAGGTCTGCCTGATCGTCGAGTACTGCACAAGTCTTAGAAGTCTGCCAGGAGAAACAAAGAACTCGGAGACTATCAAGGCAGAATCGGAGTCCGTCGAGCCAGCCAAGGGATTACAGAAGCCAAGGCAGAATCGTAGAGTATCAAGAAAGTGGCTATAGATAGTAGTCTGCCTTGGAGGGCCTCGCTCAAAATCGTAGAGTTGATTCAAGCACCTTCCAAACAAAGTCAAGAATCGTAGACCAAACTTTAAGTCGTGGAGTATACTGATCATATCAGAGGCAGAAATCGTAGTCGAGCAAAACCAGACATGGACAACAAGTATTAAAACAGAAATCGTAGTCTGGTATACAATCTGCTCTCGGAGTCGTAGAGTCTGCAGAACCAAAGCCAGATCATAGTCTGCAGAACAAAGTCTTCGACAAAGCCTATCAATGCTCACAAAGCCAAGGAAGAATCGTAGTGTTAACACGATTCTCAACACATGAGTACTCCTAAAGCATACAAAGAATGAAGCCTCTGATCAGAGCTGTAAAAGATGAAATCTACTTGAAGGATGCCAGAGAGCATTCACCTAATGGCTTGCAAGTAAACAGAAGATTGAAGCATCAATTCAGTCAGCACCCTGATTGAATTGGTATGTTAGTTGAGGGAAGTCTTCCACAAGCAACAGTGAGAAGACTTCAGATAATGTCACTGATAAAAGAAAGTCAGCAATGTAGTAGCTGTCAAGATAAACAAAGGATAACGATCTTGGGTATAACCATGACCGTAGTGCTAGCCAGATTAGAAGCAGGAACTGATGAGGTCTATAACAGAGATACTGGCCAACCTATACAGAACAGACAAAGAAGACTAAGCATGGGTCAAACCATTGATGATATGTGAACGTTAGATCACAAGGAGAAAGAGAGCTGAGCATGACCAATCTGATGAGTCTTGAAGTTAAGGAGGGCCAAAGCATTCAAACAAATTGTCTGTGTCTAATGCAAGTCAAGGCAAGCAGAAGTATTAAAGCACTACAAGAGTAAAGGAAGAGAGGTTCTGCATTGCAAATCCAGATAACACTCTCAGAATCATAGAGTTCAGTCTTTTGCATCAGAATCGTAGAGTTCAGTCATCTGAGTATTGAAACCTTGACAATGTCTCAATGCAAAGACTGACATTCGAATGTTAGGTATTGAAAGCATTGATGTAGAAGTACAACTCCTGATGTTTTAATCGAGAAATTAGAAAGAAGTAATAAAGGTGACTACCAGCCTGACATGTTAAAGTGACATTTCTGATGTGGTAGGTGAAATAGTAGACTGCAGTGTCAGAAAAGTGAAAAAGGGACTATTATGTCACATCTGCAGTCTGCACCAAATAACTCGAGACCTGCGAATCAATTCAAATAGCTTTCAACGGCTATAATCCAACAGGAAGCTTCTAAAAGGCTATTTAATAGGCGAAGCTTAAAAGAAGAAGTTGTTAGTCATTGACAAGTTGTTGACTCTACAAGTTCTATAGAGAAAAATCATAATAAGTCTCAGTGGCAGTGAGACTATAAAAGTATAAGTGAAGCAAGATAAGAGAAGAACTTTAACAGAAAAAGGCTTCACTCAATAACTATGAGAATACCATTGAAAATGGCAGCTAAGCTGAGAGCCGAGAAGGCCAATAAAATAGCATTCAAAAGATTGGCATATCAGGGAGATGATTCAGAGAGCTAGTCTAAAAATCACCATGAACAAACAAGAGCTGAAGAAGAACAGATACAAAACCAAATATGTACACAAGCCAACCAAGGTTCAGGGAATGCTAAGTGCTAGACAAAGTCTACCAAAGATGCAAAGACTTACCAAACCTCATGTGGTGAAGAAGTGCAAGCTGAGATCAGAAAAGGACCAACCACAAGATCAGCTGCACCAAGGAAGTAGTGGCAAACTGTTAAGTACTCAAAGAGATCGAGCTTCATGAACAACTTAGCAGTCTGCCCAATGGTGATCCAGTCTCAATGTAGAATCCAAAGAGGATCACAACAAGCTGCCAAGTATCAAGGATGAACAAGCTTAAAGTCATCTTGGCAGTTCAACACCAACAACAACAACAACAACAAGAAGCCAGAGCCAGAAGGGTCCTTGTCCAAGGGACTAAACTGAGTTCCAAGTCTGCAGGCCTTGAAGGGTTCTTAGTGAACTGAAGTTTCAAGTCTGCTGGACTTGAAGAGTTCTTAGTGAACTAGAGTTCCAAGGCTGCTGGCCTTGAACGAATCTTAGTGATTCAGTGATGTAAAGACTTCCTTAGTGGAATCCCTGCTTGTTGAAGCAGAAGAGTGGAATAGGAGCTTGAGTCTCTAAACCACTTAAAATCCCTTGTGTCTTTTACATTCTGTCATTTACATTATGAATCTATAAATGTTATAATTGATGTTAATATGATAACTACTTACATCTAAACTAACTCTAGAAAAATGGTTAACATAACATCTATGAAGGGGAACCTTAACTTATTCTGCTGTGTTTAAAATAATTCTTAAATTTTTCATCTGCTATTTACTCAGCAATGTAAACGAAAATGGAAAAGATTTTTAAAATAAAAAAGGATCTATTCAACCCCCCCTTCTAGATCTATTGTATGCCCTCTGGGAACTAATAAATTTTTAAATCATAGAAGATAGTAGACATCATTCTCTACTTGACTCTTCTAATGGATTGTTGTTTTCGCTGCAGTTGTTGATCTAAAACTTGTTGTCTATTTTATTCTATCAGATTTTTTCCTGTTAAGGACTAAGGATAATTTGTTCTACATTATCTTAGTCATAATATTCTTTACTGAGCTAGTTGAGCTCACCCTTTTCCTTTTGGTTCCATTGTTCTTCTCAAAAGGCGAGAATATAGTTGGGACTAGTTGGGGAGTGGAGTAATGACTCAAGATGGTTTTTATAGCAGTCCTCACTATTTTGTAAAATAGTATAATAATATTTATAATGAGGACTTTATTTGAGTTTGAATATTATCTACGAGATAATATTTGTTTTGAAACTCAGCTATTGTGTTATCGTATTTTGCATGACAGTTTTATAAATGAAGTTTGTATTTGAATTCTGTACCATGTATTTGACGACTCAGAATGGGTTGTGTAAACCTATTCTAGGGACATCACATAAATAATCAGAGATACTGTGCAATACCGTGTGCTACTGTGAAACAACACATATTACTATACTTTTATCACCGGGTATTTCAGCAATTTAACGGTAAAAGTATTGTCGTTATTTTATGAAAATGTTATTTCTTTCACTTTCTATATCCGACAGTTATTCCGTTATGTGGTACACCGATGATTGCGCCGTCGTACAAATATTCCCCGATAAAAAGAATATTTCCCAAACAAACGAATATTTTATGACTACTTGCTTACTTCATAAAATCTGCACATATCACCCATAACAATAGCATTATATCAATTCGACACTTTACTACTCAAAATAATATTTAGAAAAAATTAAATCTTTATTCATAAAAGTTGGGGTTGTAGACACTCGAAATTTTCTGCATACCTGTTACTGACATTACAGGAGGGCAGATTCGTCTTTCAGAGATAACCCTGGAAGACAGCTCACATCCAGTCTGGATACTATCGAAAGTTCAGTCTCAACCCCAGAACACACATCGGGAGTAACAGTTCCAACCTCGGAGATAATCCCGAGGTATGCAGTTCCAATATCGAAAATTTCACCAGAGAAGACCAATTAATCTCGGAGATAACCCCGAGGTATTCAGTCTCAGTCCCAACACTGGGAGTAGCAATTACCAACCTTGGAGATGACCCCAAGGAAGGCATTTACAGTTCCGGAGATAACCCCGAAAGTGCTTGTTTCAAATGCAATCAGCTTCAACCTCGGCACTCACACCGAGGCACTCAGTACCAGACCCAGAGATGACACCGGGAAGACAGGCACACCTCAGAGATGACACTGAGGACCTTCAACACTTGCAGCACTCCAATCTCAGAGATAACCCTGAGCAACGTCTGCTTTATCAGCCCAAACCGGAGATAACCCCGGTGAGGGGCAAAAATCGTAATCTTGTCACATCGCACCGTCTCAACACTTCATACATACATTTTTACACAGCAATGTCCCACAAGATCCAAGGAAAACTAATCCCGAGTGACTATTACGCAGGGTAACGGATAGAATTTGAAGCTTGAAGACCAGAGGGCATGGTCCCATCTTCCTGACTTCGTACAACCTCTCATCCTATGTCATTGCGTAACTCTCGACAACGGCGGTCCGAAATAGGTCTTACATACCTCAGTCAGATGTCCGGATTGCAATTCTGAAAGTTTGAGCGGACATCACGTTGCATGCATACACGTACTTCGAGACGGCGGGACCCGTAAAGCCCGGGGCAACCCGGCCAGCCATAGGTACATCTGCGGCCTAGCCGCATATACACCTGCGGCTCCCCCCTCTATAAATAGAGGGCTTGGGGTGGCCATTTTGTAAGAAAAAAAGGCGAGGAAGCCCTGTCAAATTGGCTCTGTACTTACCCTATATTGAGTGCTTTCTCATTTTAAACACTTGTGAGCTCACATATAGCTACTTTTGTACCGGCGGGAGCCGAATATTCATCCCTTTAAAGATATAGAAGTCTTCTTTGACAGCCCACTGTAAGTCTTCTCACACACTTTAAAGCCTTTCTCTTCATCTTTGCACACACCCTTCTTCACGTTGAGAGTCGTGTTGCATGTGTTTGCCCGGATTTCGGTCCGGTTTCATTTCAGTTGTATATATATTTATAGTTTGTATATATATATATATATATATATATATATATATATCAACTGTGGTCGAACTCTGTTCGATGAGCTTGGATTTTATATCCGGTGCGTTTACTGCTTTAATATATATATATATATACTTATATATATGAACTGTTGTCGAACTAAGTTCGATGAGCCTGGATTTTACATTCGGTGCGTTTATCGCTTTTATATATATATATATATATATATATATATATATATATATATATATATATATATATAGCAAGGATCTTACGCTCACCCTGAGCTCACCCTGTCTTTTTTTTTTTATAAAAAAAAACATAACTAATAAAAAATGTATAATAATTTTTGGAATTGAAAGTTTTTTTTAAAAAAAGTGTTTTGGGTGTGATTTGGGTACATATAACAAAACAGTGTTGTGTACCCAAATCACACTCAAAATATCTTTTTAAAAAAAACTTTCAATTTCAAAAATTATTATACATTTTTTATTAGTTATGTTTTTTTTTATAAAAAAAAGGCGGGGTGAGCTCGGGTGAGCTCAATAAAGGTGAGCTTAAGAAATGGACTATATATATATATATATATATATATATATATATATATATATATATATACACACACACACACACACACAGGATCCTGTCCGGACTCCCGGACAGGTCCTAAAATACGGACCCTATTTTTTTATTTTTATTTTTTGCTTTTTTTTAAAACAACTAAAAAAATATTTAATATTTTATGGAACTGAAATTTTTCCATAATACAATGTTTTGGACGTGTTTTGAATACCTATACCAAAAAGTGGTGGTACAGTCTGCACAGACTGTACATACATGTTTTCTTATACGTACCCAAATCACACCCAAAATACTGTATTGTGAAAAAATTTCAATTCCATAATTTTTTTTTTTAGTTGTTTCAAAAAAAAAAGCAAAAAAAAAAAAAAGGTTCGTATTTTATAAAGTACGGGATCCCGGACTGGATTCGGACTCTATATATATATATATATATATATATATATATATATATATATATATATATATATATATATATATATATATATATATATATCGTCCCGCCTGGAGTTTACTTCATGGCGGTTGATCACTTTTACAGCTTTCTTTACATTTCGTCCCGCCTAGAGTGTACTTCGTGACGGTTGATGGCTTTTACAACTTTATTTATATTTCCGATCCCCCATGGAGGTGCTTCGTGGTGGCTGATCATGTCTATATATATATATATATATATATATATATATATATATATATATATTTACGGCTTTTATATATATACCTGCTTACTGCTTTATTATCAATTGCGGTATCATGTGAGCCTAGGAATCATGTGATCACAGATTTAGTCTACTGGATCTAGATTCAATTCCCGTGATGGACATTTTTAGTTGTAAGCAGCTTGTAAATTTATTCGCGGTGTCTGGATGTCTTCAGATGGTTTCCATGCCCACGAGGAGTTTTGAATCATTTTGTACATTATTTTCTCGAAGATGTTTTGCATCTCGAAAATAAAAACAATCAAGCTGAACATTTAATAAAAATGGAAGTATCAAAAGGCCTCAATTACTATTGAGCACAAGGGTTTGAAAAATCTCTTTTCTAAAACATCACTGCCATATTTTGTTTAAAACTGAATTTTTTACATAAATTTAAACCATGTGTATATAGGTGCGAACGAGGCCTCGCACTACTTCCCAATAACAGCACATTGACCCACACACACACACATTCATATAATAGTTTCTTAAAAAGTGGCAGTCACCGTGGTAACACGGATGTCGGGGGGTGCCTAACACCTTCCCTCCGCATAATCAAGTCCCCGGACCCTAATGAATCTCGGTTTCACCGACCTGTTAGCAATGTCACATCACTGGGTCAATGTGCAAACCTTTTCTCTGTTGTGTTGGTACAACCATATAAAAAATCAACTGGCGACTCTTAACAGTCCATCGTCGACATTATACATGTCGGACCTTTTTCACTTGTTTTTTCAAACAAATCTCACCTAATCTGAGAACACCAAAGAACAAGTAACGAAAAGGGACAACTAAAAATCCCAACGTCGACAGGTGGCGACTCTGTTGGGGACTCCAGTAAGAGGACTTAAGCCGCTATTACAATCTTTTCAAACTGATTATATGCCTGTGTATGAATATTACATTTACATTTATGATGAATGTGTACGAATGCATATTTTTTCTGCGCTTAATGCTTTACACTATATTTGCTTGTGATATTAGTGCTTCGCATATGTCATCATTTTCATAAACGGTGAGACACGTTGTATGTGAATGTATGTTGTGTGGTTCCTCCATCAGGAGGCTATCCTGTCGGTGTTTGATTACCGGACTCATAGGAAGACTAATTCCAACGAGGCTCAGGAAAGGCACCACCCAAATTCGCTCCAGTAGAAAGATCGGATTAACTTCCCGTCGAGTAAATTGCGATGATTTGGGAATCTTCATGCCAAAAAAACCGCAAGAGTAACCTAAAATAGGCTATCCTCTGATAAACCAAGCGCGGAGGAAAGTCTCTTCATGCTTTCTCATTTCAAATTACTCGTAAAAATCAATTACTTGTAATTTTCATTCCATATTTATCTCCATGCAATGAGAAATATGAAGAAATGTGTATACATACATGCTATCTTGTATTACAAATAGCTGACATCCATTTTGCAGGATAAAATTCCTAAAACGAACCCATCACATAGCATGTAAACATTTACACATTCCACAAGACTAAACTACGCGAGTCTTTTGCAGGGAAACAATCGGACCTACTACCCAGTCAAAATCCAAAAAGGCCGCTAGCCTACAGTTGATTATGTCGTCATCAGACCAGACTAACCTTAATACGGTTTCTCGCAAAAAATTTGACAGATTAAGTAGACAAATCACAGATTTGGCTGTTCTACTTAAAGAACTACACTAGTCTACTCAGGGTCCAAAGATACCCGTACATGTTGAATCCTCTACATAAGGAGGAATTCAAGGTTCTGATAAAGCCATTACAATACCTGAACTTCAGTTGGATACGACCAACAAAATTCATGATGCCACTCATCTCACAAGAGATCCAGACACCGGTGGCATCAGGAAAAAAGTCCTTCAAATGGAAGAAACCCTTCGCGCTATCAAAGGAATTGGAGCACACGGGAGTGTTTCATATGCTGACCTTTGTATATTCCCTGGGGTTCATTATCCAGAGAAATTTAAGACTCCTGACTTCGAAAAATATGACGGGTTAGGAGATCCTTATACACATTTGAAGGTGTTCATTGGAGAACTTGAATCTTATGCAGAGGACGAGAAGCTCAGAATACAGCTGTTCTAGAAGAGTCTGACTGGAGAAGCCCGTTCATGGTATACCAGATTAGACAACTCAAAGATCCATAGTTGGGAAGAGCTGGCACAGGCCTTCCTCACACAATACAGCTTCCAGTCTCAGATGGCTCCTGACCGGTACCAGATTACTAAGGTCAAGAAACAGTCTAATGATTCTTTCAGAGAATATGCTCAGAGGTGGAGACGCCTTGCTGCTCAAGTTGTTCCTTCAATGATAGAGTCAAAAATGGTCATGACCTTCATAAACATACAGGAAGCTCTTTTCTATGAAAGAGTCTTAGCTGGCATTGGCAAACCATTTTCTGAAATGATTAAACATGGGGAGATGGCTAAGATGGGATTGAAGTCATGAAAGATTCAAGACCTAGCTGCCCTTAAAGCCATTACTGAGCACATCCAATCCAAAAATTATGGAAGCAACCCCCGGCGGGTCCATAAAAAGAAAGAGGAGGATGCTTCCTTGATACTACAAGGTCAAAAAGGCAATCAGAATATGCCTATCTAGAGGAGAAATTACACTCCCTTTCAAGGTCAGTCTTCGAACCCTCCATTACCAAAAGGTGGAGAAGTCAAACGCCCTCGAGTGTTCACACCCTTAGGGGACTCGCTCGAGAATATTCTCACTCTTATGACAACTCGGAAGAAAATTACGCATCTTCTTCCACCAGCCAGCCCTAATGGGAGGGGTTTCAATGCTGCTCGGAAATGTGCTTATCATGTCGGGGCACCTGGACATGATACTCAAGATTATTGTTGGACCTTGAAACACAAGATCCAAGATTTGATAGACAACGGGGAGATCGTGGTCACGAAACCAGATCAACCTCACATGCAAGACAACCCTCTTCCTCAACACAAAGAGGAAGAGGTCAACGTGATTAATTGGAGCAATGGACATAGTTCCAATTTCAACGGTGAATCATCCCAGACCATCAAAGAAAGTGTTGACAAATGAGATTATGCCAAGTTCCAATTTACAATAGAACGAAAAATGAAAGCTCTGTGCAAGCAGATTGAGCAATTGGCAGAACTCGTGACCTATCAGCATCAAGTTACACGCCATTAGTAAGCCAGGAGCATGCTAGTCTCCTTCCCCTTGTTTTGAACATTCCCTCGTCGCCTTCAGAAAGTGAAACACTGGAGGACAAAGTGACAAAGAGAGCGAATGCCAAAGCCCGTCGAGACTTTGCCAATAGAAGGGAATTTACCTATCTGGGCCAACCTATGGAGGAGATCTTTCAGATGCTAATCAATGAAGGAAGGATCACTTCCCTTCTACCTCCAATTAATCCCCGTTCAGGACGGTTCAATTCTGATGGAGTATGTCAATATCACTCCCATTCTCGCGGTCACAGCACAGAAGAATGTTGGGCACTCCGCCACCTTATTCAGAATCTAATCGACAACGGTGTCCTGCAACTAGCAAACGATGATAATGTGCTATTTGAGAGTGAGAATACATGTCCTGCTAAATGGAAGGGATTGGTAGCAATTATATCCACTGAGGCTGATGGGATTGTCAAACCTCTCACAATGTAAACAATTCAACTCAAAGGAATTGGCAATCCTTTGAAAGTGGCTGCTCCCGAGTCAATCAACCTGCCATTCAGACCACAATATCCTGTTATCAGCTTACAAAAAGTTCCATGGAATTATAGAGAAGCTGAAGGATCCACCTCTCATACAACTGCTGCAGTGTCGAAGGAAAATCCACTGTATCTTCCCCAACGGATGATGAAATCCACCATCAAGTCAAAGGGGAAAATACCCATGGAGAAGATTAAAAAGTTCCTCCGCACTATGGGTCGTAATGAAGCCAAGGTGGTTTTAAGCTTAAGAGAAGCTCCACATCAAATTTTAATCCTGGACTTGGTTTTAACTTTTAAGGATCACAGGAAGATTTTACCGATGGTTTTGGAAGAAGCCTACTTACCGACATCAGTGGATGTAGAAAAATTTTAGCATCTGGTTGATCACATTTTTAACAACAATGTGATATCTTTCACTGATGATGACATACCGCCCGAAGGGACCGGTCATTGCAAGCCGTTGCACGTTGCAGTTTTGTCCTCCGGATATATGCTAGCTAGAGTTTTGATAGATGGAGGTTCGTCTCTGAATATCTGTCCTTACGCTACGTTGCTAAAGATGAACGTCAATCTCAAACGGATCCAGAGCAACCATACGGTTATCAAAGCTTTTGACGGAGCCCACCGAAATTCAGTCGGAGAGATTGAGTTGCCAATTGAAATTGGTCCCCACACATTCTGCGTATCTTTTCACATGCTCAAGATAGATTCAGGATACAACATGCTCTTGGGAAGACCATGGATTCATATGGCTAGGGCAGTCCCCTCCACTCTTCATCAGTAACTGAAATACATTATCAACAATAACTTAGTCACAGTCAACGCTGAACCGGAGTGTCCTCAACATGGCGACATACCATTCATCAACGCTAATTCAGATGTTGAACCGGTTAGTTTTCATGCCTTGGAAGTAAGTAACACTCATTACCATGATATTGGGACACCGTTTCCCGTACCCTAGATTTCTACCGAAGTGATGGCAGCTACTCAAGAAATGATGTCATTGGGTCATCAGCCGGGACAAGGGTTGGGTAAAAATTATCAGGGTATTAAGCACCCGATTCAGATGATCAGTCAAACTGGGACAGCTGGACTAGGCTATTCTGCCAGTTCTAGTCACAGGAATCCACATAAACATCAACAGATTCCTCCAGTTACATGACGACTATCTCTACCTTCAAATCCTGAGTCCGCACAACCTCCTGTAAAGGCGCCAGCCAGCGTCATGGCTATGTTATTTCCCAAGCCGATACTGGTAAGGGAGAAAGAAATCTTGGTTCCAGACCCCAGAGTGGAAGAAGAGGAACGAAGGATTAAGCAAGACATCGTCAGAATGATGTCAGGCACACGCATCATTGTCCATGATGAACATACAAACAGATACACCTCAGACGATGATTGCCCAGACATAATGGTCATCATTCGAGAAAAGGAGGACAATGACATCCCCTCCATCACTGCCGTCCATCAGGACTTTGCCCTCGACAATTGGAGCAGCACTCCTTGCATTAGTCGACGAGAGTAAAACGGGCAGGAACTCTTTTTGCCCTGTAGATATCATAACTGCTTACTTTTATGTACAGTATTAGCAGTTGTTTTGTTGGTACATGCTAACACTTTGTATGATTAAACAACTTCATATATACTAAGTGAAAGCATATTTTGTTTCAGGACTCTGAACTTAGATGTGCCAGTACTTGCTGATAAGATGCCTCTTTTCCACAAGGATTGTAACTTTGATGAAAAATTGGATTCAGACTTGATGGAAATACAAGAGGACATTGAGGTGCCTCCAAAAATCAAAGAGTGGGTCAGAGACAAACCTAAACCCAATCTTGATCAAACCACCTCCTTCAATCTCGGAACCTTAGAAAGCCCTAAGTTAATCTAGATTGGTTCAGACCTTACCTCAAACCAAAGGAATGGCATGGTTACGCTACTAACCTAATTCCAGGATGTGTTTGCATGGTCTCACGAAGACATGGTGGGTTTGTCCACTGACATTGTTCTTCATCGCCTTCCCATTAAAGAGGGATTCAAACTAGTCAAACAGAAGCTCAAGCGATTGAAACCTGAGTGGAGTTTAAAGGTGAAAGAAGAAATATGAAACAATTTCAAGTGGGTATTATCATGGTGTCCACATATCCTGAATGGATATCCAACATCGTTCCCGTACCTAAGCCTGGAGGAAAGGTGCGAGTTTGCGTGGATTACCGGGACCTGAACAAAGCTTGCCTTAAAGATAGCTTTCTCGTGCCATTTATCCACGTTCTCATTGACAATACTGCTCAATATGACATGTATTCCTTTGCTGATTGCTTTGCGGGGTACCATCAGATCATTGTTGCTGAGGAGGATCGTGAGAAAACTACTTTCATCACGCCTTGGGGAACTTTTTGCTATAGACGGTTGTCATTCAGCCTCATCAATGCCGGAGCCACCTATCAGCGAGCTATGATGGCTCTCTTCCACGATTTAATGCATAAAGAGATAGAGATCTACGTGGATGACCTCATTATCAAGTCCCGGAAGGAGGAAGACCACTTAGACCATCTCAGAAAGCTCTTCAATAGGTTGCATAAGTACAACTTGAAGTTGAATCCAGCCAAGTGCGCCTTTAGCGTTAAATCAGGAAAATTACTAGGATTTCTAGTCAACCACAAAGGGATTGAGCTGGATCCTACCAAAATCCAGGCCATCACGGAAATGCCCATTCCTCAAACAGAGAAGGAAATACGGGGATTTTTGGGAAGAATCAACTTCATTAGCAGGTTTATTTCTCAACTCACAGCAACCTGTGAGCCTATCTTCAACTTGTTAAGGAAAAACTCCTCCATGAAATGGAACGACGAGTGCCAGAAGGCCTTCCTTACAATCAAAGAACAGCTAGTCAAAGCTCCCGTTTTGGTACCACCCAGGGATGATGTTCCCCTATTCATGTATATGTCCATAAGTGACAATGCTATGGGCTTCCATGAGGTTACAGCATTACCTCCATGGTCACACAACCCATCTCATATCCCGCGTGGATCCTCTTAAGTACGTGTTCAATAAACCCATGTTAAATTGCCGGCTGTCCAAATGGCAGTTGATCCTACAATAATTTGACATCGTCTACGTGACTCAAAAGTCCATCAAAGGTCAAGGAATTGCGGATCAACTGGCCGCCGCACCTTCAGGGGACTTTAAACCCTTGGAAACCTACTTCCCAGATGAAGGAGTAATGACAGTTCAGCAACACCATCAGTATGATACATGCCATGCATGGAAAATGTATTTTGATGGAGCTGTTAATATGGAAGGTTCTGGAGCTGGAGCAGTTCTAGTATCCGGTATGTGGGAGCAGTATCCCGTCGCCGTCAAATTGTAGTTTGTCAGCACCAACAACACAGCTGAGTATGAAGGCTGTATCATGGGCATGAAACTTGCCCGTTCAATGGGCATCAGGCGATTAACTGTCTTTGGAGATTCGGATTTAGTGGTCAACAATCCACGAGAATCTATCAAACCAAGGAACTACATTTACTGCCTTACCATCGGCAAGTTTTACAGATGGCTTTGGAGTTCGAAGAAATCTCCTTTCTACACATTCCTCGTAATAGGAATGACTTTATAGATGCATTAGCAACTTTGGCCTCCTTGATCCACATGCCTGACGAGGAACACATGCCAAGCGTCACATTTGCCCTGCACAAGGCACCAACCTATGGGAATTACGTTGAAGAAGTATCGGATGAGCTACCTCCCATCCAACATCCTTGGTATCAGCATATCAAGGAGTACCTAAGAGATGGATCTACACCCGTTGAGGTGAGTCCGATTGAAAAAAGGCAGATCCATCAACTTGCTATGAAATTCTACCTGAGCGGAGATGCACTCTACAAAAGAGATGCAGAATTAGGTCTCCTCAGATGTCTGGATCAAGACCAAGCTCAGAGACTCATGAATGAGGTCCATAGTGGAGTCTGTGGCCTACACATGAGCGGCCCCTCCTTGCTAAGAAGATCCTCAGGACAGGACATTACTAGCTCTCTTTCAAAGCTGATTGCAATGACCACGTCAGGAGATGTTATCAATGCCAAATTCATGGAAATGCCATCCACGCCCCTCCACGGGAACTCCACAATATGAGTTCTCCCTAGCCCTTCTCAATGTGGGGAATGGACGTGATCGGGCCCATTAAACCTAAAGCCAGTAATGGTCATCGCTTTATCTTCACCATGATCGACTACTTCACCAAATGGGTTGAAGCAGCCTCCTTCCCCAGGGTTACCAAAGAAGTCATCATTGCTTTTATTAGAAATAATGTCATTTGTCGATATGGACAACCAGAGGTGATTATATCAGACAATGCTAAGAACCTCAACAACAAAATGATGGAGGAGTTATGCAGTAAATTCCACATCAAACACCTTAAATCTGTCATCTACCATCTAAAGATGAATGGTGTTGTTGAAGCGGCTAACAAAAATATCAAGAAAATTATGCAAAAGATGTCCGCCAACCACAAAGGTTGGCCTGACTTATTGCCTCTTACTTTGTTAGCCTACAGAACATCAATGCGCACTTCTATTGGGGAAACCCCCTATGCCTTAACCTATGGGATGGAAGCCGTGGTCCCCATAGAAGTAAAAATGGAATCCCTCAGAGTGTTGATAGACACTCAGCTGGATAAAGATCAATGGGTACAAGACATGTATCACCAATTGTCTTTAATAGATAAAAGGCAAACCACGGCTATCTTCCATGGTCATTTATATCAACAAAGGATCGCCAAATCTTACAACAGAAAAGTCCGGTTACGGCAGTTTAAACAACATGACTTGGTTTTGAAAAAGATCATTGACAACCAAGATCAGTCCAAGGTAAAATTCGCCCCTAATTAGGAAGGCCCGTTTGTTGTCAAGGAAGTACTGACAGGAGGCACTCTCAGATTGCAGGAAATGGATGGCGATGAATTTTCGCAACTCATCAACTTAGACACCGTGAAACGGTACTATGTCTGAAGTTACCATCAAGCAAACATCCTGGTGTTGGATCATCATATCACCAGTCATTCCGGTTCTTTAACCCTTTACTACATACAACCCTTTTTCACACTTTGCCCCTCAGGGAAACATACTTTTCAAGCCAACAGCCTGACTTCACGTCGCTCATACAACTTCGGTCATCCCACTAGGGATTGAACCTTTCGCGCTTACAGTTTGTCCCCCCAAATATGGGATCAAACTTTTCACACCTGCAGTTTATCCTGAACTTAGGATTAAACTTTCTCTTCCCCGCAATCTGACCTGCACATGGGATCAAGCTTTTTAACTCGTCCTGAAGGGCTAACTATGTTGACCTGATCTCCTCGTTAATAGGAGTACGTAGGCAACCATTTCATATGGCCCGGTCGCAATAAAACAAAAACAACAAAAATATTTCTACGCCCTTCTCCTTATAAAAACAAAAACAACAAAAACATTCCTACACCATTTTTGCCACATACAGCGTTGAACCTCTTACACCAGGTTCGAACTACGCAGACCCGATCTCCTCTTCAATAGGTGTACATAGGTAGCCATTTATGGTTCGGTCTCACCCCCTACCAAAACACAAACACTTGTCACTGGTACTGGGATCAAACTTCAATCCATCACATTTCATTGGCTTCAAACCAAAGGGATGGAATTACCTGAACTCCTCACAAATAGAAGATTCGGCGACCATCTAAGTTGTGGTTGTACCTTGAAGAGCAACACCAATCCATAAGAGATGAAATTAACTAGGCTCCTCCTAAATAGGAGTACTGGCGACCATCTGTGGTGCGGTCAATCTCAAAGAGGAAGGCCACCCTCTCCTCCATATTTCCATATAGAAACCAGTCCCAAGACACCAAAGATGGTAGGGATGCACACAGATCAGTGATCCATTTTGAACTATCCAGTGGTAATTCAGTGTCCATCCATCAAAGAGGAATTCAAAATACATCAAAATCACAAGCCCTGAAGAAGCAGGCAAAATATCAAGCAAGTAGCAAGGCATATCTAAAAGGGAAGTGATCAAAAATATATTTTCCTGCTATATATAATGTTGTTTGATATACACAATGTAAACTATACATGACAAAATGGCTAAGCTAGTCTATGCAGAAAAATACAAGCCCATCTACAAATCAGTGTATATGCGAGCTAACAAGCCCAACATGGCATCCCTCTCAGAAGAAGGAGGCAAAGTTGTGGTCTCCTATACGAGGATATTCACACAACCCAACAGATCTGCAGCCATCTGTATGGTGACCATATGTTCATCAATGTACGTGCTCATCTCTGAAATCATGCCAGTGGTAAGGGACTTCACTGCAGTACTATCTGTGACAGCTACATCCCGGGCAGATATGGCGCTATCCCTCTCAATTATCACGGCATCTCTGGCTGATCTGGCCTCGTCCCGCTCAACAACAGCGGCATCTCTACGAACTAATGCATCGTCTCTCTCTGACAGAGCTGCGTCTCTCTCATCAAGAGCAGTCAACATCAAGGATCTAGCCTGATCTCTCTCAAAGGTCATCAGATGAAGGCTCTGCTTAAAGTACTGGGCTGAATGCTGAATCACAACCGTGTTAGTACTGGGAGAATCTAAAGGAGACGCTGGCAATCCAGCACCTAGCTCTTTCTCAATGTGGGAATTGATGTCCTCCATGGGCTCTACATCGTTTGAATCAATGCTCGGCACTGTGGATATTACCGCAGCCGATGAAGTTTCTATCTCCATCCACGCAGAATACTCTGGCGAACATCTCGGATGGCTAACAGAAAAAGTAGCTATCTCATGCTGATCCTAACAAGCATACACCCGGGATCGGTCCTCTGCTGAAAGATAGCGATAAGCTAAACGCTGACCTAAAGCCCCCTCGAAAGGATGGAAGTCCTGGAACTGGTCAAACTGTAACATCACGACCAATGGGTGATAGGTAGTTATGCCCCTCAAACCAGCCAGAGGGAGATAATCCATGCCCGGAGTTTGAGTAATGAAGCTGTAGGGTGAGTTATACCCTGTGTACGGCAGAATGCCAAATGAATCTCTGATATTTGCCAAGAACATCGACCAAGACATAGCGTCTATACACTCCGATGGCTAAAAGGAGTAAGACATGGCTATATCATGGGTAAAGCAGTACCCGTGTCAGTGGAAGGTCCCAATCGGTCTCAAGTGTGACATAAACCACACATATAGCATGACCGAACTGCCTATAAATACCCCTGTAGGGTAAGTGCTGCAAAACGTGGCCGATCTCAATGTCTCTGCCATGATCATCGGGATGATGGTACGACCCTCCCTGAGAGCTCTCACTGCCATAATAACACTGATATCTAGCTCATTCATGTATCGTGGCATGTACACATACGCCACTATGCACATCAAGAATGCATCCACTCTAGCCAAATGCCACTGGCTCTCTGATGTGGTGAAATCTCTAGAATGCCGGGTATAACTATCCTCAGAACCAAATCTGTCAATCAGAAAACATTGGGATACTACATGGTCGGATGTGATCTCATCCTGTACAACTCTACGCCTCAATCCAGTGAGGGTCATGAACTGTCGACTCATGTTCCCCAAAGCCATGTGCACGCAAGGTCTGTCAAGTGGCAGCATCGTCAAACGTGTATACTGCTACAGAGTCAGAGTCAACTCCTGGGTCCCACCCCTCCGACTCGGTCCAGTTTGAGTTGCAAAGGAGTTCTCACGGACTGAAAAAGTCAAATCAGGAATAAAAACGCTACACGATTGAGCAGAATAGCTTATAATCCTGGTTTTCTCATATTGAACCGTGGGTCTGCAGATCACTCATTGGTATTCGCCCAAGCACAGGGTACACTATGCCGATGATCTTAGACGTTCCAAGTCACACTTGACAATACCTTATGCAGGTCCAATGCCGACAATTCAGAGTCGTCACTCTAATTTACAAAGAGAACCCCGACGGGGGTTACAACGCAATCTCAAAGCAGAGAACCCCGGTGGGGGTTACAACGCAATCTCAAGCAGAGATCACCGGCGGGGGTTACAACGCAATGTTCCGTTGACACACATATCAACGAAGGTCAAGCAGCCTTGACATCATCGTAACCGTTGGCAAGTAAATCTAACGAAGCTTCAGAGACCATCTGATAATTTCAGCCGTTGATTTACACGTCGACGAGGATTAAACAACTCCCCGGCGGGGGTTACAACGCATCTCAGCCATTGATTCACACGTTAGTGAAGTACACATCAACGAAGGTCAAGTAGCCTTGACAGTCTACCCAACAGGGTGTTCATCCGTTGATTCACACGTCGGTGAAGTACACATCAACGAAGGTCAGGCAGCCCTGACAGCATATATTATTGGTAGTAAATCCAACAGAACATTGACATATCTTGATGATACAAACCAGGAAAGGTCAACACCATCAAGAAGGATTGATGATGAAATATGTTATACACATCCTCAAACAGACAAAGCTTTATCCACACAGATCTCTTACACATAAGAGGCACCTCTTCGAAATTAAGTCTGTATCAAGGATTAAGGACTTTGGTGATAGCCCCAACGTCAATATCCTAAAAATTTTGGATCACACTTCCAATCTGGTCAGCGAAGACATCGTTGACCATCCCCGGTCGAAGCCACAAGGAGCCGACAATCATACCCAGTATGTTGGGTAACAACCCCGCACACATGCATCGTACATTTACATCATGTTGCTACACATGGCATCATGTTTACCTTGTTGCATTTCAAGCGTCTAGGATTCTTTATCCTATCCATACATTGCATTGCATGAATATGATAAAAAAGGGCATTTGTAGACACTCGAAACAGTAAGCATGTATATATATAAAAGCTGTAAATATATATATATATATATATATATATATATATGAACTGTTGTCGAACTACGTTCAATGAGCCTGGATTTTACATCCGGTGCATTTACCGTTTTATTTATGTATATATATATATATATATATATATATATATATATATATATATATATATATATATGTGTGTGTGTGTGTGTGTGTGTGTGTGTGTGTGTGTGTGTGTGTGTGTATTTCGTCCCTCCTGGAGTTTACTTCGTGGCGGTTGATCGCTTTTACAGCTTTCTTTACATTTCGTTCCGCCTGGAGTGTACTTCGTGGCGGTTGATGGCTTTTACAGCTTTATTTATATTTCTGATCCCCCATGGAGGTGCTTCGTGGTGGCTGATCATGTCTTTATATATATATATATATATATATATATATATATATATATATATATATATATATATATATATATATATATATATTTACAGCTTTTATATATATACATGCTTACTGTTTTATTATCAATTGTGGCATCATATGAGCCTAGGAATCATGTGATCACAGATTCAGTCTACTGGATCTAGATTCGATTCCCGTGATGGACATTTTCAGCTGTAAGCAGCTTATAAATTTATTCGCGGTGTCTGGATGTCCTCAGATGGTTTCCATGCCCACGAGGAGTTTGGCATCATTTTGTACATTATTTACTCGAAGATGCTTTGTGACGCCCCCAAAACAGGTATACATCACCCATCTTGAGTCGTCAAATACATGGTACATAAATCAAATACAACTTAATTATACAACAGTCGTGTAAAATACAACAAAATATAATCTAAGAGGTTTAATACAAATATTGTCATCTAGACAGTATTGAAACTTAAAATAAGTCCTCAATACATTTATTGTCACACTATTTAATAGAATAGTGAGGACTACTAATGCTATCATCTGGACCGTCACTCCGTTCCCCGACTAGTCCCGGCTACGTTCTCATTTCCTGAAGAGAACAGTGAAAGAAAGGTTGAGCTCAACTAGCCCAATAAGAAATATTATGACTAAGATAATGCAGAATAAATTATCATTAGTCTTTAACAATGTTAAACTGATAAAATACAATAGACATCAAGTTTAACTGCAGCGAAATAAGCAATCCATTAGAAGAGTCAAGTAGAGCATGATACCTACTATCTTTTATGTTTTAAAATGTTTTCATCAATTTTTATTGCTGAGACTCAGCTTAATAAATAAACCACATCATCGAATCATCTCTGCCCTACGGGCCAAGGATATTCATGTAATCATCAATGGTCATGATTATACCGAATAATCCCTGGTCATTATCATACCAAAAACTGTCCATCAATGCACTACAGGCCACTGAGGACTTTTACCACATCGTTTATAACATTACATGTCATGATTATACCGAATGATCCCTGGTCATAATCATACCAAGTCCATCTCTGCATGTAAGCCAAAGATATACAATTATAAAACCAATAATCAACAGTCTATCTTTGCACGTAAGCCAAAGATATACAATTTCAATAATCAACAGTCCATCTTTGCACGTAAGCCAAGGATAACTTTCATCACCATATAAACATGAGGACGATGACAATGATATAAGCATTAATCAAACGAAAATAAGGATAAATATTAAAGACTATAAATTTATCCAAATATTATCAACCACTTAATAAACTCATAATCTAATATTATTAATATTATAACACTATTTTAATCACTTCTTAAACTTATAAACAATTTATTTTAATTGTTTACACTTTACCAAATAATACATTTAATCATTCAACAATGCCATACTCATAAGATTCCATCACCAATGATCAAATCCCTCATCAAAAATCTGCATATACCCTATATAGGATTTTCAAGCCATAAAATTCTATTTTTCAATTTTGTTACTTCACATAATATATTTAATTCATTTACTCATAACTAGTTCATTTTTATGAAAAATACCAAATCAGTCCCAAAACTATTTTTTTCTGGGATTTAGCAGAATATAGTCCCACATTGAACATATATTTTTCTCAGAATTTTTAAAATTCATTTAATATTTTTCATATGGCTAAAACTGTCGAATATTTAGACATTTATCATAAATTGTACTTTTGTCCAAATATTCCGAAATTTACAAGGTATACTCCTGTTATATATATGTACTCCCAATAAAAATTTCATCAATTTTGGAGTTAACCACAAGGAGTTATAAGGGTTTACTTTTAAAATAGTCATTTCCCATAAAATTCATAACTCCTAATCTATACATCCAAAAATCACCATTTTTGGACACAATCTAGAAAACTCATCAAATTATAATTTCAAATTTTTTCAGAATTTTTTAGGGTCAGAAAAATTTCGAAACTGCCCCTGGCAGAAACCCCTTTTGAATGAAAATACTATTCATATGAATACGAATGATCATTCACCATGCATGCGGTAATCCACATAGACAGGTTATTCCAACAGAATAATAAAGAATACAATCAGGTCATGCGTAAACGCACAGACAGGATATTCCAGCAGAATAATAAATAATGGAATAACAGAAGAATTCACCAGACATGCGATAGACCGCACAGACAGGTTATTCCAACAGAATAATAAATAATAGAACCAGGTCATGCGTAATCCGCACAGACAGGATATTCCGACAGAATAATAAAGAATGGAACCAGGTCATTCGTAGACGCACAGACAGGATATTCCGACTGAATAATAAAGAATAAAATAATTGAAGAATTTCACCATGTATGGGGTACTTCACATAGACAGGTTATTCCAACATATTAATAAAGAATGGAATAACAGAAGAATTTCACCATGTATGCGGTACTTCGCATATACAGGTTATTCCAACAAAATAATAAGGAATGGAATAACAATAGCTCTCTTCATGAATACGAAAGAAATAATACCCCTTACCTTAGAAAAAACTGGATACTGGAATAGTGAGGTAGCAGACTTCTCTTCTTCTTTCTCTCTATAATTTCTCTCTATAATAATTGCTCTATAGCTGTAGTGAATTGGTGAGAAATGAAGGAAGAATGAGCTTCTATTTATAGGAAAATATAGTTTCAATAATTGCACATTTTGGGGCTCGAAATATTACAGTATAATAACTCCCTCTTTTTTTCATTTTTAATTTAGTCTTGCAAGTATTATCAAACTTGCACCACCTCCCCTAATAGTAAATTATGTGAATTGATAGTTCATTCATGTGACTCAATAGTATAATCATAATTACAGTATAGTACCTTCAACTATACCTCTATTTTTAATTTAGTCATACAAGTATTATCAATCTTGCACCAACTCCCCTAATAGTAAATCATTTGAATCAATAGTACACACATGTGAACACATAGTTATAAGCATGTGAATTAATAGTAATTAATTGCTCATTTATCCAATTAATTACCCGATTGATCAATATAACTTCCAGACATCAATTATCATCGAAATAAATGTCGATTTCCACTAACACTAATAATCCCAACATAATGGAACTATCAAATTCATCTTTAATCAACACGAACTTATTCATCATTAATATTATAACTCACAATATTTAACAACTAGGTCGTTCCCAGGAAAGAGGGGGCTTTCCGATAAGGATTTCTCCCTATTGGCGTGCAATTAGATTATCTAACCTCTCCTTGACAGAACTTTTAGACATTGTCAATATTGCAATTTAATAATATGAATAACTTTGTCGTCTCAATTATTGATTTAATAATATATCATATTATGCAGATAATACTGTGACAATAATTGAATCAATAATATGAGAGATATGATGCAGCAATTACTATAGCAATAATTGAGTATAACTGAGTGACTTATCACGTAAGCATCAATAACCAATATCGTGTGCTACAATGCAACCATGCGTATTACTGTACTTTTACTACCGAGTAGTTCAACAGTTTTAACGGTAAAACTTTTGCCGTTATTTTCATAAAAAGATAATTATGTCGTTTTCTTACTACGACAATACTTACGTTGTGGGTTCACCAATGATTGTGTCGTCGTACGGATATTCTCCGACAAAAAGAATATTCCACGACCAATCGAATATTATATAACAACTTGCTTACTTTGCAAAATTTATAAATATTACCCACAACTATGACATTATATCAAATCCACACCATAATATTCAAAAAAAATATTTCGAGAAATTTAAATCTTTATTCATAAAATCTGGGGTCTCACAATCTCCCCTCCTTATGAAATTTTACCCTCGAAATTTACGTACGTACCTGGTATGATGAGGATACCAAGACTTCATTTCAGATTCTAACTCTTAAGGTATAACCTTTGAGTGTTGAATACGATCCTTCTTATCCAAGATTTTAACACGTATCTCCTCATACGTTAAATCTTCTGCTATCTCGTCTAGTTCTAATTTAATAATGTGGTTCAGGTCATCCACATATTTATGTAACATCGATACGTGAAAAATGTTTTGAACACGCGACATACTTAGCGATAAGGCGAGTCTATAGGCCACAGTTCCTACTCGATCAAAGATTTCAAATGGGCCAATTAAATCGAGGGTTGACATTTCCTCTCTTCTTCGATTCTTGCTTCTAGAATAACGCCTTCTTGAACCTTCTTCTTCACATTCATCAGATTCGGGTGTGTAGCTTGAGCGACTTTAACTTTATCGATTAAAGTCGATTCTACTCGTATATTCGTTATCTTCACGTGGGTCCCTAGAGTCTTTAACTCTATCTTCATCATTTATAAGTTATACGAAATGGGTTTTTGTGTTAACAACGTCACACTCGTAACCGCATACGGTCTTTTACTCAACGCGTCAGCTACTACGTTCACTCTTTCACGATGATATTGAATAGTACGGTCGTAATCTTCAACAGCTCGAGCCAACGTCGTTGGCGCATAATACGTTCGTTCTAGGTGAAGAAATATTTAAGGGTTTTAGAAATAGGTTTTGTACTGGGGTCAATACAAAATTCGATTTCACGCTCTAGGGGTAGGCTAGGAAGTCTTCAAGAATACGTCAGAAAATTTATTAACGATAGAAATATCATTCAAAACTGTGACTCTCATCCAAGACTTGGATAGTACGTCACATTGATACCTACAACTTGCCACCGTCATTCATAGCGTCGCCTACGGAAAGTCTGACTTCGGTACATTCCACACAAGGAAGTCACCAGATAAAGGCTCGGGACTCTTTACTTATGGCTTGATATGACAATGATTGACTTTAGTGGTTTGGTTGCTTGAATTTGCATAACAGGTTGGTTAGGAATATGAAAGCTAACAACCTTACGAAAAGCATGATGAGTTGTTAACCAATCGATTACTAAAATCACATCAAATGCAAGTATTTTCAAAGAGATAAGACCGACAGGTAACGTGAGGGTATCGATTTGAATCAAACAAGACTTATAAACAGTGAATGTAATGAAGGTTTCTCCCAACGGAGTTTCAACAGATAAATCAAAGTCTAATTTCTCCGGAGTCAAATTTAAACATTGAACACAAACAAGAGAGATAAAATAATGGGTAGAATCGGTATCTAATAAGGCATAAAATTCGCAAGAGTTTATAATTAACTTACCCGTAATAACTTCGTTCGGGTTACTCGACAAACGCTCTCACTTAAACTACCGAATTTGACTTTGCTATAGAGTACATTCCACCCTTAATTACTTCGTCACATTTCTGATCCATGATTCGAATCATTAACCCCCGATCCATATCGAATTGGGAATGACCGCTTTGCACAGGGTAATTCTGAATTCGATGTTGGATTCTCCCAATTGTTGTCCAAAAAGCAAAATCCATTTCATCTATTTTGACTTTATTGGATCAGACGTCTTTTTCGACAATATCAACGCGTCGTGCGGGTTTTACCCACGCATCATCTATTCTCCTTCGTTCAGTTGTTTCTGCTTTCATCAGAACTTTGACCATAGCATTCTCAGATTCCAGCTCTAATATCTTATACTCTGTCAAAGAGTGGTTATGTTCAAGCATCGCACATCGGGTAACACAATTTTGAATTGTTGCATCTCTTTGTTCCACGACCACCTGTCGTTCTTCAGCCTGCTCTTCTAACTCATGAATACAATTTTGTAATTCTAAATTTTGATCATAAAATTCTTATAATAAATTCTCCTCAGGTTCCTCTTCTTCCTCTTCTTCCTCACTCTCAGCTGCTACCTCTACAACTAGCTCGGGTGCAACTATTAGTTCTTCACACACCACGTAGATATCTCTAATTTCTTCTTCGTCTGACATCACATTAACCTGGTTAGTGATTAAAGGTGTCTCAACGGTCTCATGTGCTTCATTGCTTATCTCAACATTTTCGGATGCCATTTACAAATATTGCCACAAAATAAGGGTTAATTAACATATCACATATTATCCCTATACTTTGACCGACCAATTAAATACCAAATAAACTTAGGTAGGTCATACTAGAGAAGGAATTCCCCGTCTCTCCCCTCCTAGTTCTTGTCTCACATTTCAGCCAGGGATCATATCCCTAAGCTTTGATACCAACTATGACGCCCCCAAAACAGGTATACATCACCCATCTTTAGTCGTCAAATACATGGTACATAAATCAAATACAACTTAATTATACAACAGTCGTGTAAAATACGAGAAAACATAATCTAAGAGTTTTAATACAAATATTGTCATCTAGACAGTATTGAAACTCAAAATAAGTCTTCAATACATTTATTGTCACACTATTTAACAGAATAGTGAGGACTACTAATGCTATCATCTGGACCGGCACTCTATTTCCTGACTAGTCTCGGCTACGTTCTCATTTCCTGAAGAGAATAGTGAAAGAAAGGTTGAGCTCAACTAGCCCAATAAGAAATATTATGACTAAGATAATGTAGAATAAATTATCATTAATCTTTAACAATGTTAAACTGATAAAATACAATAGACATCAAGTTTAACTGCAGCGGAATAAGCAATCTATTAGAAAAGTCAAGTAGAGCATGATACCTACTATCTTCTATGTTTTAAAATATTTTCATCAATTTTTATCGCTGAGAATCAGCTTAATAAATAAACCACATCATCGAATCATCCCTGCCCTACGGGTCAAGGATATTCATGTAATCATCAATGGTCATGATTATACCGAATAATCCCTGGTCATAATCATACTAAAAACTGTCCATCAATGCACTACAGGCCACTGAGGACTTTTACCACATCGTTTATAACATTACAGGTCATGATTATACCGAATGATCCCTGGTCATAATCATACCAAGTTCATCTCTGCACGTAAGCCAAAGATATACAACTATAAAACCAATAATCAACAGTTCATCTTTGCACGTAAGCCAAAGATATACAATTTTAATAATCAACAGTCCATCTTTGCACGTAAGCCAAAGATAACTTTTATCACCATATAAACATGAGGATGATGACAATGATATAAGTATTAATCAAACGAAAATAAGGATAAATATTAAAGACTATAAATTTATCCAAATATTATCAACCACTTAATAAACTCATAATCTAATATTATTAATATTATAACACTATTTTAATCACTTCTTAAACTTATAAACAATTTATTTCAATTGTTTACACTTTACCAAATAATGCATTTAATCATTCAACAATGCCATACTCATAAGATTTCATCACCAATGATCAAATCCCTCATCAAAAATGTGCATATACCCTATATAGGATTTTCAAGCCATAAAATCCTATTTTCCAATTTTGTTACTTCACATAACATATTTAATTCATTTACTCATAATTAGTTCATTTTCATGAAAAATACCAAATTAGTCCCAAAACTATTTCTTTTCTGGGATTTAGCAGAATATAGTCTCACATTGAACATATATTTTTCTCAGAATTTTTAAAATTCATTTACTATTTTTCATATGGCTAAAACTGCCGAATATTTAAACATTTATCATAAATTGTACTTTTGTCCAAAAATTTCAAAATTTACAGGGTATACTCCTGTTATATATATGTACTCCCAATAAAAATTTTATCAATTTTGGAGTTAACCATAAGGAGTTATAAAGGTTTACTTTTAAAATAGTTTTTTTCCATAAAATTCATAACTCCTAATCTATACATTCAAAAATCGCCATTTTTGGACACAATCTAGAAAACTAATCAAATTATCATTTCAAATTTTTTCAAAATTTTTTAGGGTCAGAAAAATTTCGAAACTGCCCCTGGCAGAAACCCCTTTTGAATGAAAATACTATTCATATGAATACGAAGGATCATTCACCATGCATGCGGTAATCCACATAGATAGGTTATTCCAATAGAATAATAAAGAATGGAACCAGGTCATGTGTAAACGCACAGACAGAATATTCCAACAAAATAATAAATAATAGAATAACAGAAGAATTCACCAGGCATGCGATAGACCGCACAGATAGGTTATTTCAACAGAGTAATAAATAATGGAACCAAGTCATGCGTAATCCGCGCAGACAGGATATTCTGACAGAATAATAAAGAATGGAACCAGGTCATGCGTAAACGCACAGACAGGATATTCCGACAGAATAATAAAGAATGGAATAATTGAAGAATTTCACCATGTATGCGGTACTTCGCATAGACAGGTTATTCCAACATAATAATAAAGAATGGAATAACAGAAGAATTTCACCATGTATACGGTACTTCGCATATACAGGTTATTCTAACAGAATAATAAGGAATAGAATAGCAATAGCTCTCTTCATGAATACGAAAGAAATAATACCCCTTACCTTAGAAAAAACTAGATACTAGAATAGTGAGGTAGCAGACTTCTCTTCTTCTTTTTCTCTATAATTTTTCTCTATAATAATTGCTCTATAGCTTTAGTGAATTGGTGAGAAATGAAGGAAGAATGAGCTTCTATTTATAGGAAAATATAGTTTCAATAATTGCACATTTTGGTGCTCGAAATATTACAGTATAATACCTTCCTCTTTTTCTTCATTTTTATTTTAGTCCTGCAAGTATTATCAAACTTGTACCACCCCCTCTAATAGTAAATCATATGAATTAATAGTTTATTCGTGTGACTCAATAGTATAATAGTGTGATAAAACTAATTACAGTATAGTACCTTCAACTATACCTCTATTTCTAATTTAGTCATGCAAGTATTATTAATCTTGCACCAACTCCCCTAATAGTAAATCATGTGAATTAATAGTACACACATGTGAACACATAGTTATAAGCATGTGAATTAATAGCAATTAATTGCTCATTTATCCGATTAATTACCCGATTGATCAATATAACTTCCAGACATCAATTATCATCGAAATAAATATCGATTTTCACTAACACTAATAATCCCAACATAATGGAACTATCAAATTAATCTTTAATCAACACGAACTTATTCATCATTAATATTATAACTCACAATATTTAACAACCAGGTTGTTCCTAGGAAAGAGGGGGCTTTCCGATAAGAATTTCTCCCTATTGGCGCGCAATTAGATTATCTAACCTCTCCTTGACAGAACTTCTAGACATTGTCAATATTGCAATTTAATAATATGAATAACTTTGTCGTCTCAATTATTGATTTAATAATATATCATATTATGCAGATGATACTGTGACAATAATCGAATCAATAATATGAGAGATATGATGCAGCAATTACTATAACAATAATTGAGTATAACTGAGCGACTTCTCACGTAAGCATCAATAAGCAATACCGTGTGCTACAATGCAACCACGCTTATTACTGTACTTTTACTACTCAGTAGTTCAACAGTTTTAACGGTAAAACTTTTGTCGTTATTTTCATAAAAAGATAATTATGTCGTTTTCTTACTACGATAATACTTCCGTTGTGGGTTCACCAATGATTGTGTCGTCGTACGGATATTCTCCGACAAAAAGAATATTCTCCGACCAATCGAATATTATATAACAACTTACTTATATTGTAAAATTTATAAATATTACCCACAACTATGACATTATATCAAATCCACACCATAATATTCAAAAAAAATATTTCGAGAAATTTAAATCTTTATTCATAAAATCTGGGGTCTCACATGCTTCGCATCTCGAAAATAAAAATAATCAAGCCGAACATTTAATAAAAATGGAAGTATCAAAAGGCCTCAATTACTATTGAGCACAAAGGTTTGAAAAATCTCTTTTCTAAAACATCATTGCCATATTTTGTTTAAAACTGAATTTTTTACATAAATTCAAACCTTGTGTATATAGGTGTGAACGAGCCCTCGCACTACTACCCAGTAACAGCACATTGACTCACACACAAACACATTCATATAACAGTTTCTTTAAAAGTGGCGGTCACCGTAGTAACACGGATGTCGGGGGGTGTCTTACACCTTCCATCCGCATAATCAAGTCCTCGGACCCTAATGAATCTCGGTTTCACCGACCCGTTTAGCAGTGTCACATCACTGGGTCAATGTGCAAATATTTTCTCGGTTGTGTTGGTACAACCATATAAAAATCAACTGGCGACTCTTAACAGTCCATCGTCGACATTATACATGTCGAACCTTTTTTACTTGTTTTTTCAAACAAATCTCACATAATCTGAGAACACCAAAGAACAACTAACGAAAAGGGACAACTAAAAATCCCGGCGTCGACAGGGGTGTTACACACGTGCGAATTTTATTGCACCATCAACTTTGCCATAGAATATTGTAATGTCTTTTCATTTATAAATAATTTTCTTTTTTATAAAAACCAAAAGTTTGTTATTTTTACTTATTTTTGAAATTGAAAGAGGTTTGTTGACATTTTTATTTCTTTTTCATTTTCCTACTTTCTTACGTTATATTGGAGTATTTTTTCAATTCTTATATCAATGCGAAATAAAGTGCAAGGAACTAAATATAGAAACCAATAAAAAGAAAGGATCAAAATACAAGCTAGTGACTTGTAAATCACCGTAAAATCCAAACAACTACGTAGAGTGGAATTTTTACCCCAATTCATTCGGTAAATAAATGTTGAAATGCAAATTTTATCATACAATATGTATCTTTTTTACATACCTCTTCCCCTATCATTATTTTTTTCACTTTTTTCTTTTGACAAATCACAAAAGTCAGCATTCAAGTTTTATAAGTACTAAAGTTAAGACCTTATCGTGAAAAACATCCAGACGTCTCAATTTGGGTTTGAATTTATTTTGTACTTTAATGTTTTAAGTTTATTTTTGTAATCTTTAGTTTGAACTTTAAATTTATTTTATTGTTTTTTAAATTTATTTATTTATATTTTCTTAATTGTATTACAGTAGAACTTCTATTAATTAATACTGTTGGGACTAGAAAATTTTATTAATTTAGAGAGTTATTATTTTATCGATAAATTAATAATTTATTAATTTAAAAAGTGTTTTTCTATTCGGTGAACATAAATTTAATTACATTAAATTTATTGCATTTATTGATGTTTATATCATATTTTTTTTGATCCAATGTATCATACTTATTAAATTAATGTATCATACTTATGAGAATGATACCCTTTGGAGCTAATAATGTGAAAGAAAGCACTCATAGCGTCAACAATTTTTCATAAGTTTTTATTACAATTCGAGAATACAACACTTGAATTTTTGGACGCAATGAAAAAAATTAATGATGAAATTCACTTAGATTTGAATTTCAACACAAAACAAACGAGAATAGAATCATATTTTACAAGATTACCCTAGATATATTTGTAATTTAAAAGAAATATTAATTTATGATTTTGATGGGACCATATATTTATATATAAGGGTCTTTTTAAAAAGTATTATTTTATCGAAATTATTAATTTATCCCATTAGCTCAAGTCGAGAATGAGAAAAAATATTATTTATAGAAATTATTAATTTATAGAGTATTAATTTATAGAGGTTCTACTGTATTCGTGTTATACCCTAACTATGTTACTTCCTGTCACTTTTTTAACTAGAAGTCAATAGGCACTTTTTAATATTTATACAACTTGGAGGGAGAGTTATGCAAATAATTTTTTTTTATAAAGAGGTTTGTAAAAAAGATACAAATTGAAGGGTCAGTTTTGTATTTTAGCCATAAATAAAAGAAAGGAAAAAAGGAAAAAGGAAAAAGGAAAAAGAAAAGAAGAAAAATCAATCCAAAAATCAGAAAAGTAAAAAAAAAAAGAAAGAAAAAAAAAGAAAATCTCCTATCCCTCACAATCTAATGGAACTGAACGAAAGTGGACTGAGCTCTTACTACCACCACCAGTCACAGCCACAGCCCCAGCAGCAACCACAACAACAGCCACCGCAACATAATCTCACCACCGCCGCTTCACCCACCAATGGAATTTTACCCAATACTCCCCACATGGTATACCCTCATTCTGTTCCACCGGCGGCGGTCTCGTCGCCGTTAGAGACCGTACGGAGGAAGAGAGGGAGACCTAGAAAGTACGGCACGCCGGAGCAAGCGGCGGCGGCAAAGAGAATGTCTGCGGCGGCCTCTACGGCGTCGACCTCGATGAAGAAGGGCCAACCATTAGCCGGCGGCGCTTCCTCTTCTTCTACTAAGAAATCACAGTTGGCTGCTCTTGGTGGGTCCTAGTCAAAGCTTTCCTTTACTCTTATTTTTCTGGAATTGTTAATTGAATTGGATTTTATTTCCATTTTGGAATTGTTTTGTGTTTTGTGTTTTGCATGTAACGATTAGAAAGCACAATGGGTCTCCTCTTTTAGGCTACAGTTGCAAATTATGTGAATTTGATGAAGGGGATTGTAAAATATTAAAGAACAACAAAGACATGGGCACCGAAAATAGCACCGATGGAACTTTTTACCTACACAATCCTATAGGAAAATGTTGCATTTGTTGAATTTGTTTTGTTTCGACATGTGAAACGTTTGCCTCTACAATTGTGTAATAAAGGTTGCATCTTGTTATTTTTCTGGGATTTCTTCAGGTGAATTTAGTATTACTCATTCAAGAAGAGTGGTAGAATACATATGTTGGTAAGATCAATGTACAAGTAGAATCCATGTTATTCTATCTATTTAATATCAAGTTGTTTCATGCTAATCTAGCTTATATTCTGTTATAAAATCCATTAAACCCATAAATCCAAATGCAATCTTAGTCTTTGCTATTAGAGTGCATTGAGTTTAGTGCTTTTCTTTTTGGGGATTTTTCAATTACATATAACAATTACAAAGCATAATTTGCAAACCCTTTGATAATTTTAATTTAGTGTTTGGGTGGTGAGTTTCTTTAACCTCATATTGATCTGAGGATAATTTTTGGTGCAACTGTATCTTTGGATAACAATAAACATTTTCATATAGCCTTGTCATTAGTTTTTATTTAGTAGTTTCTGTTCATCAACTTCGTTGCTTACATATTTGTTAAACATTTCCTTTTGCTTTTTCATCTGGTGATGTGCTAAATTTAATATCAGTTCTACACGTATCTTCAATAATTAAGAAAGATTGTGTGTTAAACCTTCTATTTATTTGTCTATATTGATTATTACTTACCTAGTTACTTTATGACTTGAATTTGCATGTGTTATGCTGTCTTTGTTTGGTACCTGGTGTTCTAGTTAACTAAGTCAACAGTGGCAATGATCGAATATAAAGTGATGCAAGAGGAGAGTAAGAAAGAGAATGATAACCTGAGATAAATGGAGCATTAGTCTTTGTGTGCGTGCGTACGGAATACAAGAATCCTGTATTAAACTTGTGTGCAGTCATAATTTAATAGAAACCTCTCAGCACTTGCATTTCCTTTTGTCGGTAAGTAAGTTCAGCAAGAAAGAACCAAAAAAGAATATAAAGCTTTCTAGGGACATTGCCCAGGGAGTTCCAAGGGCAAGCCCTTGGAATAAAGCAAAAAAGCATCGACAAAAGGAACGTAATGAATACGAAAGAAACCACAGACATATATACATCTATAACCAAAGCTAGAATGCATCACTATAAGATGCATCATGCATGAAACCTAAAGCCAGCAGGAGCAGAACCGACTGACCGGATCAATGAGAAGACTGTTAAACAGACCTGGTAAAGGTAAAACAGTGATAGTGAACCCAGAACAGCTACATTTTTGAAACAAGTAGATTGCATAATCAACGCCTGGTACAAAAACTTACAGCCAAAAGGGACAAGTACTGCTTAATAATAGATGAAATTATTGAGGAAAAGAAAGGATACCGAACAAATAGGAACAACAAAGAATCAACCAATATTAGAAACTACTTAAACATAAACAATCTTTTCTAAGCCTAATGTAGTGGTGTACCGTTCGACCAAAGGTAGCTTAATATATACACTACCTTCTCCAATTTTTACGTGTTGTTTCAAAATGAAATAAAGCTGCATAAAATTGACCATTTAGATGTCATTTATTACTTTTTTGGAAGTCCAAATACAATGTCACCTTGAAGTTTCAATTGTACAACTAATAGCGTTGCAGTTCTTCCCCTAAATTTTCAATTTGTCAGCAGGTCCATGAAGGGTTTGGGTTCTCATCTAATCACCTATACATATATACATACATATGTGTGCGTTTATATTAATATATATATATATATATATATATATATATATATAACTTTTAATTTATTCAATTATGGATGTTCTGTCCATGAAGTAATATGTATCTTCTTTTGTTTTTTATGCCATTCTTGTTTGTTCCTGAAATGACGGAAATTTTAATTGGCAGAAAATCTAAATAGGACGGATGGAGTATAGTTTTCATATGTTTATTATTTAAATTGGCTAATAAAAAAATTATAGATTATTTAAAATGCACTTTAAATACCAGAGAATAATTTGAAAGAATTATATTAAAATAAAGGATTTGCACTTATATTTGAAAGAATTACTTTTATCTTTAAAAGGATTATATTAAAAAAAATGCACTTTAAATACCAGATAAATGGGATGAATTGTACTTACCTTTCTTGTCATTTATATTAACTGTCAAATTTTAGTTAATATTTACTCTTCAAGCTCCCTCTTTCTCTTATGCACTTGGTTCCGTTGCTTTTTCTTGTGATTGAGAGTTTTAATTCACTTTAAAGAAGGCATTGAATCTTTTTCTATTTTTTCTTTCTTTCTTAGTGAAGTCTTATACAAGCTGTGGGATGTTGTACAAACTTTAGGGATTCATGCAATTTAATTGACCACACTTAGTTTACTAATACTTTGGGGCTTTGAGTGATCCTCAAGTGGGACGTGAATGGCAGGCTTTGTTGAGTTTTATTTGTAACAATATCGTTTATTGTTGTAATCTTAATATTCTACTATTTAGGAGCAATTGCATTGAATGCTCTTGTAAGTTTCTTGCTCAATGAAGTGTATTCAGGGGTTTCAGAAGGAACTTTGGTGTCCTAGTCTGTTATCAGGTTCAAAGAGGTTTAGTAATTTTGTTTGTGCTTTTATAATTTATAAGTGCCAGTTAATAGTTCTTGCTGCTAGGGATTGGGGAAAAACATATCTAAAAAGTTAGAGAATTGTAATTCTCCATATCTTCCATCATTTTGTCACAAATTTTCTTCTTCTTCTTCTCTCTCCCCCCACCCCTCTCACTGATGTCTTTTGTAAGAACCAAAAGGCAACATTTACGTTGTTGGCTTCTCCATTTTATTTTTGTGTTCCTTTTTATTGTTCTTACATAATTTAAGAATTAAAAATTATAAAATGTAAATAGCTCTTCTTGAACTTTATTCTTAAGTGCAAATTATTTCCTCATCTATCCTAATGTATGTTGTTCTCATGCATTAAAACCCAATGCTAGTAACCAAGGAATTGTAGACATTACTCTACGTTTGATCCATCATTCTAAGAAGTCCCCACTATTGAGGCCTTTTCTTTCAGCAAAACATGTGTATTCAGTTTTTCACCAATGCATGCATAGACCATAGGGATCTCGTTCTCTAGTATTGGACAACTATGCTCATTTATTTAATAATTGAACCATTCTAGCAATCTAGTTTCTGAAAAACTTATGTTGTATGAATCTATATGTAATACGTTTTTAAAGAAGGCACAATCACTGTCTGTAGAAAAATTTTGTTGGTAGTGTCGCCTTCAAACTCTGTAAAATTGCTGCTTATTACTTGTTAATAGAATATTGTATATTCTTCTTTCTTACTTCGAAGTTCAAATGGGGATCATGCTACTGTACAAAGCATTCTGTAAACCTGAACTGGAACTTTTTCAAGATATGCTTTGCCCGGCACAAATTGCAGTCTGTAGATGGTAGTAGCTTGGAGAGACGCTGTGGGTGGTAACATATATAGCATTGTATAAATAGATAATGTTCTTTTGGTAGTGGCCGTTAAAATGTACAATAAAATGTATAATTTTCTGGTTTCTCTAGTTATATGACGTTGACATATCTTTGTGGTCATTTCAAGCTGTTCTGATTTAACATCTGAAGCACTATATGTC
Organism: Panax notoginseng; assembly: GCA_016801055.1. Classification (NCBI taxonomy): domain Eukaryota; kingdom Viridiplantae; phylum Streptophyta; class Magnoliopsida; order Apiales; family Araliaceae; genus Panax; species Panax notoginseng. Next base: position 104,581,582 of record CM029023.1, on the reverse strand, counting down.
ATTTGAAAGTTTTAAAGCTATTTTCTCCATGAATCGACATCTAAGGCTATGTTCTCCATGTATCGAAATTTGAAATATTATTCTTTTCTAAGGTACAATTCGTTTACATATTATGTTGTTCAATGACGCAAGTTTATCCTTTTAGCTTTTTTTTTCCTTTTTTTTTTGAGTAGTAGTTCGAATAATTGCTGATTTCATTGGGTTAGTGGACCATATAGCAATACTTTCTTACTGTTACTTTTTCTATTTGGTTAATGCAGGCAGTGCGGGGCAAGGTTTCACACCTCATATTATTACTGTGGCTGCTGGAGAAGTATGCTTGAATATGACCATTCTAAAAATCATATACTTTTTCTGTTGGCAAAATTATTCGCAAAGAAAAGAGTTCTTTAACTTAATAAATTGTTGGATTTTAATATATTATATGAGCCCAATTATCTATTTTAAAGTTTTGCAATTTCATCCAGGAACATATGTTCATATTCATATTACTAGGTATAAGACAGTCCGTTATTTTGAGCTTGTGATGATGATATGCCTGTCATCCTCACCAAAGATAAAATGTACCGTCTCTAAGCATTTATACTCATCCTGACATGACACGAATTTATGTTTATTCTAGTTGTTTCTCTATTTCCTATAACTTATTGTCATCATAAATTTGATCGAAAGAAAATGTTGTAATTAGAGAATAGCGGACTCATAACTTTAGCAGCGCTCGTAAGACTATTCCGTTCGCACTGGACTATGAATACATTATTGTATGTTTCAATCGTACTTTGTGCGGCTTTTTTTGTATGGATAGTTTATGGCATAGTCTCCTTATTTCACTTAAACTCAGTATTAATAGAATTAATCTTTCTCCTTCTTGTGGATAAAGTTGATGCAGGACTTATTGGCAAGAAATCTAGAAATATTGCATGAATAATGCCTGAGAATTTATGTTAAATTTAAAGTTTAACATTTCAATTAGATTTACTTGTATGATCTTAGTACATTGGGCATATATTACTGTCTAAATTATTTTAGTAAATTACAATTATTCTTTCCAGTAAGAGAAATTTTTCTCATGTGCTGTATGTTATTCTTTCCAGTAAGAGAAAATTTTCTCATGTGCTGTATGTTATTGTTTAGTTTATGATTTCTAGTAGACAGACCAAATAGGGACATGGTAGAGAATTGCGTATGAACGTTTGGTACATTTTTTGTTCCGGAACATCAAATATAGGGATCCAAAACTTTTTTTCTATATTTACTTTAACGTTTGTTGCTCAAGCATGATTACAATTTCACAAATGAGCATCCTCTTATATAGCCAATGATTAAATATAAATCTAATGGAAGATAAGGATCTGACTATTTAGACTCATCCTCTATAATATCAAGGATATTTACGAAGTATAATAATCATATGTGGGTCTTTTTTTAAATCTCGTTCAAATGCTCTTGTTGTGACACTACGCTTAGAAATAAAATTGATTTAACTATATCTCAACTAGTTTTAATTGCATCTCACGTTCCAAATAAATGTATTTCGTACAAACTAAGCGATTCGAAAAGCTTACCCTTGTCGTACTCTGTACCACGAAAAGTGATATTTTTCATTCCAGATTTTGTTACACGTACCGCATCGAACTACGATTTAGGTAACATTAGTTTAGTTCTTTTAACTCTTTATGTTTAGGTGTTTATTGTTGGCTGTATAGTTCAAAGTAGCGGCCGTGATGCCGAAATTATCAATGTAAAGGTCGTGTGTAGTCGAAATTTCAGCGTAACGAAGAGAAATAACGACATAATGAAGAGTATAACGACATAGCGGAAAAAAATAACGAGGTACCAAGGAGAAATAACGGCACAAAGAAGAAATAAAAGCGAAATAACAGTGCACAGAGGGAATAATAATAAGTAATAATATAAAAAAATGGGACTATTTTTGTGGACTAAGGGTGTAATAATAATAATAAAAAATAAATAAATAAAATATGTATATTTACATATTAACTTATCAAATAATAATAATAAATATTCATATGTAAAAATGTATACGTACATACTAACTTATCAAAAAAAATTATAACTATTATCGAGGAACAAGAAGATGATGATAATGTAGTGCAGGAATATGAGAAGTATTGATTTAAAATTATTGAAATTCTTTTGTTATGTTTATATACGTTTTAGAGTGTTTTAAAAACCTATTGTTCAATTATTATGCAATATAGTATTAGACAAGTATGCGAGATGTCTGTACTATCATTTAGACAATGCTATGTATACTAAATGGTGTTTTTTTGTTTATCTAATTGATCCATCTTTCTTGCTATTATGACTAAATATTTTTTCATAATTTTTGAAGGTCTTAACGAGCGTAACGGTTCGTATTACCCGATTCCAAAACCGATACTAATACCGAGTTGAAAAAAAAAGCATTTCGAGGCCGCTACTGCGACTTTGAACCATGGTTGGCCGTGTATTGGTATCATGCTACGTGCTCATAACTTCGAACAACTCATTTTAGCAGTTGCATAGAATGAACCTTTGGGTTTTCCAACACCCTTCTTAATCACTTTATAATGGATTTAGTTGCTAAAATTTTTCATTTCTAGAAAACCTATAGTTTTCTTAGAAAAAACTAGGGCTAGGTATATAGTTTGAGCTATTCAAACATTTATTGCTGATCCTTGGAACTTTTTTGCTGGACTGTTTTATCATGGATCATTTTGATGGGATCATATTCCAGTGCTTGGATATGACATGGTGTTATTTCATCTAATGTTTTCTTAATATTTGTGCACGATGTCCCATGATAATGTACTAATCATCCCATTTCATCATAAATTTCACTTTTTTAGTTTTTTATACATGTTTCGATTACAACTTTTTTTGATAAGTACATGCCGATTACATAAGTATATGTTAGATTTCAAATAAAATTATATATTCTTAGTATATTTGTATAATATATTTCTACTAAATTGAATGTTATTGAAAAGTATAATGTATAAATGTGTTTTTGGCACATGTTAATATGCGAGGCAAAAAACTAAAAAAAGTGACACTACGAAACATATGGAGTATTAGGTACACACTAATTTATTTCTTCAACTTGGTCCAATATTTTCTTTCCTTTTTCATTTTTTTGTAATTTTTTTTAAATGAAGTGTATGGATTTCAAATAGCAGTTTCTGATGTGAAGTTTTTGCTAAAAGCTATTTCAGCATTTAACTGCTGTTCAAATTCCCTACAGTTCCTTTAAAATAGGAATAGATTGAATAGCCGTTTCTAAGTTTGAACTTTGTGCTAAAAGCTATTTCTACTGACTGCCGGTAAATTGCAGATGTAGTTTATGAAGTGGTTTGTGAAATTCTATGTTATTGCGTTTGACAAAAGTACTTGATTTTTATTCCTACTCTGTCTGTTTTGATTCTGTCCTAGAAACATAATGTTTTCACGCCGTCTTTTAATCAATTACTTGTTTGCTTTCTGTAGGATGTGGGACAGAAAATCATGCTGTTCATGCAGCAGAGCAAGCGTGAAATTTGTATTCTCTCTGCATCTGGTTCGATCTCTAATGCATCTTTACGCCAGCCAGCCACATCTGGAGGCAGCATTACATATGAGGTATAAAGTAATAAATGATTTCAGATAAAATGTGATTATATTAATGGAGGCTGCTCCTACATAAAAAGAAAAATGGCAAATCCGTAGCATACTTTCAGACAGATATTGGACATATTATATTACAACCACTGTTCGGCCTGTCGGGAACATGTCTGAAACTTCTTGAAATATCCAATGTTACACGGACTCTTCACTTTTCCCTAAGATAAGTCATGTCTAACACTCGACAATCGGACAAGGGTATTGTTACTGGACATTTCATTTTAGTGTAAAAAATTAGCAAAATTGAGTAGTATTCGTTTTGGACTCTTCAAAATACCGTATCCAACCGAATACTACATCCGAGTCCATGTAACATAGGAAGTATTCAAAACTGGACAAAAACTCTTTGAATGTTGAGATTCAACACTCCTCTAATTATAGTATGCTTGTATTGCTTATAATGTTAAGACAATAGCATCTCTTTTGAGACTTGATGAACAACTGAATTTTGGTTTCGATTCACATACATAGTTTGCTTGAAGCTTTATGAATATGAAAGTACTTGTTAAAGTGACCCTCCTAAAAGCTTATGCCTAGTCTAAACTGTCCAATGCGATGGTGTTATGTTGGGACCTGAGGGGGCCATGGGCCCCTTTTACTTTTTTTGCCTAGCATATAATAGTACTTGTGTATTTTGTCAGTAGTTTAGATTTGTTGTTCCCATTTTGTAATCCTTTTTAGAATAGTGGGCTCATATTTTGAGAGTATAAACTAATAATTGGCCCAAAATAACGTATAAAATTGATTTTCATGTTTCAGTACATATCAAAGCCCAATGTAATTTTCGAGTCAATTAAATAAGATTAAAATGAAAAGCTTAGCTTATAATATCTCTCTCCCCAAATCGCCCCTCCTTTTCCAAGGTAGACCCTAATTTGTTTACTGTTTTATTAATTTTTTTTTGCAATACAGAAAATTGTAAAAGCTTGATATATTTCAAAATCCGAGCTTTAAGGAGTTAACATTGTTTTCTAGTCTATCTTCATTGGTCGATGAATAGTAGAAAATTTAAATTTTACACCCTTGTTTACAAGTTGGTTAATCTCATCCTTACTCTTCTAGTTTCGACTGTAACTATGGGACGAGTATTTTTAGCCATGAAAATTGTCAAAAATATAGTAAGATGTATGATGATTTTCTCACGGATGTATTGATCCTGTTCTACAAGATTGTAGAGAAATTTACTACTAACTTAATCATAGATGAATTTCGTTATCTCAGAGCATCGAGTACCACTTTGATAGTAAACAAATTTATAAAGGTTTCGCCCCCTCCCAGTCAAGTTTCTGGCTACGCCCTTGATCCAATGGAATGTTGGTAGAAAGAGATCGAGAAAAGGTTAAAACATGTGTTTGGGTAATATTTAAATTTTTAGTGCTAAATACTCTTTTAGATTTTATTTAAAGGCTAAAACATGTGTTTGGGTAATAATGAAAGTTTTTAGTGGTAAATACTCTTTTACTCTATTCTAAAATTAATTATATCATTTTTTAATTTTCAATTATTATAGTAATTTTTATTTTTCATTTTTTTCGTGATGGTCATATTTGAATATTCAAAACGATAGTGGTATCCCTCTGACCCCCTAATAGTGAGATTTAGGGCTCAAACTTGTCAGGGTCTTATAGCCCATAAGGGCCTTCTTTCACAGCCTTAGAAGGGGTCCAGATTTTTGTAAAGTTGAGGTTAGGTTCTATGTTCCCCTCACCCAACTTGACAATAAATATTGTTTTTAAAAAATTGTTCAAAACAAGACAACGCATCATGTTGCATTGGCCAAATTCTTTGGAAAATGTATGATTAGTAGGTTATCACATGCTGCCTGAGTGTCATCAAGTATTACATATTAATGAAAATGAATAAATAAAATTAAAGTCATGATAAAATAGAACGGTGGAGAAATCTTATCAAGAGGTCCACATCATTCCCAAATTACTATGTTATCTGTGTATAAGACTAATGTTAATCCTCTTACTGCAAAGTGAACTTGTTTTCTGTATAATTGGAAATTTCTCAATAGTTATTCTGGTATTAGGGACGCTTTGACATAATTTCACTTTGTGGATCTTATGTGCATACTGAGCTGGGAGGGAGAACTGGCGGGCTCAGTGTATGTCTTTCTAGTACGGATGGTCAAATCATTGGAGGGGGAGTTGGTGGACCCCTGACAGCTGCAGGACCAATTCAGGTAGCATTTTATATGTTATAATGTGTGCTTCTGCATATTTATGTTTTTTTTATTTATTTGTTATTTTTTCTACGGATTTGGGAGAAAAAAGGAGAGATCAGAAAGGACTATCGTTTTCAGTGGTCTCTCGCTCTGAATAGGTACCTTGATGCTAATCAAAAGCCTCAATAAATGCTTCACATTTGGTGATCGAAGATGGTTTCATAGATGGCTTTTAGCTACTAAAGGTTTAAAAAATATCTTTGTTTTCTCTTTGTATTTGACTCTCAATATGGTCCACAGGTGATTGTTGGTGCATTTCTAATTGACACCAAAAAGGATATAGTAGTCGATGTAAAAGGCGACACTTTGGCAAACAAATTGCCATCAGCAGTTGGTGCGGTTCCAGTTTCAAGTGCAGGCTTTCGGGCTACAGTTAATCCTTCAGGCACTCAATTCATGATTCAACCTAGGGGCATGCAGATGACACCTCCACGGTCGAATGATTGGAGTGGCACTGATACAAGAAGCAATGCTGGTTATGACTTTTCAGGTAATATGCTTTCTCTAATTAGGTCGTAAAGGTGTATACCTCGTTCACTTTTTTTCCTTCCTTTTTTTTTTTGTTCTTTTTCTAATTTATTTTGGGAAAGAGATGGGGCACATGACAATAAGAAATGAGTAATTCTATGTGCACAACAGTTGTGCACAAACACTATAACCCCTTGTATTGATAGTAAACAAATAATGTGAAAAGTTACTAAGCCTTATCAATAATTTAAATGGTAGAACCCACACCCTGTTTATTCTCTCCATTTGTGCACAACTGTCTGTGCATAGTTTGTGGTCGTAGAATTACTCGAGGAAATAGACTCGTAACATGGCACTTGTTTTTCAGGAAGAATGGGACTTGGAGCACACGAATCTCCAGAAAATGGCGATTACGAGCATATACCCGATAGAGACTAGTTATGTGACATTGGAAATGCTGACTAGGTTCTTTTGCAAGAGAAATAGATGTATAAACTGTCTGCACCAGCTGGAGGAGACAATGCGTTGTACAGTTCACAAGCAGTCTTTTACCTTTTTCTTTACCTTATTCAGCAAAATACTATTTCACTATGCTCCATGTAGTAGCACAAATGATTTGCCTTTGAAATCAATTATTTCCAATACTTTTATGTACATGCTCACGACGTGAACATTGGCTGATTTTCTTTATAGTTCACATAAAAAGATAGTACTAACCGATTGGCCTTGGTTCAGTTAGTACCCCAGGTCTCTTGCTTTGCAAGAGATCTTGGTTAACCCTCACCCCCAAATCAGCAAAAAAAGAAGATAGTACTAGCTGCAAATGGTGGTTTTTACGGATGAGCCAACTCTCCCTAGGAGAGTATAGACTATGGTATTCAACAGGCTGGTTTCGGAAGCATCATGTTCCCTATTTTGCAATGTTGTAATTATTGGTCTCACCTATGTATAATAATTTATTTATTTTTGTTAATTTTCACACACACATCACGTTCGCACACCTAAGAATTGAACTCTTGACTTCATGAAAATCACAATGCAAGAGTTATCGGTTGAGTCAAAAATCACGCGGCTATGATAAATTATTAACTAATTATATTTTGACAGATTATTTTTTTATCCATTTTTTTTGTAACCATGTTTAGTCACTATAGTATTATTCCCTCAGCAGAGCCGTTTCCCGGGCACGTCCCAGTCCCAAACCCGTTGGTCGGTGCAGGAAGTCTTACATGTCTCTTTCGGTCATAGTTGACCTTGGACATGTGTCCGGTTCTGATTTTAATACTCAAAAGATTTATTTATACATAAAATTAAAACAAGCTCTGGAGAATAATTTATTATATTAACTAGTTAAGTGTCCCTTGCAAAGTTTATTTTTAATTTCTTATTTATTTTTTATATATAATGATTATAAGATATTTTTTAAAATTTTAATTTAACTTATTATAAAATGGCTACAAATAAACAATTATCAATAACTTGTAATTCAATGTTAGTAATATGTTTTTTTTTGTTTTTTTTTTGTAATTTAATATTCAATTTATATAGTTTTTAAATTTAATATTTAGTTTTTATTTTTAATTTTAAACATAAAATTGTTGTATCTTAATAAGTTATCATCATGGTTTTTTTTTTATTTTTAATGGTAACTTAAATTTTAATAAATGTATATAAGTGAGATTTTTTCCTAACATTGATTAACCAAATATCTCCTATTTTAAATAAAATTGTTGTTTTTTAAAAGCATTAGAGATCTAGAAGGGGGTTGAATAGATCCTTTTAAAAACATTAATTTTTAAAGAGTATTACCAACTTATAAATTAAACAGGTGAATTAATTATGCACAAAGGAATGATGATTTGAAAATTCCCTTTCAAAGATTTAGGAAAGTCTCAATTCTAAATTTAGCGTTCAGATGGAATTAAGTCACAAAGAAATATAAATGACTTTGCAGAAATGTAAATGCTGAAAGTAAATAGACAAAATATTTAAGTGGTTCAGAGAACAAATATCTCCTAGTCTACTATTCTACTCCTCGAGTAGAAAATCTACCAAGGATGGGGTGATCATAAAGAACAATTACAACAATTGAATCACCAAGATTCCTTCAAGTCATTTAGACTTGGAATAAGTCACTAAGACTGGTTTACATAGAACCCTTCAAGTCACTTAGACTTGGATACAAAGTTCACTAAAACCTAATTACAAAGGTCATTAAGACCTGAATAATCACAGAATGAATAAGGTGTTTTGGGGTGCTGCTAAGTTGCTTTAAGATAAACATAAAATGACTTGGCAACATAACAAGATGTTCTAGATCTGTAAGATTGTAGAGTTGTGTTCTTGAGAGTTTGTCAGTAGTTCAACTTGTTTGATATATGATCGTTACTGTTCGATTGAATCTGTGCGCCTCTTATAAACGTCCTCAAGAGTGTCCTGTTTGAAAGTTGTCGTTGCTTATTTAATTCTCCGATCCTAGAAGATCTCTGATTGTTGACTTTTAGCAGAGTATGTGTCAACTTGCTTTCGGCTGTGATATGTCACATCAGACTGCTGTAGTGACCTGAACGTAGGTCACTATTATGACGCCCCCCAAATCTGGGTACCTTTAAACCCAGGATTTGGTGCCACATAGTACTAAAAATCCACATTCATATATCTACATTATTCTGTCAATATGTAAGTAATTACTAGCTATTACAAAACATGATACTTTACTTAATCTTATTACAATACTTCTATTTATTACAGATAGATAGCCATATCTTCTATTTGTTCATCTTTCATTTCCCCTTGTCCTTACCAGAACCTTTAACACGCTCCAGTTTTGCTGAAAACATTTAATTTTAAAGTAAGAATGGGCATTTACATGCCCAACAAGTTTAAAAGTTGCATATTGTTGGTGTAAAATCTAAATACGCACATCACGCAAGTATACGTGATCAACAAGTAATATAATGATAAATAGAGTATCGTTCCCACATAGACAAATATTGAATTTTATCCTAACAATTACCAATCTTGTATTATCTCAGTTTTATTAAACTAATGATTTAATGATGAAATTAATGAAATATTGCTAAATAAAGAAAAATCAACTAACTATCACAAACTTTAATCAGATATTGAAGAATTAAGCGAACAACTTCACTTTATGCTTCACTTAGATTGACATACTTCTTTTTAATTCAAATTAACAATTCCAGTTCGTTAACCATGAACACGAAAGCAGATATAACCATCTCTCGATGCACTATACTCATATCAACTTAAATTCACAGATGATAGAATTAAGCAGAACACCCTAATTAACTAATTCACTATATCTCTATGTGAATTACAATTAAAGAAAGTTTAATCACAAGTTCTCATAAGATTACATTCGATGCATGTAAGACTCCAACTTATTAATGAATAAAATCAAATTTTCTCTAAATATTATTGTGAATAATAAGGTGTTAATTTGATATAATACTTTGGTTATTGGCGAAATGTGCAAATTTTTATAAAATAAGCAAGTGATTATAAAATATTCATTTGTTGTCGGAGAATATTCGTTTGGTCGTGGAATATTCGTTCTGTCAGGAAATATTCGTACGACGGCGCAGCCTTGTGTGGGCCCCATAATGGAAAGCAATTGGATGAAGAAAACAACAAGTATAAGTTGTTTATAAATAACGGCGTAGTTGTTACCGTTAATACTGTTGGAATATCTGGTGGTTAAAATACAGTAGCACACGGTATTGTACCAATTATTGATTCTTACGTAAGAAGGCACTACTCAATAATTGTTACAGTAGTTACTGTTCAATATTTTATTTTATTGATTCAATAATTGCTGCGTTGATATTTTATATTATTGTTGTTTCAATAATTGTTGTTGCACATTATTTTTCATTATTAGATCAATAATTCATATTATTTGAATAATATTATTAGATAGCATTATCGGCAATGTCTAGAAAGTTCTGTCTAAGGAGAGGTTTGGTCATCTAATTGTGCGCCAATAAGGAGAAATCCTTATTGGAAAGGCCCCTCTTTCCTGGGAACGGCCTGGTTGTCATAATTGTGATTTTGTAATATTATTTGTGAATAATTAATTATTGATTTATATGATAAGAAAATATTTATTTTATGTGGATATAATTGATGGATATATTTATTTTATGTGAAGGAATTAATATTGAGGTGTTTTTGTCGGAATGGAGGTATTAAAAATTAAATCACTGTTCTTGAGATATATTGCGTGAGTTATAATTTTTAATCTGACCGTTGGATCGTTGTGATTTTTGGATATGTTATACATATATAAGTTGAGTATATGTCCACAAATTTTGAACTGTTAAAAATGAACGTATAATTTGTTATGAATTTTAAGAGGTGAATGATTCGAAAATTAGGTTTATAAATAATTTTGGTAGAAAATTCTAGAATTGAGTGGGCCCCACTTTTGGTTGGTGAGAAATGTGCTGGAATTTTTATTCAAATGTGGTGGGTGGGAATAGTAGCAGGTAAAGCCATCAGGTTGCAGGTCAAGTCTGCTTCGGCGTGCTAACATTTTCCTATAAATAGAGGGCTAAGTTAGAATTGAAAATCACACCAGAATTCATAAGTTCTCTATTTATCTCTCTATATTATCGAGCGTATTTTGTGAGTATTTAGATACTTTGTGAGTTTTTATTTATCAGTGCAAGTTTCCTTCAGCCTTATACCGATATTCTGAACAGAAATACTGTTATCTTGAGGTATAAGGGATGTTATTTTTTTCTTAAATGATATTATTTTCTTCAATATCATTATGCCAAAATATTGGTTTGAACTTTTTATCAAATTTGAAACTTTTTGTGTCGGTGTTACTATTCACTTATACGACATTTGTAAGACCCCGAATTTTATTAAATAAAAGTATTCAATTTTTCTTATAATTACTATTCAGTAAATGGTTAAATTGATAAAAATTTAAAATTATGAGTGAAATATGATTTTTTTTTTCAAAATAAGCAAGTGGTTATAAAATAATCATTGTTGTCGGGGAATATTCGTTTGGTCGTGGAATATTCTTTCTGTCGGGGAATATTCGTACGACGGCGCAGCCATTTGTGGGCCCCATAACAGAATAACTGTCGGGTGAAGAAAACGACAAATTTGAGTTTTTACAAATAACGGCGGTGTTGTTACCGTTAACATTGTTGGAATACCCGGTGGTTAAAATATAGTAATACGCGTTATTGCACAGTAGCACACGATATTGCATAGTATTTTTGAAATTATTGATTCTTACGTAAGAAGGCACTACTCAATAATTGTTACAGTAATTACTGTTCAATATTTTATTTTATTGATTCAATAATTGCTACGTTGAAATTTTATATTATTGTTGTTCAATAATTGTTGCTGCACAGTATTTTCTTTTATCAGATCAATAATTCATATTATTTGAATAATATTATTAGATAACATTATTGGCAATGTCTAGAAAGTTCTGTCTAAGGAGAGGTTTGGTCATCTAATTGCGCGTCAGTAAGGAGAAATCCTTATTGGAAAGCCCCCTCTTTCTTGGGAACGGCCTGGTTGTCATAAATGTGATTCTGTAATATTATTTGTGAATAATTAATTATTGATTCATATGATAAGAAAATATTTATTTTATGTGGATATAAATGAGGGATATATTTTTGTGGTTAAAAAATGAAGGAGTTAATGTTGAGATTTTTATCCGTATTTTTGTCGGAATGGAGGTATTAAAAATTAGGGTTTTTGAGATATTTTGCGGGGGTTATAATTTTTAATCCGACCGTTGGATCGTGGTAATTTTTGGATATGTTATACATATATAAGTTGAGTATATGCCCACAAATTTTGAACCGTTAAAAATGAACGTATGATTTATTATGAATTTTACGAGATGACTGGTTCAGAAATTGTTGAATTTTCGGAGTTAATCATTTTGGTGGAAAATTCTAGAATTGGTGGGCCCCACTTGTGGTTGGTGAAGAAATGTGCTGAATTATATTTCAAATGTGGTGGGTGGGAATAGTAGCAGGTAAAGCCATCAGGTTGCAGGTCAAACCTACCAAAATTTTCCTATAAATAGAGGGCTAAGTTAGAATTGAAAATCACACCAGAAACATAAGCTTTCTCTCTTTCTCTCTCTATATTATGAAGCATATTTTGTGAGTTTTTAGATACTTGGTGAGTTGCTATTCATCAGTGCAAATTTCCTTCAGCATCATATCCGATATCCAGTCAGAAGTACTGCTCTTTTGAGGTAAGGGATTGTAAGGGATAGTAAGGGATATTAAGGGATTTTAAGGGTTGTTATGATTTTCAGTTTCGTAATTTTTCTGATCTTCAAAAATTCTGGAAAAATTTGAAATGATATTTTGATGAGTTTTCTTGATTGTGTCCAAAAATGGTGATTTTTGGATGTATAGATTGAGAGTTATGAATTTTATGAGAAAAGACTATTTTAGAAGTAACAGCTTATAATTCCTTGTGGTTAATTCCAAAATTGATGAAATTTTTATTGGGAGTACATGTATATGATAGAAGTATACTCTGTAAATTTCAGAATTTTTAGACAAAAGTATAATTTTTGATAAATGTCTAAATATTCGGCTATTTTGGCCATATGAAAAATAGTAAATGACTTTTAAAAATTCTGAGAAAAATATATGTTCACTATGGGACTATATTATGCTAAATCCCAGAAAAGAAATATTTTTGGAACTGATTTGGTATTTTTTATGAAAATAGTCTAGTTATGAGTAAATGAATTAAATATGTTTTGTGAAGTAAGAAAATAAAAGAAATAGGATTTTATGGCTTGAGAATCCTATATGAGGTATATGCAGATTTTTGATGAGGGTTTTTGGTTATTGGTGATGAAATCTTATGAGTTTGGCATTTTAGGATAATTAAATGCATTATTTAGTAAAGTATAAACAATTAAAATAAATTGTTTATAAGCTTAAGAAATATTATTCTTTCAATATCATTATACCGAAATATTGGTATGTATTTTATTGTGGAATTTCTACCTTTTTGTGTTGAGTTTACTATTCATGAGTTACTATTCATGAGTTACTATTCACGAGTTACTATTCATGAGTTACTATTCACGAGTTACTATTCTCCTTTTCTGACCAAATTATAGTTGGTTTATGAATATTACTCTTGAGATTAAATCTATATGTTGATTATATTATTTTTATTATTATATATAACATTTTTATAACCCTAATGATGATATTTCTCTTTGACTTGAGTGTAAAGATGGGTAGATTTTTGGTATGATCATGACTATGGGTTATCTTTGGCCAGTAGTGCAAAGTTGAATCGTTGATTGGTATGATCATGACCATTGAATTTATAAGTGAATATCTTTAGCTTAAGTGCAAAGGTGAATTGATCAACATGGTTATAATTATTGTTTATATAAATTCTGAAATGATTATATATTTCTTTGAGATATTAATATCTTTGGCCTGTAGTGCAAAGATGAAATATTGATGAATATCTTTGGCCTGTAGTGCAAAGATGAATTGTTGATGAATATCTTTGGCCCGTAGTGCAAAGATGACATGTTGTTGAATATCTTTGGCCAGTAGTGCAAAGATGAACAGATGTTGAGATAAACATGACCAACTGGTGATACAAATGAATATCTTTGGCCGTAGTGCAAAGATGAAGTTATTAGTATGATTATGAACAGGAAATGTGATTTGGTGTAACCATGATCTTTGATGTTTCAGGTAAAGATAGGTGATGAAAATTATCTTCGTCCTGGATGAGAGGAGGAATTTAGAACTACAGTTATGATTATGAGTTATTCATATGATTGTGGACCAGAATTGTTGATTGATGTTACAGGGATAAAACATTGTTGATGGATTTTTAACATGGAGAAGATAATAGACTTTATAGTCTATTTGACTCTTCTAATGGATTGCTCGTTCCGCTGCAACTATGGTTGAAATTTTTATCATTTACCATATGTTCTAAATCTTTGATTTATTATTGATGAAGGCTATTGATAATTTAATTATCTTTAGTCATGATATTCTTTACTGAGCTAGTTGTGCTCACCCTTTTGCTTCACAATTCCTTTCAGGTAATAAGAGTGTAGCTGGGTCGAGCGAGGGTAACGGGGAAATAGAACGGTGGTCTCTAGCTGTGGATATTCTCCCGAAGCAGTATAGAAAAGTTTATTTAGTAGTTTTATTTGGTGAATCCAATAGGGTAAGGTGTACCCAACGTTGGAAGGGTGGTTTGTCACTATCATACAAGATGTCTAACGACATACAACCTCGTGTCATCATAAGACAGGGATGTGCTCATCCACTTGCTGAGTATATATACGAGCACTACCTATATAATCTTGGTGTTTGTTTAAAGTATAATTCTCAATTAGAGACGGTAGAGATAATGATATGTCAAGAGAAGACTCACCATTGGGAAGAATATAATAGTAATCTTCTCGTTTTTCTTTGGGGTCTATTGGGTCAACCAAGGATAATTCTGTGGCCATATGATATCTATCATAACCTAGACGCATGGCCTCCCATGTACGAAGGTTTCCTTGAGCACTTCCCAAAGATTCTAATTTCTAAAACAATTTTTGACTATACCTTTATGTAAGGTGTCATTGTGAGGTGATGTCCACGGTTGGAACATGAGTCACATTTGGTATATATTTGTATCCAAACTCACAGCGTATGTGTTGTTGTATTTTACATGACAATTGTTGTAATAAAGTTGTAGTTATTTTCTGTACCATGTATTTGGCGACTCAGAATAGGTTGGATGGAATGGACCTATTTTGGGGTCGTTACATTTGGTATCAGAGCTTAGGGATATGATCTCTGGCGGAGATCGGGGAATACAACTAGGAGGGGAGAGATGAGTAAATCCTTCGCTAGTGTGTCCTACCTAAGCTTATTTGTTGGTCAGTCATAATATTGGGATATTATGTGATATGTTAATTTATTTAATTAACCCTTGTTTTATGGCAGTATTTGAGAATGGCAGCTGAGAATGCTAATAATGGAGTGAATGAGACTGTGGGGATACCTCTAATCACTAACCGTGATAATGTGATGTCAGACGAAGAAGGAATTAGAGATATCCATGTGGTGAGTGAAGAATTGATAGTTACACCCGAGATAGTCGCAGAGGTAACAGCTGAGACTGAGGAAGAAGAGGAAGAAGAAGTACCAGAGGAGAGTTTATTAGAGGTATTATATGATCAAAATGTAGAATTTCAAAATCGTATTCATGAGTTAGAAGAGCAGGCAGAAGAACGACAGGCGGTCGTGGAACAAAAGGATGCAACAATTCAAGCTTGTGTTACCCGATATGTGATGCTTGAACAGAAGTATTCTTTGGCAGAGTATAAGATGATAAAAATAGAATCTGAGCTGAGAGAAGAAAAAACTGAACGAGTGAGAATAAGTGATGCATGGGCAAAAGCCGCACGACACGTGGATATTGTGGAAAGAGATGTTCGATCTAAGAAGGCTAAAATAGATGATATGAATTTCTCTTTTTGGAAAGCAATTGGGAGAACCCAACATCGAGTTTTGAATTACCCTGTACATAGCGGTCAACCTGAATCCGATATGGATCGAAGATTGATGATTCAGATCATGAATGAGGAGTACGAAGAGGCAGTTGAGGGAGGAATATGTCCTATAGAAAGGTATATTCCAACGGTAATGATGACGCCAAATGCTGCTCCAGACAAGTCAAAGCCGAGTAGTTCGAGGGATGGCAGTTGTCATGACTTCCCAACAAATGAGGAACCCAAATGAAGTTATCATGGGAGATGAGCAATGGAGAAATCATGATGATCTGAGAGATAGAATCTGAAATAGAAGCAAGGTATTCTCAACTCTTCGAAATACCAGGTACGTAAATTTCGGGGACGAAATTTCATAAGGAGGGGAGATTGTAAGACCCCGAATTTTATGAAATAAAAGTATTCAATTTTTCTTATAATTACTATTCAGTAAATGGTTAAATTGATAAAAATTTAAAGTTATGAGTGAAATATGATTTTTTTTCAAAATAAGCAAGTGGTTATAAAATAATCATTGTTGTCGGGGAATATTCGTTTGGTCGTGGAATATTCTTTCTGTCGGGGAATATTCGTACGACGGCGCAGCCATTTGTGGGCCCCATAACAGAATAACTGTCGGGTGAAGAAAATGACAAATTTGAGTTTTTACAAATAACGACGGTGTTGTTACCGTTAACACTGTTAGAATACCCGGTGGTTAAAATATAGTAATACGCGTTATTGCACAGTAGCACACGGTATTGCATAGTATTTTTGAAATTATTGATTCTTACGTAAGAAGGCACTACTCAATAATTGTTACAGTAATTACTGTTCAATATTTTATTTTATTGATTCAATAATTGCTACGTTGAAATTTTATATTATTGTTGTTCAATAATTGTTGCTGCACAGTATTTTCTTTTATCAGATCAATAATTCATATTATTTGAATAATATTATTAGATAACATTATTGGCAATGTCTAGAAAGTTCTGTCTAAGGAGAGGTTTGGTCATCTAATTGCGCGTCAGTAAGGAGAAATCCTTATTGGAAAGCCCCCTCTTTCCTGGGAACGGCCTGATTGTCATAAATGTGATTCTGTAATATTATTTGTGAATAATTAATTATTGATTCATATGATAAGGAAATATTTATATTATGTGGATATAAATGAGGGATATATTTTTGTGATTAAAAATAAAGGAGTTAATGTTGAGGTTTTTATCCGTATTTTTGTCGGAATGGAGGTATTAAAAATCAGGATTTTTGAGATATTTTGCGGGGGTTATAATTTTTAATCCGACCGTTGGATCGTGGTAATTTTTGGATATGTTATACATATATAAGTTGAGTATATGCCCACAAATTTTGAACCGTTAAAAATGAACGTATGATTTATTATGAATTTTACGAGATGACTGGTTCAGAAATTGTTGAATTTTCGGAGTTTATCATTTTGGTGGAAAATTCTAGAATTGGTGGGCCCCACTTGTGGTTGGTGAAGAAATGTGCTGAATTATATTTCAAATGTGGTGGGTGGGAATAGTAGCAGGTAAAGCTATCAGGTTGCAGGTCAAACCTACCAAAATTTTCCTATAAATAGAGGGCTAAGTTAGAATTGAAAATCACACCAGAAACATAAGCTTTCTCTCTTTCTCTCTCTATATTATGAAGCATATTTTGTGAGTTTTTAGATACTTGGCGAGTTGCTATTCATCAGTGCAAGTTTCCTTCAGCATCATATCCGATATCCAGTCAGAAGTACTGCTCTTTTGAGGTAAGGGATTGTAAGGAATAGTAAGGGATATTAAGGGATTTTAAGGGTTGTTATGATTTTCAGTTTCGTAATTTTTCTGATCTTCAAAAATTCTGGAAAAATTTGAAATGATATTTTGATGAGTTTTCTTGATTGTGTCCAAAAATGGTGATTTTTGGATGTATAGATTGAGAGTTATGAATTTTATGAGAAAAGACTATTTTAGAAGTAACAGCTTATAATTCCTTGTGGTTAATTCCAAAATTGATGAAAATTTTATTGGGAGTACATGTATATGATAGAAGTATACTCTGTAAATTTCAGAATTTTTAGACAAAAGTACAATTTTTGATAAATGTCTAAATATTCGGCTATTTTGGCCATATGAAAAATAGTAAATGACTTTTAAAAATTCTGAGAAAAATATATGTTCACTATGGGACTATATTATGCTAAATCTCAGAAAAGAAATATTTTTGGAACTGATTTGGTATTTTTTATGAAAATAGTCTAGTTATGAGTAAATGAATTAAATATGTTTTGTGAAGTAAGAAAATAAAAGAAATAGGATTTTATGGCTTGAGAATCCTATATGAGGTATATGCAGATTTTTGATGAGGGTTTTTGGTTATTGGTGATGAAATCTTATGAGTTTGGCATTTTAGGATAATTAAATGCATTATTTAGTAAAGTATAAACAATTAAAATAAATTGTTTATAAGCTTAAGAAATATTATTCTTTCAATATCATTATACCGAAATATTGGTATGTATTTTATTGTGGAATTTCTACCTTTTTGTGTTGAGTTTACTATTCATGAATTACTATTCATGAGTTACTATTCATGAGTTACTATTCACGAGTTACTATTCTCCTTTTCTGACCAAATTATAGTTGGTTTATGAATTTTACTCTTGAGATTAAATCTATATGTTGATTATATTATTTTTATTATTATATATAATATTTTTATAACCCTAATGATGATATTTCTCTTTGACTTGAGTGTAAAGATGGGTAGATTTTTGGTATGATCATGACTATGGGTTATCTTTGGCCAGTAGTGCAAAGTTGAATCGTTGATTGGTATGATCATGACCATTGAATTTATAAGTGAATATCTTTAGCTTAAGTGCAAAGGTGAATTGATCAACATGGTTATAATTATTGTTTATATAAATTCTGAAATGATTATATATTTCTTTGAGATATTAATATCTTTGGCCTGTAGTGCAAAGATGAAATATTGATGAATATCTTTGGCCTGTAGTGCAAAGATGAATTGTTGATGAATATCTTTGGCCCGTAGTGCAAAGATGACATGTTGTTGAATATCTTTGGCCAGTAGTGCAAAGATGAACAGATGTTGAGATAAACATGACCAACTGGTGATACAAATGAATATCTTTGGCCGTAGTGCAAAGATGAAGTTATTAGTATGATTATGAACAGGAAATGTGATTTGGTGTAACCATGATCTTTGATGTTTCAGGTAAAGATAGGTGATGAAAATTATCTTCGTCCTGGATGAGAGGAGGAATTTAGAACTACAGTTATGATTATGAGTTATTCATATGATTGTGGACCAGAATTGTTGATTGATGTTACAGGGATAAAACATTGTTGATGGATTTTTAACATGGAGAAGATAATAGACTTTATAGTCTATTTGACTCTTCTAATGGATTGCTCGTTCCGCTGCAACTATGGTTGAAATTTTTATCATTTACCATATGTTCTAAATCTTTGATTTATTATTGATGAAGGCTATTGATAATTTAATTATCTTTAGTCATGATATTCTTTACTGAGCTAGTTGTGCTCACCCTTTTGCTTCACAATTCCTTTCAGGTAATAAGAGTGTAGCTGGGTCGAGCGAGGGTAACAGGGAAATAGAACGGTGGTCTCTAGCTGTGGATATTCTCCCGAAGCAGTATAGAAAAGTTTATTTAGTAGTTTTATTTGGTGAATCCAATAGGGTAAGGTGTACCCAACGTTGGAAGGATGGTTTGTCACTATCATACAAGATGTCTAACGACATACAACCTCGTGTCATCATAAGACAGGGATGTGCTCATCCACTTGTTGAGTATATATACGAGCACTACCTATATAATCTTGGTGTTTGTTTAAAGTATAATTCTCAATTAGAGACAGTAGAGATAATGATATGTCAAGAGAAGACTCACCATTGGGAAGAATATGATAGTAATCTTCTCGTTTTTCTTTGGGGTCTATTGGGTCAACCAAGGATAATTCTGTGGCCATATGATATCTATCATAACCTAGACGCATGGCCTCCCATGTACGAAGGTTTCCTTGAGCACTTCCCAAAGATTCTAATTTCTAAAACAGTTTTTGACTATACCTTTATGTAAGGTGTCATTGTGAGGTGATGTCCACGGTTGGAACATGAGTCACATTTGGTATATATTTGTATCCAAACTCACAGCGTATGTGTTGTTGTATTTTACATGATAATTGTTGTAATAAAGTTGTAGTTATTTTCTGTACCATGTATTTGGCGACTCAGAATAGGTTGGATGGAATGGACCTATTTTGGGGTCGTTACAACATTATTCACGTATACGGCACTATTCACGAATACGGCACTATTCACTGAAAAATAAAATTTTTCCTTTTTGTCCAAGATGTCTATTATGGTTATTATCTTTGATTGTATCCATGTTTTGATTTATTTTTGGATTCTACTTCACAATTGGTTGTTATGGAGTATTATTGCACTTGGATAAACTGTAATACGAATCCCTAATATTTGTCCTTCTGTCTCACTAGGTTCGTTTTCTTTAAAATATTTTTCATCATCCTCAGTCCTAAATGATGATATTACTGAATATCTTTGGCCTGTAGTGCAAAGATGAATATTTGATTAAAGATGATTATTGATTGTTATTACATGGATAAAATATTGATGATGGACTTTTAAATCTTAGAAGATAGTAGAACTCATTCTCTACTTGACTCTTCTAATGGTTTGCTGTTTCCGTTGCAGTTGTTGATCTAAAACTTGTTATCTATAATATTTTATCAAATTTTCCCTGTTGAAGACTAATGATAAGTTGTTGTATATTATCTTAGACATAATATTCTTTACTGGGCTAGTTGAGCTCACCCTTTTTCTTTTTGTTCCATTTTTCTCAGGAGGCGAGAATATAGCGGGAACTAGTCGGGTGTGGAGTGATGTTTCTAGTCAGTGGTGCTAGCAGTCCTCACTATTTTATTAAATAGTGTTTCAATAATTGTAATGAGGACTTATTTGAGTGTGGATATTGTCTAGAAGACAATATTTGTATTTAAACTCACAGTATTGTGTTGTCGTATTTTGCGCGACAAGTATTTTAATAAAGTTGTATTTATTTCTGTACCATATATTTGGCGACTCAGAATGAGTGATGTATACCTATTTTGGGGGCGTCACAGTTGGTATCAGAGCTTAGGAATATGGTCTCTGGCGGAGATCGGGGAATAGAACTAGGAGGGGAGAGACGAGTAAATCCTTCGCTAGTGTGTCCTACCTAAGCTTATTTGTTGGTTGGTCATAATATAGGGATATTATGTGATATGTTAATTTATTTAATTAACCCTTGTTTTATGGCAGTATTTGAGAATGGTAGCCGAGAACGTTAACAATGGAGTATATGAGACTGTGGAACAACCTTTAGTCACAAACCAGGAGAACGTGCAACAGGAAGGCAATATTCCTCCTGTAAACAACATTACCGAGCAAACGATGAATGATGGAATGTTTAGGAGTTTTTTTGCAGTTCATGCAAAATCAGACGAGGGAGACTCGTGTGCAGAATACGGGTGGAAATGATAACAACGCGCGGTTTGTCACGGCCAAGCAGTTCAAAGAGTTGGGACCACCAGACTTTCAGGGAAAGCCAGATCCGATCAAGGCGGAAACGTAGGTCAAGCAAATTACCAAGATATTCGATGTCTTGGGATGCACGGAGGAACAGAAGGTTTCATTCGCCACCTTTATGTTCTGCAGTGAGGCAGACTACTGGTGGGAGTCTGTGAAGCGTACCCAGCCTGACGCACTCAACATGTCCTGAGAAATATTTCATAAACTGTTTAATGACAAGTACTTTCCTGAAAGTATTCGTCATATAAAGGAGGTAGAGTTTATTAGACTGGAACAAAATAACATGACGGTGTCCCAGTACGAGGCGAAGTTTGTAGAGTTATCCAGGTTTGCACCTCATTTGGTCGAGAATGAGGAACGAATGACAAGGATGTTTCTGAGAGGTTTAAAACCCGAGATTCGGCAATATCTTATCTCTCATAAATTTTCTTTATATTCAGATGTTGTAAACAGGGCTCAATTATTAGAGCGAGATAATGAGTATATTCAACCGAGGGAACACAACCAAGGTAATACTGGTGGCAGCGGTCATCGGACCAATGAAAACCAGCAGGAAGGAAAATATTCAGACAAAAGTGGTAACCACTCTGGTGGAAATCGTGGCCGTGATAATAGAAGGAGCGAGTCGGGAGGAGATTTCAAGAAGAGAAGGTACAACAATGATAACGTGAAAACGTCAGCACAAACATCAACTGTTTCTAGGGGAGGAGAACGAGCACCGGTCGTTTGTTACAAATGCGGGAAAGAGGGACATATCAGGCCAAACTGCCCACAACAATCCAAGGTATGTTATAACTGTGGAAAGGAGGGTCATATAGCTCGAGAGTGTTCTATAGCAAAACCAAGTTCAGAGGGGATGGTGACTCCAAAAGCTATCCCGGATAAGTCAAAATCAGCGGTTCCTGGAAGAGCGTTTGTCGTGACTGGCCAAAACGCGAGAAACCCGAACGAGGTGATCACGGGTAAGCTAATCTTGAATTCTTGCGAAGTTTATACTTTACTAGATACCGGTTCTACCCATTCTTTTATCTCTCCTGCTTGTGCTCAACGTTTAAACTTGACTCCGGAGAAATTAGACTTTGACATATCTGTGGAGACTCCGTTAGGAGAAACTTTTATTACATCTACAGTTTATAAATCTTGCTTAATCCAAGTTGGCACAATCACATTACCTGTTGACCTTATCTCTTTAAAGATAAGTGCTTTTGATGTGATTTTAGGAATTGATTGGTTAACTACTCATCATGCCAAAATTGATTATTTTCGTAAGGTTGTTAGTTTTCATATTCCTAACTAACCTGTTATGCGAATTCAAGCAACCAAACCATTAAAATCAATCGCTGTCATATCATGCCATAAAGCCATTCGTTTATTGAAAAACGGATGTCAAACTTTCTTAGCCCATGTTATGAACTTGAACAAAAACACGTTAGATTTGAATAATATTTCTGTTGTTAGTGAATTTCCTGACGTATTTTCAGAAGAACTTCCTGGTCTACCCCCAGAACGTGAAGTTGAATTCTTTATTGACCTTGAACCCGATACAAAGCCCATTTCTAAAACCCCATATCGAATGGCTCCTATTGAACTTCAGGAGTTAAAAGTCCAATTACAAGAATTGTTAGACATCGGTTTCATTCGTCCTAGTACGTCTCCTTGGGGTGCTCCTGTTTTATTCGTAAAGAAGAAAGACGGGAGTATGCGACTTTGTATTGACTATCGAGAATTGAACCATGTCACCATCAAGAATAGGTATCCGCTACCTCGTATTGATGACCTGTTCGACCAGTTGCAAGGAGCACAATTCTTTTCAAAGATCTGGATATCATCAGCTGAAGATTAAAACTGAGGATATTCCAAAAACTGCCTTTAGAACTCGGTACGGGTATTATGAATTCTTAGTCATGTCTTTTGGATTGACTAATGCTCCTGCTGCCTTCATAGATATGATGAACCGTGTATTCAAAGAATATTTATATCAGTTCGTTGTTGTCTTTATTGATGACATCCTCATCTATTCTCAAAGCCGTGAAGATCATGAGCACCATTTGAAGCTGGTACTGCAAAGGCTTCGTGAAAATAAGCTATATGCCAAACTATAAAAATACGAGTTCTGGCTTGAGAAAGTAGCATTCCTTGGGCACATGGTGTCAAAACATGGAGTATCTGTCGACCCGGCGAAGATTGAAGCCATACAAAGTTGGGAGCAACCGAAGTCGGTGACCGAAGTACGTAGCTTTCTGGGATTAGCTGGTTATTATCGGAGACTCGTGGAAGGATTTTCTAGAATCGCTACTCCGTTAACTTAGCTGACTCGGAAGGATACAAAATTCGATTGGAGCGGGGATTGTGAGAAGAGTTTTCAAGAACTCAAGAGGAGACTCATTTCGGCACCTGTTCTGACAATACCATCTGGTTCGGATGGATTTGTTATCTACAGCGATGCTTCAGGCAAAGGGTTAGGATGTGTTCTCATGCAACATGGAAAAGTCATAGCCTATGCCTCGCGACAACTCAAAGAATATGAGAGAAATTATCCTACTCATGATTTGGAGTTGGCAGCAGTCGTTTTTACGTTGAAAATTTGGAGACACTACCTGTATGGAGAGAAAGTGGAGATCTATACGGATCATAAAAGCCTCAAATATTTCTTCACCTAAAAGGAACTCAACATGCGGCAACGACTTTGGCTTGAGCTGTTGAAAGATTACGATCATATCATCCAATATCATCCCGAAAAAGCGAACGTAGTAGCTGACGCATTGAGTAGAAGATCATATGCGGGTACGAGTGCAATGTTGTTAATACAAAGGCCCATTTTGTATGATTTGCAAAGGATGGAGATAGAGATGAAGGCTCCAAGTACCCACATGATGATATCAAATATACGAGTAGAACCGACTTTAATCGATAAAGTTAAAGCTGCTCAAGCTACGGACATGGAGCTGATGCGTATGAAAAAGAAAATGCAAGAAGGTGCTATTTCAGAAGCAAGAATTGATGAAGAAGGAATACTTTGAGTCAACTCCAGACTTTGTGTTCCTAACGATTCTGACTTGAAGCATAGAATCGTGATGGAGGCACACAACACACATTTTGGTGGAGTAATATGAAAAGAGAGATTGCGGAGTTTATCTCGAGGTGTTTAACTTGTCAACGTGTAAAAGCGGAGCATCAAGTACCAAAGGGTCCATTGCAACCACTTGAGATTCTAAAATGGAAATGGGAACACGTTACTATAGATTTTGTTATGGGTCTTCCCAAGGTTTCTCAAGGCATAGATGCGATTTGGGTCATTGTTGATAGATTAACCAAGTCTGCTCATTTCTTACCTATACGTGAGACTTATTCCCTTAAAAGTCTTGCTAGTATGTACGTGAATGAGATTGTGAGATTGCATGGTGTTAACGCCAAGATCTTCTCCCGCGTCCCAATCACGTAAGACGCTCTGATCCTGCACAGTTCAACAGGTCAACACCAAAATCTTGACGGCCTGACCGTCGGGGGATAGCTCCGGCGTGAGAGTCAGTACAGGCGATCACAAGGTTAACAATGGAGGAAAAATATTGACTAGTGTCTGAGCCAGAAAGAAAGAAAGAAAAGATGATAATATGATTGTGTGTGTTGTGTTTTGTTACCTCCCTCTTTTCCCTTGTGTGATCTTTGCCCTATACGTCATCGAAACCCGGTTTACCGTGCCACCCACTATCTCCTGACACCTCCCCTCACCCCCGGCCATCTCAGCCGAAAGTATGTAGCTTACTTCCCTACCTTCTACCACTGTTTTCTCTCGCCGGTAATCGGAGTCCCATCCTCATTAATGCCATGCAGAAAGGTGGCAGACATAACAGTCAACTACTACCCTTTGTGATGATTACCGGTCAAAGATATGATAAGAGACGGTCTGCATAATGGACTAATCCAACGACTAAGCCCAATAACATAATTAAATAGCGGGGCCCAAATCACGTGACCCAATATGACAAAAGTAACATAGTCCAAAGGACGAGCCCATTCGGCCTAGCCCAATTATGAAAAGTATTATGGCCCAACATTGCCCCCAGTCTTTTATTAAACAGGATGTTTAGTGGAAGACTGTGAATAAAATAAGTCCATAGCGAAAGGGATTGGTAATAAACCAAAGGGGGCTAAAAGGAATCTCACCGAGGCCCAACTGATAAGTAACAGTCATTAATTCAAATAGATCTAGAAGCCCAAATGGCACATGCTCATCAGCCTTAAGGACGGAAAATGAAGATCCAATGGACGCCAGCCCACTCTGGATAACCCCTTAAAATCAAAATCAGACGCTACCTCTTCCTCTCTCACATTATTACCTCCAATTAATGCGCCGCCCTTGGTTGTCGTGCAAAATTTGAAAAGACCACTCACTATAAAAGCCAATTTTCCCTAATTCTGACGGCTTTACCAGCTTAATTTGAATTTGGTATACATATTGCTCTCCCTTTCTCTCCGATTTCCTTCTTACCTGCAAGATCTTAGCAATGACGACCCAAGATTCTGACAACTCCACCCCATTCCTGCAGTTCCGATTTCCACCACTCCTCCCAGTCACGACCTTACCGAGACGGTTTCAAACCCAAACCCCCAAATCACGGCTAGTCCTGCCAGGAACCCTTCAAAACCGCTACCCAACCCCTCAGAGTTTTTTGAGAGTGAAGAACAATACCCTCACGCCAATACCCCTTCCATCATCACCGAGATCGAGCTGCGTGCCATTAAGAGTCGTTATCAGATTCCGGACACCCATCTGGTGAGAGCTCCAGTATCATATGAACGAATGTACCAACGACTGGATGGGTGGACTGCCGTACCGGTAACTATTTTAGAGAAGGGAGTTAGATTTTCTCTTCACTCTTTCCTTATTACTCTTCTGGGGATTATCGGAGTGGGATTCGTCCAACTGGTGCCGAATTCGTACATCCATATCTTGGCTTTCATAGCATTCTGTTATGAGCTGGGGATACCCCCTACAGTCGATTCCTTTTTCACTCTCTTCTCTGCTGGGAAATCTCGGGAACGAGGCTTCAAAGTGCTGAGCAAACAGTCCCCCAAGCCCAATGCCAAGTTCGAGAAACGATATTTGATGGATACTCCTTCGAGCAACAAGGGGTGGCACAGAGAATGGTTCTTAGTGAAGGGACCCGAAATCCCTTATATTCCGGAATGGACCACCTCCGAGCGGATTTCTGCAGACTTCGGGGACATTTCAGAGGAGCGTGTAAAAGAAATGGCGAGTATTCTCGAGAAGATTCCCCTGAAAGAATGGAGCTTCAGACTCCTGAGTAAGCAAGCATGGTTGTATAACCATAATTGTGAGTTCTAAACTCTTACTGATATATAATTTGCTGAGATTTCTTTTAGTAAACTGGTCTAAAGGGTTATGTGATTTGTTAATTTGCAGTGTCTTTGATAAAACCCACATCGATCGACCGAAGGGATTTAGAGAAATTCCTTTCGGGTAAATTGTCATCATCCCCCACCGACATCCCACAGGAAGAAATTCCAGCTTCGGAAGCCCATGACGCTGAAGTCTTCCCTGGATCAGAAGCTGCGGAGGAATCTAGCCGACCTCGACAAAAGAAGAGGGCTGTTCGAAAACCAAGATCAATTCCTCAAGAATCTTAACAAACCTCTACCACCAGTCTGATTGATACGCCGGCTAAGGAGCGGATGCAAGCTCTCCGTACCAAAAAGAGGAAGACCAAGGTGACTCCTTTATCTGCTGACGAGCTTCGGGTTCCCCCTGCTGAAGTTGATCATCCGATCGTCATTCCTGTGGAGATCCATGCTTCTGAAGACGAGTTCGAAAACCCCACCGAATCTCCACTTCTATCCCGTAAAAGGAAACAACCTTCTGACGATCAACCACCACCACCTCCCGAGCCACCCATGCCCTCTTCGACACGATCTTCCCCCTCAGCCTTCAGGCGAGAAGCCGTATCTTCTCCCACCATATGGCCGGAGTTCAACGCAAACTTTCCCTTTCAGCTGTTCGATTCCTTTGTTCGGAAGACTGATGACCATCGGTTCGGGAATAGCTCGATTAGGGATTTAATCGAGGAATGTATGAGTTACCAGGCTAAGGTGAGTTCAATTTGAATATTTAGAAATTATGTGCATCTTCTAATAATTTACCGACTGTCTTTGAATGTTTGTAGGCAAATACTATTTTCGAGAGGCTTCTTCCCAGATATAAAGAAACCGAAGCCGAAGAAGACGCGGCCAGACGAGAGAATGCTATTCTGACGTCGGCCTTGAGCAAAGAGAGAAGGGACCATGGTACAGCTCTCTTCAATAACGAATGCCTCCAAAAGGATTTGAATAAGTTAAAAGAAAAACTGGAGACAGCCGAAGCCACACACCGAATCACCGTTTCCGCAAACGTAGACCTGGTTCGTAGAAATGAAGTCCTTGTGGGGAAAAATGAAACATTGGTGAAAACCAACAAGAGCCTGGCGCTGCAAGTGAACGACTTTGAAGCTAGGGACTTGAGACATCTGAAGGAACGAGCAAAGCTCGAAGAGGAGCTTCGAGAACTTCGCTCTTTGAGAGATTTGGGTCCCCCTCTGACCGAAGATCTTCGGAGAGAAATTCAACAAGAATACCGAAAATCAACTGAGTTGAATGAGGAGATTGTCCAAATGTTCTCGGATGGATATGACGAGTGCCGAAGCAAAGACAAGGCAAGACTTGTCTCAGCCAAGGTTGATCCGATCATCCTCGACTCTTCGGAAGACGAAGCTGAATCTTGAAGATGATTTTTTTTTTCCCTTAGCTGTAGGATTTTTGTAAAAAGTTCCTATCATTTTGTAAGCAATATTATGTAAATAAAATATCGACTTTCTTCCTTATGACTTTGGTGCGCTTTTTATCAATACTTCAGTATCGATTCATCTTGAAAAATGTACAAGCTCTTTCATGGACTTAACTTAAACTGTTAATTAACAACTAAGCAAGTTATACAACAGATGAGATGAAGTTAAAGAATGAGGCATTCCGAACTCAACACTTAGGAAAATTTAGGTAATAAAGTAAAGGAATACTTATTCGCTATTCGTTACCAAAGTGTGAGGTAGATCTGCTTCACTGGGGATTCGCCTACCGTGGAGGTCCTGACGAAGTCTAAAGGATGACACTTGCCTACCCCAAAGGGCCTGACAAGGTCTAAAGGTCGACAATTGCCTACCACGCAGGGCCTGACAATGTCTTAAGGATGACACTTGCCTAGCCCGAAGGGCCTGACAAGGTCTAAAGGTCGACAATTGCCTACCACGCAGGGCCTGAAAACGTCTTAAGGATGACACTTGCCTACCACGAAGGGCCTGACAAGGTCTAAAGGTCGACAATTGCCTACCACGCAGGGCCTGACAACATTTTAAGGATGACACTTGCCTACCCCGAAGGGCCTGACAAGGTCTAAAGGTCGATAATTGCCTACCACGTAGGGCCTGACAACGTCTTAAGGATGACACTTGCCTATCCCAAAGGGCCTGACAAGGTCTAAAGGTCGACAATTGCCTACCACGCAGGGCCTGACAACGTCTTAAGGATGACACTTGCCAACCACGAAGGGCCTGACAAGGTCTAAAGGTCGACAATTGCCTACTACGTAGGGCCTGGCAACGTCTTAAGGATGACACTTGCCTACCCCAAAGGGCCTGACAAGGTCTAAAGGTCGACAATTGCCTACCACGCAGGGCCTGACAACGTCTTAAGGACCACCTGTCGATGAGGCTGCCATCGAATGGTCAGCGAGTCCACTCGAACCTCCTTACACCGATGATGCTAACAGCAATGCGTACAAGATTTGTTTGAGAAAAAAGGAACTTTTATTGATGACGACTGAAACATTTACAGACTTTCGGTGTACTGACATTGTATCTACTGAAAATATTTCCTAAGTCTGCCGGCATGCCAAGTATTTTTAATCGCTGACCTGTCCAATGCCCTCAACCGATAAGTCCCCGGCTTCGGTACTTCTATGACTTCATACGGCCCTTCTCAATTCGGCTTCAGCTTTCCCAAATTCTGGGGTGTAGATGCTTCGACTTCTCTAAGAATGAAATCTCCTACTTTGAATCTGCGAAGCTTTACCCCTTTGTTATAATGCTTAGCTACTCTTCGCTGATAGGCTGCTAGTTTGATCAAGGCTGTTTCTCTGACTTCTTCAAGTAAATCAAGATTGGCTTTCAGCCCTTCGTCATTGTATATCTCTTTGAACTGACTAACTCGAAGACTTGGAGATCCAATTTCAATTGGGACTAAGGCATCAGTACCATAGGCCAGTCTGAAAGGTGAATCCCCTGTTGTGGTCCTCGGAGTGGTCCGATAAGCCCATAACACACTGAGCAGCTCTTTTGGCCATCTTCCTTTAGCTTCATCTAATCTGCGCTTGATTCCATTTAGCAGCGTTCTGTTGGTCACTTCGATTTGTCCATTAGACTGAGGATGAGCTACCGAAGTCTTTCTGTGCTAAATCCCCAGTTCTTTCAAAAATGCTTCGAATTTTGATCCCACAAATTGACGTCCATTGTCCGAAATCACCACCTTAGGAATTCTGAACCGAAATACTATTGACTCCTTGATGAACTTTAAGCATTCCTGTTCCGTTATTAACCTGAACGGTTTTGCTTCTACCCACTTGGTCATGTAGTCGATGGCAACTATAACAAAGCTAACCTGATCTTTTACTTTCGGTAGTGGACCTAGTATATCAACCCCCCAAACAACAAAGGGTATGGGAGATAAGATTGAGTATAGCTCTTCTGGTGACTGATGTGGGATCGGACTGTTGAGCTGACATTTCTCGCACTTCTTGACGTATTCAGTCGTTTCCTTGAAGATGGTAGGCCAGTAGTACCCTTGTCGAAGTACTTTGTATGCTAATGATTTAGCAGCCATATGGTCGCCATAAATGCCTTCATGTACCTCCCGGAGAGCGTATTCAGCTTCAGATGGAGTTAAACATTTTAACAGTGGAGACGAGAATGCTCTTCGGAACAGATCTCCATCTATCAGGACGAAATTAGCGCTATTGTACTTGATTTTCTTGGCTAACATCTGATCCGAAGGTAAGACGCCATCTGCCAGATACTCCAGATATGGAGTCAACCAGCAGTTGGTTCGATCAGCACACATTACCAATTCATGATGACTCACAATATTATAACTCACAATATTAACAACCTGATCATTCTAAGGAAAGAGGGAGATTTTCGATAAACACTTCTCCTTATTGGCGCGCAATTAGGTGACCAAACCCCTTTCTTCGACAGAACTTTCTAGACATCGTCAATAATGTAAATAATAATACGAATAACTTTGTCGTCTCAATTATTAATTTAATAATATAAAATATTTTGCAGATGTTACTGTGACAATAATTAAATCAATAATATGAGATACTATGCATCAACTACTGTTGCAATAATTGAGTATAACTGAGTGACTTCTCACGTAAGCATCAATAATCAAAGATACTGTACAATACCGTGTGCTACTGTGCAACCGCGTGTATTACTGTACTTTTGTCACCGGGTATTTCAACAGTTAAGGGTAAAAGTTTTGCCGTTATTTTTATAAAAATGTTATTTCTGTCTCTTTCTAAATCCGACAGTAATTCCATTGTGGGGTCCACCAATAATTGTGCCGTCGTACGGATATTCTCCGAAAAAAAGAATATTCCCCAACCATACAAATATTTTATGATAACTTGCTTACTTTATAAAATTTTCACATATCATCCTTAACTTTAACCTTTTATCAATTTAACCATTTACTAAATAGAATAATAATTATAAGAAAATTGAATACTTTCATGTCAAAAAATTTGGGGTCTTAAACCCGAGACATCCATTGTAACGACCCCAAAATCCATACAATTTAAATCTCGACTTCGGTCGTTAACCATACATTCAACGTCTAATTTTACATCATTATTCGATATTAAAATCACTAAAAATGCGGAATATTTAAAACTTTTATACATTTCCTTCTGTATTGCCCTAAATCGCAACCTTTACATTACATCTCTTTGATTCAAACTTATATCATGAATCGCTACAATAAACTGACTATACAAAGTCTTACATCATAAATAGATGTCCATATACACTAGATAGCTCAATTTACAATTCAACAACATTTACATTCAAAATATTACACACATTTCTCATAAAACATAAGTAATCTTCGTGAATATAGATCTCTATAACTCACTTAGCGCATATCCTTACCTTAATTCCTTGACCTGCAAAAGTGGTTATTTGCAAGAGTGAGCTCGACAGCCCAGCAAAAGCTAACAATTTTCATGCATCACATAGCACATAATAACATGCTCGATATACATCTCATTAAAGTAACATGGCATACATGCTTTTAATTCACATAGCAAATATCAAGATTGAGTTCCTTACTCAATCATCATTCTTTAGCCAAAATAATGCAGTCATATATTGACTTTAACATTTCATGATTTCAACATATATAACATATCATGCAATTTAAAATAGTTCATCAAGTCCACGTAGAAAATAGGAACCGAAAGACTTGCCTTGATCGTTGTTTACCAATAACAGTTTAACAGCTTACAGCTATCTGCACTTCACGTGCCCTACGTAATTATATAATCATACACATCAAATATTAGTCACATAACAACACATAGTAATTGTAATGTAAACTTTACTCCACATCTCATAATCTTTTCACACAATGTTCAATTAGATTGTGTTAACTTTTCGACTTATATCTCACTATATTTCATAATCGAAGTTCATTCAAGTGCTTAAGTCTTGCTAGGACTACTTATTGGTTTTATATTAAACCCATTTCATATCCTATAATATTTATTTCAATTGAATTAAAACACTTTTTAAGTTCATTAACACTTGACACGACGTTTCGACGTTTATTCGTCACACGCCCGATTTTCCTTTCTTGTGTATGCTTACTATGCTTCTATAACTTATCTAATACATTATTTATTAATGTTAAGCATCATTATATTTACTAACATACATGTTTTGTAACTTAGGACATCATCTTTTATCGTCAGGAGCACTACACATGCATATGTGCATGCCCGACGCCATTCGATTGCCCCCAAAAATATAATAGTCCTAAAGCTGACCATTTTGACTACTGTTATAGACCTCAAATTAAAAAACTTAAAGCATTAAAGTTGTAGGTCTATTCGTCCTCGTTCCGGATCATCTTGAATCACCTCAATCGGAGTTCGTATGAGAAAGTTATGGCCATTTTACTACAAGAGGCCAAAACTGTCCGACTCAGACTTCTGTCCCCGCGCCGCGGCGCGAGAACTAGGCTAATCAGTGGCGCCGCAGCGCGAGATTGGCGCTGGGGCGTGAATTTCAACGCTGGGGTGCGAATTTTGGCCCTGGGGCGCCGAAAACTAACAGAACGCAGCCCACGAAGAACAGAACAACTAAATTTCTGTCTATAACTTAATTTCTAACACTAATTAACATGTATAACTTATGCCAATTACACATATACACATTACCCAATATGCATATACTAATTTAAACCACTAAACAATAATCACAGAAAACGTAATTCCTTGAAAACACTATTTTCAACCAAAACACCATTACCGACGTTTGTTTACACGGTGAACATGGTAAACATAATTTATAAACCAATTTGATTCCTTTGAATTATGTTTCTCTGAATTTTTTTACCCCGTTATCATATACAAGGTTCAATTTCATAACTTCACAATTAACATACACTAATTTTGTTATCTTACAAAAATTATATTCATGCATATGTGTTCACTGTAAAACCAATTCCCCTTACTTGTATACATAAATTAGCATACAATCTTGTCTATACGCTAAACATACAATCATATATATATATATATATATATATATATATATATGCTAGTATAACACTTACAACAAATGGTTTTATAGAGAATCTTTGTAAAAACCTTATACACATTGAAAATCACAAACACAGAGAACGTAAACATATATATATATATATATATATATATATATATATATATATATATATATATATTAAGGTTTTAAAACATACCTTTTGTCGCTTTAGAAACCCTTGCTAATCACTGACAATAAGAATTCGGAACCTTCTCTTGTTGCTTCTCTCTTTTAAACTCTCTCTCTCTCTCTCAAATTCTGTGATTTTCTTCTTAGGCTTAGCAAACACTTAGAATGCGTAAACAAAACCACTGGTAACCACTCGTAAATGGCCATAATAAGCCCGATTAAATAATATCAGTTACCAAATATAACGTATAGGTTATAAATATATTTTATTCACTATTGTATTTATATAATTTATATAATATTTTAAAATTCAAAAGAACTCCAAAAGTCATAAGGCTTCGTTTGACAAAACTCTTTAAAATTAAAGAATTAATATATTTAAGTCTTGTTTGGCAAAATAAATTAAAACTACTTTAATTTATTTTAATAACTACTTATAATATAGTTATTTGTCACACTTCTAATTAATTAAATTTTCGTACTTAATTTAATTAATTCTAATAATAATCCATTGCATAATATAAAAATTTATTTAATCATTATAAACTCTCTAACTTAATAAATAAATTAAATTAGATTACTATTTCAAAATAATTACTCTCCTTAACTCATTAATTATTTATTAAACAAATAAATAATCAAATCACATCAAATCAATTAAACAAATACTTATTCAACGATAAACACATTCATTAAATATTTATATAATTCAATAAATATTTAAATATTAATTAAAAATCTGGATTGTTACATCCATTTCGTCTGGGAGCAGTTGGTACAAAGAGAGCCATCTCCATTGATCACTGTTGTGGGTCAGGAGCATGAGCCTGAGACTGATCTGAAGGAGGACCTTGAGGAGGAAGAGGAGGAAGATGAGTTCACACCGAACTCTATTGCAGTTCAGATGTATGACAAGGTGTATGACCGAAACATTGAGCTTTAGGATAGAGTCAGAGAATTGGAGGAGCTGGCAGATGAACGCCATACCACTATAGGTCAGAAAAATGAGAAAATTTGGGGTCTTGATGTACGTCTTAGAAATGTGGAGTGGAAGTTAGTTCATGCGGAGGGTGACAAGGAGCAACTAATGGCAGAGATTATGAAGATGAAGGATGATCTGAGAGAAAAGTTCGCCAAGAGAGCAAGGGATGAAGATGCATACGAGGATGCTTCCCAGCGTGCAGATGTAGCCGAGGAAGAGGTGCAGGCAAAGAAGGCCAAGGTGGGGGAGATGGATTGTGCATTCCACATTGCGATGAACATAGCTCAGGATCGAGTTATGTACTATCCATTCAAGTTCGAGGACTTACCTTGGTACATGCTGGATCATAGGACGATGTACCGTATCATGGAAGAAGAGTGCAGAGAAGTTGTTCGACGTCTTAGTAGGCCTGGATAGGAACAATATGAGTTATGTGAATATCTATGGTAGTTAATAATGTAATTTCCAGTGTGAATATAAGCAATAGAATATGATGATTTAATCCTGAAGATTCTTTGTCTCGGGATAGTTGATGTAAATAGCAGTGATGCTATCTCTCTATGTTTTGAAAGTTATTAATGAATAAAATATCGATGTTTATTCAAGATGTTATGTGTTAAATGATAATCCTAAATTGTTTAAGTTAAGCCTTAAATACTTAAAAGATTGAGTAATGATCTAATAAGCGTATATCTTAAGCAGAAAATGCCGCCAAGAAGACGCCCAACACATCAACAAGCTCAGGAAGGATCCACGATCATTAACAACAACAACGACAATGCTAACGCTAATCCTGTGCAGCAGTTGGTAAACCTATTAACCAGAGCATTTACGAATCAGCCGCAAGTTCAAGCTACCTCGTTCAAGGATTTTAGGGCGGTAGGACCGCCAGAGTTTAGGGGATCCATGAATCCAGTCGAAGCTCAGACCTGGATTATGAAAATGGAGAAGGTATTTGACGTTGCGAGGGTCAACGATGATCAGAAGACCACTTTTGCAACATTTATGCTGAAGTTAGATGCCAGCTACTGGTAGCAGGCGAACAAGGTTAGAGGAGGACAGGGTGTGATCACATGGGATAGGTTCAAGGAGATGTTCTTTGAGATGTATTTCCCAACGAGCTCTTAGAACCAGATGGAGGTTCAGTTTCTAGAATTGAAGTAGGGAAACATGACGATGCCAGACTATGCTGCAAAATTCAACGAGTTGGCTAGGTTCGCAAACCTATCAAGTAAATACAAATGAGAGAAATGCAAGGAGGTTTGAACAAGGGTTGAAGCCATGGTTATACAAAAAGGTGTCAATGTTCCAATTGAAAACTTTTATAGAAGTTTTGGAGAAGGCAATTACTGCAAAAGGTGGAATCGATGCCCTGACTAGGTACAATCAGGAACAGAAAAAGAAGAAGAATGAATGTGAGAACAACAAAGCTAATGGCAGTAATAGTGGTGGTGGTAATAATCAGAAGAGAAAGTGGAATAATAATGTGTCTACTGGAAATTAGCAAGGAAGTCAGAAGAAAAAGGTGGAGGCTTGTCCTACCTGCGGGAAGAATCACCTTGGGGTATGCATAAAGGGGAAGAGGGTTTGATACAATTATGGTAAGGAAGGCCACATAGCGCCAAATTTCCCTAACCTTAAAAATGGGGCTTATTTTACTTGTGGGTCAAGGGATCATCTGGCTAGGGATTGTCCCAAGAAAGCAGCAGGAGGAGCAGGAATGGGTGGAAGTAAGGGAATCAACGGTGGTAACACTTTGGCTTTACTGGACCAATGCTGCCAAACCGACCCACCGCCAGAACTTTCAACATGATCGTGCAAGATGATGTGCAGTCCCGAGATGTAGTTTCATGTAACACCCCATTTTTGAAATATAAAGAGAGGTTACTCAAAACACAACAAAACTGATGAATACATAACAAGGCTCTAAACCACAAAAGAATAATCTCATAATGATTAAATGTCATAAGACAATCCATAATAAATGCCAC
Source organism: Panax notoginseng (assembly GCA_016801055.1). Lineage (NCBI taxonomy): Eukaryota > Viridiplantae > Streptophyta > Magnoliopsida > Apiales > Araliaceae > Panax > Panax notoginseng. The sequence goes on along the minus strand of CM029023.1, from coordinate 104,544,978 downwards.
ACTGCCTTAAACCACAATATGAAATAACTATTCCAACTCTAAATAAATCAATGTATCATAGCCTAACAAAATATATATAAACCATTGGATAGAAGGGAGCTCTCATCACACTTGCCCTTGACCCCCCTGATTACCTGCCGGAAGAAAAACACAGCATGAGCCAAATGCCCAGTACGGATATAGAGTACAAAATAAAGAACTGAAATACTAACACAATTCAATGAACTGAACTGTAACGAACAAAACAAATACAACAAAATAATAGGCTGAAGTAAATGGCTGGGGTTATTTCATACTGAGCTCAAAACAAAATAGAAATATACCTTGCCACACAGGCAAGTCAAATAATGCCACACATGCGAATCAATTAATGCCACACAGGTAAGTCACACACATTGGACCGCGAATCCAATGCATATAAAATCGGAAGGCGTGTTTGGCACAAACATCACCAATTCGCAGAACAGAACAGAACAGAAAACTAGGGTCGACCCATATGCCTCCCACAACAAAACACCAAATGGCCAACTCCCACCGGAGCATAAATCGGAGACGCCGTGGACTGATCACACTGCCACAGAAGGTGTCATACCTCGGTGCCAAGAACACATGCCTGTGGTATCCCCACAGGTGGTTATAGCTCAGGTATACCCTATGGTATATTCTAACAAAAATACTATGTCACAACACATGCGACACAATATTAATACAAATGGGTTCTAATATGTACATGTTAACTAAAAATGAATTAACACAACGTCTCCAAAAATATTAACATGTACTTTCTACAAAAATCAAAATAAATACGAAAGATGATACACTAAATCAAGAGTACAAACACGAGTTCCAAGTATCAATACCAAGACGAAACTATCACATGAATTTGAGAAGAATAATTATGGGAAACAATAACTAATTTCAAAACGAGAAACAAAACGAATAAATTAAATTTAATAAGAGTATCGCCGAAGGATTATAAAATCCGTACCTGGAATCAATAATGCAATACCCAAATTTATATTCCAATTATATTTTTTAAATTCCCTTCATCCGATCCAATAAAAATAATAATAATACAATTATAAGTTACTTAATAATTATAATTTACATGAATATGAAATTAATTCCTCCAAATACATCAATTTTACAAGACAACCCAAATTAAATTATAATTTATCTTCTAATCATTTTTTTTCTTTTCTTTTATATTTTAACAAATTAGAACCTTAATATATATATATATATATATATATATATATATATATATATATATATATATGTGTGTGTGTGTGTGTGTGTGTGTGTGCGTGTGTGTGTGACGCCCCCAAAATAGGTATACACAACCCATCTTGAGTCGCCAAATACATAGTGCAAAATTTAAATACAAACTTCAATTATACAATACGACAAAAACATAGCTGAGAGTTTTAACACGAATATTATCTCATAGACAATATCTAAACTCAAATGGAGTCGTCATTACAATTATTATCACACTATTTTATAGAATAGTGAGGACTACTACAACCATCATGTCGAACCGTCACTCCATTCCCCGACTAGTCCAGGCTATGTTCTCATTTCCTGAAGAGAACAACGAAAGCAAATAATGTGTTCAACTAGCCCAATAAAGAATATTATGACTAAGACAATACAGAATAAATTATCGTTAGCCTTCAACAGTGTAAAACTGATAGAATACAATAAACAACAAGTTTAACTACAGTAGAACAAATAATCCATTAGAAGAGTCAAGTAGAGCATGATATCTACTATCTTCTATGATTTAAAAGTTCATCATTAATATTTTATCACTGTAACACAGCTCAATAAATAATTCACATCATCGAATTATCCATGCACTATAGACCAAGGATATTCGTTAGTATTACATCCACGAAATATCCATGTACTATGGGCCAAGGATATTCGTTATTATCACTAATGGTCATGATCATGCCAACGACTGTCCATCAATACACTAGGGCCAATGAGGACTTTTATCACATCATTTATAACATTACAGGTCATGATTATACCGATACATAATTCCTGGTCATAATCATACCAATAAACAGTTCATCTATACACTACGAGCTAAAGATGACTTTCATCATAATATAAGAATGAGGATGATGACAATGATATAAAAACTCAATTAAGTGAGAGCAAGGGTAAATTTTAAAGAATTATAAATCAATTTATCCAGAGTTCAAGAATGTCCAAATTGTCAACATGATACTGCTTTGTGGAGTAAAATTCAAGAATAATATTCATGTATCAAAAATAATTTGGGCAGAAAAGAACTCAATTTTTATCATGAATAGTACCCCGGGTGAATAGTACCTAAGTGAATAGTACCCCGTGAATAGTACTTTATGAATAGTACCTCGTGAATAGTATCTCGACATGAAAAGATTAAAATTTAATAAGAATGTTCAGAAAAATATTTTCGTGAAAAGATACTAGATGAAACACAAATTTCAAGGATATTCTACAAATTTTACGGAGTATAGAAGCAATACTTATCAAAATAAGTGTAGAATTACGAATATGAAACGAAATAATATTACTTATATACTACAGAGTATGGAAGAAAATATTATTTCATACGAATATTGAACAAAAATAATATCCCTTACCTTAAAAGGAGAGTATTTCTGACTGGTATAGCGGGGATATTCTTGAAGAAAATTTGCACTGTTTTCTACACTCAAAACTTCCTTAAACTCTAAAGAAATACGCTCAATACTATAGAAGAAGAATTCTCTAATTTTTGTGTGGTTTTCAATTCTAAACTAAGCATCCTATTTATAGGAGAATGGTAGGATACTATTTAGGAAAAATCACGGACTGCGCAGTAAAAGAAAATCACGGGCGCTGCAATCGGCTGAATTCGTTGAATTTTTTTATTTTACTATGTTGTACTATGCACATACTATGCAGTACTATACAATAAAATATTCTAATAAAATAAAAACTTTATATATATATATATATATATATATATATATATATATATATATATATATACTGACATATATATATAAAACTTTCTACCGACGATTTTAAAAAAATGAGTAAGTGGGGGAACTTGTAATAAGCTAAATTTATAACAATTACTTCATAAAATATCCCTCTATTTATCTCAATTCACTTGGCTTCACTAAACACATTTTTAATAATATTTATTCATCATTAATATTATAACTCATAATATTAACAACCAGATCATTCCCATGAAAGAGGGGGCTTTTCGATAAGGATTTCTCCTTATTGGCGCACAATTAGGTGACCAAACCCCTTTTCTCGACAAAACTTTCTAGACATTATCAATAATACAAATAATAATATGAATAACTTTGTCATCTCAATTATTAATTTAATAATATAAAATATTATGACAATAATTGAATCAATAATGTGAGATACTATGCAGCAATTACTGTGATAAATCCTTATTACATTACAAAAGTTCAGTAGCTTTTCTTTATATCAACGAATTTTTTTTAAACAACACATGACCTTTATATTGAAACAGTAACCATACGTATATATATGCATAATCTTTTACAACTAATTTGAGTTCTTACCTTTGTTAAATGAATCCCTTTCTTCTACAAAGTGTAATCTAATTTCTTCTTCCTTTCTTTTTCTCTCTTCCGTAACAGTGGTTGCACCTTTTTTTTCTCAGTCAGTTATCAGAGGTACGCGAGATAAATTAGGGTTTAAATATTTATTTATATAACTGATGAACTCCCCTAATTTAAATAGAATTTTAATTTTATCCACATATAAATTAAATCAAATTTGTTCTAAGGCCCAATTTTATCTACTTAATTTTTTCATCATTTATTAATACTTATTAGCCCAAAAGTAAATGACTAGTTTGACCCAAATAAAAGATAAAGTACAATTAATATAATTTAAAATAAAATAAATTTTATTATTCAATATTTATTTATTTATTTATGTTACCGGGTATTACATGTCATGTAAGACCCCAACTTTTATGAATAAAGATTTAATTTTCTCTAATTATCATTTTGAGTAATATGGTGTGGATTTGATATAATGTATAGTTGTGGGTAATATTTATAAATTTTGCAAAGTAAGCAAGTTGTCATAAAATATTCGTTTGGTCGGGGAATATTCGTTTTATCAGAGAATATTAGTAAGACGACACAATCATTGGTGAACCCCACAACGAAATTATTGTCGGAGTTAGAAAATGACAGAAATAACTTTTTATAAAAATAACGACAAAAGTTTTACCGTTAAACTATTGAAATACCCTATGACGTTAGCTGCTTGCAAGCCCAGTTGGCTGCCATTTAGCTGTCTCTTGAGGATGATTCCTTGATTGCTCTTCTGCTCTCTCAAGAAACAACCTACTCCCAGTCTCTCTGGAAAGCTTTGTCTCTTGAAGAATCCTTCTTGCTTTAGAAATCTCGTGTTATTTGGCTTACCCAGGGTGATAAGAATACAAAGTTAATGTAATTAACAGTAATCAGAACCATAACAAGATCCTCTCCATCTTCAACTGCTCAGGTGTTCTTATTGAGGACCAATAGAGTATTCAGCAGGTGGCAGTGGATTACTTTTAGGATTTGTTGGGGGCTTCTCCTTGTACCTATCCTGGGCATGATGAGCTAAAAAAAATTGTCTCTAAGAGGATCTCTTCTGTTCAGGCTGCTGCTCTATCCGCTCCTATTCTTGATGCTGAAATCCTCGAGGTGCTTCAGTCCATGAAGAAGAATAAAAGCCCTGGCCCTGACGGATTCAACGTTAATTTTTTTCTTCACTGTTGGGATACTATAGGCCATGATTTTACCGAGGCAGTCCACTCTTTTTTCAATACTGGGCACTTACCAAGTGGTGTTAATTCTACAGCAATTGCCTTGATCCCGAAGATAAAAAACCCTTCCAGTATGTCTGATTTTAGGCCTGCAATACCATCTATAAATGCATTGTGAAAATTATTGCCAATAGGCTCAAGTGTGTTCTTCCTTCTTTTATTGATCATGCTCAGTCTGCCTTCATCTCGGGTAGAAGTATTAGCGATAATATTTTCCTTGCGTAGGAACTTTTTAGGAATTACCACAGACTTTCAGGTCCTGCTCGTTGTGCTCTAAAAATCGTTATCCAGAAAGCTTTTGACACTGTTGACTGGGGATTTCTTTTGGATTTGTTGAGCCTCCTTCTGTTTCCTCCTATTTTTATCAACTGGATTAAAGAGTGTATCACTATGCCTAAGTTTTTTGTCAAAGTTAATGGCGTTCTTGCTGGTTATTTTAAGGGTATAAGGGGTCTTAGGCAAGGCGATCCTTTATCCCCATATTTATTTGTCCTTGCAATGGAAGCATTCTCCATGATTATTTCTAAGGAAACTCTGCTGCCCAATTTCAAGTTTCACTGGAAAGCTGAGCCTTGTAACATTTCGCATGTGTGCTTCGTTGATGATGTTCTACTCTTTTGTTATGGGGACTTGACCTCGGTCTCAATTATTCACTCGTGTATTCAGTCTTTCTCATTGTTCTTCGGCCTTATTCCCAATGCTCTTAAAAGTATGTGTTTTCTTGCCAATGTCCCAAATGATGTCAAGGAAAATATCTACCTGATGTTGGGTTTTCTGATTGGTATCTTGCCAATCAGGTTTCTTGGGGTGCCCCTAATCTCTTCTTGTCTCTCCTACTCTGAATATCAGCCTTTGATTCAAAGAATTACTGCCCGGGTTTCCTCTTGGACATCTTGTTTCCTCTCTTATTCTGGGAGAGTGCTTTTGATTAGAACAATGCTTTTTGCCATTCAGTCGTACTGGGCAGCCCATTTTATTCTTCCTAAATCGGTTATGAGACCTATTCAATCTATTATGTGTAGATTTCTCTAGAAATGATCTTATCTTCTTCGTTATGGCTGTAAAGTATCTTGAAAGGATTTAGCCCTTCCTTTTTGTGAAGGAGGTCTAGCCATCAAAAATTTGACTGAATGGAATTCAACTCTCATCATCCTCCATCTTTTTAAGGTTATTTCCCCTTCTTCAACCTCCTTATGGGCTAAGTGGGTCAATGCTACTGTGCTTTCTAGAAATAATTTTTGGTAATTCTCTATCCCCGCAGACTGTTCTTGGATTTGGCGTAAGATTCTAAAATTACGTCCCATTGCTCTCAATTTCCTAAATTATTCTGTTGGGAATGGGAATTTTTTCAGTCTATGGCATGATCCGTGGTTGAATGGTCAGGCCATCAACCCATCATTGTCACTTCTCTCCAACTCCAGAATTCCTGTGAATGTTCGTATCTCCGCTATCATATCCTTGGGTGCTTGGTTGTTACCCTCTAGTAACCATCATGAGGTGCAACAATTTTGGAGTTTGTTTGCTTCTCTCCTTGATCCTTCGGCTTCAGAGGACATACTTTTATGGGGCACTTGTGATATTAAATTTGTTAAGGCCTCCCTTATATGGGATTCTATTCGCTCACACGCTTAGAAGGTCCCTTAGGCTAAATTGTTATGGCACTCCCATCACATTCCTCGGTTCTTCTTTGCCTTATGGCTGGCCTTACGTCGCAGACTACCTACTAATGACAGATTCTCTTCATTCTCTAGTTTCTGTCCTTTAAATTGCCCTTTTTGCGAAACTCATGTTGAGACTTTTTCCCACTTGTTCTTTGATTGTACCTATTCCTCTTCTGTCCTCTCCTCTGTACTTGTTGCTGGAGGCTGGTCTAATGTTCCAATGAGGTGGGATAAGCTTGTGGACTTCATCATCCAGTTTAGAGGAAGTTCCATTAGGTCTAATATCCTCAAGCTTGTTTTTGCTTCTACCGTGTACAAAATCTGGGCAGCTAGGAATTCCTTTGTCCATGATAAGATTAAGATGCCTTTGGGTGTCTTGGTTAGGGAGATTTTAAACGTCGTCAAATCCAGGCTGTATTCTTCTTCTAAATTCTTATTGGCTACTCAGAACCGTCCTAGTCTTAGAGCGTGGTTGTAGTCCAGATGTCTGGGAGTGATGTTCAGATTACTTTGTTGCAGTTCAGATTTCTGATAGGGCGTGTTCTATGGTCTGTTCAGTTTTAATAGTGGAGGTATCTGGTCTGCTGTGTAGTTCATATTTTTGATCGGGCGAGTGGTTGGTTATGTTCAGTTTTACTCCTGCTGTTGGTTCTATTGAATCTGTAGTGACCATATCAGTTGATTTGGGATTTAATATTATTTTATGTTTATTTCGGCTGGGTTGGTGGTCATAATTGTAAGCATGGTATGTTTAGTCCATATCTATCCAGATTAGGCGATGAGGGGCGATTTTGGTTTGGTAGGCGTGGGTTGGTTTCTATTGGTGAGGAGGGGCTGGCTTTGTGTTGGGTGGTGTGCTGGACTCGCTAGCAGCTGCTGCTCGCCACCTGCTAGCTGCTGTTCTTCGGCACATACTTCTCGGTTGTGCTTCGGCACAAGCTTCTCGGTTCTGCACTCGCCTCTTGCTTGAATCTGTTGAGACCATTTCAGTTGATTTTGGTTTTAATGTTTTTTTATGTATTTTTCGGCTGATTTGGTGGCCTATTATTGTAAGCTTGGTCTGTTTAGTCCATATCTGTCCAGATTGGGCGATGAGGGGTTGTTTTGGTTTGGTAGGCGTGGGTTGGTTTCTGTGGGTGAGGAAGGGCTGGTGCTTTATGTTGGGTGGAGTGCTGGTCTAGTGTTAGGCTCGCTAGCAGCTGTTGCTAGCCACCTGCTAGCTGCTGCTCTTCGGCACTGACTTCTCGATTGTGCTTTGGCACAAGTTGCTTGGGTTCTGCTCACGCTTCATGTTGGGTGGGAGGTGAGGTTGTTTTGGTTTGGTGGGCTGGGCTGGGCTGGGCTGTTTAGTTTGGGTGAGGTGGGGCTGGGTCTGGTTTCGGCAGCTGGTGCTCGCCTCTTGCTAGTAGCTGATGCTCGGCCTCGCCCAATGGCCTGCTTTCTTTTGGCTCTTTCGGCTCTCGTTCTTGATCACTCTGGATGCTTTGATTCACTTGTTAGGTTGTTTAGGCTTTCTGCTTGCTTCATTTTTAAGCTAGTATTATGTAATGTACTAAAGCTTCTGGGGTATGCCCCTTTGCGATTGTTTAACCTCTCTTTCTCTTCTATACAAAAACAAACTTAGCAAAAAAAAGATAGAAGTACAGTAATACGTGTGGTTGTACAGTAGCACACGGTGTTGCACAATATCTTTGATTATTGATGCTTACGTGAGAAGTCACTCAGTTTTACTCAATTATTGCCACAATAATTGCTGCATAGTATCTCACATTATTGATTCAATTAATGTCACAATATTTTATATTATTAAATCAATAATTGAGACGAAAAAGTTATTCATATTATTATTTACATTATTGACAATGTCAAAAAAGTTCTGTCGAGGAAAGTGGTTTGGTCACCTAATTGTGCCAATAAGGAGAACTCCTTATCGAAAAGCCTCCTCTTTCATAGGAATGATCTGATAGTTAATTTTGCGAGTTATAATATTAATGATGAATAAATGTTATTAAAAATGTGTTTTGAGAAGTCAAGTGATTTCAGTTAAATAGAGGGGTTTTTTTGATGAAGTATTTGTTGTATATGTGGCTTATTACATGAATTCACACTTACTCATTTTTCAAAATCATCGGTAGAAAATTATCTCAGTTTTATTTTATTACTTATATATATATATATATATATATATATATATATATATATATATATATATATATATATATTCACACATACCTTCACACACACGCATACACACACTCACACATCACACACTTCACACACACTTTATATATATATATATATATATATATATAATAGAATATATTATATTTTATTATTTGCATAGTACTATATAGTGCAGCATAGTGCTGCATAGTAAAAATCATGTGAAATGAAAATTTTTATCGGTGAATTGCGCCCGTGATTCCTGCACTGTGCGTCCGTGATTTTTCTTTTTAAATAGTACCCTGCCATTTTCCTATAAATAGGATGCTTAGTTTAGAATTGAAAATCACACAAGAATCAGAGAATTCTTCTTTTATAATATTGAGCGTATTTCTTTTGATTTAAGGAAGCTTTGAGCGTAGAAAACAATATAAGTTTTTTTCAAAAATATCTCGCCCTACCATTCAGAAATACTATCATTTTAAGGTAAGGGATATTATTTTTGTTCAATATTCGTAAGAAATAATATTTTCTTCCATGCTCTATAGTATGTAAGTAATATTATTTTGTTTTAGATTCCGAATTCTACACTCATTTTGATAAGTTTTGCTTCTATATTCCTTGTAACAATCCAAGATTTTATTATTTGTAATATAAAATATTTATTAAATTAAATAAATATTTTATTAATGTGATTGTTGTTAGTAAATATTTATGAATTAAATTTATTAGATAATATTTTAAATTAGTTTAATTTATAATTTAGAGAGTTGTAAGATAACATGAGATGCTATATTATTGTTTTAATTTAATAATTAAGATGGGATGTGAATTTATTAAGTAAAATTATAATGTGATTATAATTTTGTGATATTTGTTTAAATGGAAAATTTAATTAATATATAGTATGTGTAATTAATTTATTTGATTAATGTTGGATATGAAAATCCAAACAAATAATATGTGATTATAAATTATAAACTAAATTGTTTATTAAAATAAATTAAAGGAGTTTTAAATTGGTTACCAAACAAGGCTTAAAACATTAACTCTTTATTTTAATCAATTTTATCCAAATAAAGCCTTATGATTTTTGAATTCTGAATTTGAATTATAATAAATAAAATAAATAGAATAAATCAAAATAATATATATAATATTTTATAACTGATATGTAATTATTATAATAATAATAATACGGCAGTTACATACGTTTTGGGAGCGCCTGTTATATCTTACGTTTACTGTTAGTTAGTCTGTATTGATACTAAGAAGAGAAAGAGCAAAGGAATTTGAGAGAGACTAGAGAGGGTTTGAGAGAAAAGACTGAGTATTCCAAAGCAATTCTCTGAGTTTATCAAAGTTTATTACCGAGCAATTGAAGGAATTTTCATAACCTTAATATTATATATACATATATGTTTTAATATGTTTTACGTCATGTATTTTCTGTCCTCTGTGAATTCAAATTCTCTTGAATTGTTGTATAAACTGAATTATTGCAATTGTAAGTAATTGTAATGCTAGAGTTTATGTTTAGATAAGGAATTGTATGCTAGTTACGTTTAAAAAGGAAGAAAACTATTTACAGTAAATGTTTTTTCATATGGCTTGTGAAAGTACCAAATTTGGTGGTTAATTCGTATATTATTCTATAAATTGAGTCTTGAATATGTTTATTCGGTAAGAAACAAAGAGAACATAGTGTGAATGAATTAATTTGGTCTATAATTGTGGTTATAGTGTTAACTTTTTCAAACAATGTCAAAAATGGAGTTTTGGTGTAAAACATAGCATTCAAGGATTTAATTTTTCTAAAGTTGTTGGTTAGTTGTTTTAAATCAGTATATATATATATATATATATATATATATATATATATATATATATATATATATATGATGGGTAACGTTTATGTGTAATTTATGTAAGTTATACATGATAAATTAGTGTTAGAAATTATGATACAGTCAAAAAATTAGCTTTGTTCTGTTCTTCGTGCTCGGTTCTATAAATTCGGCGCCTTAGCGCCAAAATCAGCGCTGCAGCTCCAAACCTCACGCCGCAGCGCCACTGCCTGGCTTAGGCATCGCTCCGCAGCGCCAACATTGCGCCGCAACGCCATCCACAATGTAAACTGTGGCGCCGCAGCGTCGGTTAGCAGAATGGCCATAAAATTATTTTTCTTTGCATGAAGTCTGTAAATGCTGATATGATGCAATATTATCACTGTTAAAAATGTAATTTTTGTTATTGTGGTATTATAGTGATAAGAATGAGCATATTATTAATAATTAACGAGTTTTATTACTAATGTAACTTGACTATGTGGTTAAAAATCAAACCATACATGAAATAGATACTTATTTATATATAGAGTATTTGTAATGACTAATTATGTCATATGATATGTGTATAGTATATTGTGAATCGAATTATTACGGTTTAGCTTACACGCACGGCAAGTTTTCTAACTCTAAACTTTCGTTGAGCAAGTTTCTAAACCTTATCTCTTGATATTGAACAAGTTTTCTTATCTTTAACTCTATTGTTACGATTGTGCAAGTTTCTTTACTCTACCTTGTTTATTATTGAGCAAGTTATTCATAATTCTATTTATACAATTTAAGTATATTCGTGCAAAGCTATTTAACCTAACTCTTACTTTGAGAAGGTTCCTTACTTTAACTTGTTTACTAGCATGCAAGTTTATCGTTCCAAATCACTATTTATTATGCATGCTTGATAATTCAATTCTAAACAACATTCTGACCTTAGCTTATCATTGTCCAAGCAAGGTATGTTACGTTATTTAATGTTTATGTTTTTAGTTCAATTCTAAAGCATGACCCTAAACTACAAATTTTGTATTCATCTATGACTTAATTGTTCCATAGCATATTGTTATTGTATTTTATTCAACTAATCCTTAGTTGACGTTCGTTGAATTCCAAATTACCTTAAAATGTATCCAAACCAAACTTACTTTGGGACGAACTTGTATTCTAAATGCTGAGATGAACAACCCTGTTATAGGAGAAAATTTACGCATAGCGTTGAAATGTTTGTGCACAATACATTGTACGAAGGGTTGATCCCCCTAAGTATGAGGAGTCCCTATAGTCTTATGACTGTTAAAGTTTAAGTTAAAAGATTACTTATAACTATGGATGTGACGCCCCCAAAATAGGTCCACACGACCCATTTTGAGTCGCCAGATATCGCACTATAAAAATTAAATACAAATATATATAACTCTCGTGGTGCCTTGACCACAAGACCTTACAATGGTACCTTACATAAAGGTACAATTAATAATTGTTTTAGAAATTAAAATCTTTGGAAAATACTCAAGGAAACCTTCGTACATGGGAGGCCATGCGTCTAGGTTATGAAAGATATCATATGTCCACAGAATTATCCTTGGTTGACCCAAAAGTCCCCAAATAAAAACAAGAAGATTATTATCACCTTCTTTCCAATGGTGAGTCTTCTCTTGACATATAATTATCTCCGTTGTCTCCAAGTGAAAATTATATTTCAAATAAACTCCAAGATCATATAGGTAGTGCTCGTAGATATACTCAGCAAGTGGATGTGCACAACCCTGTCTTATGATAACACGAGGTTGTATGTCATTAGACATCTTGTATGATAGTGGCAAAACACCCTTACAAAGTTGGGTTCACCTCACTCTATTCAGTTCACCAAAATTAAATATCAAATGACGTATACAATACGACACACTTATCTAAAGTTCTCAACAAAATTATTTCCATACTATTTAGGGAGAACCTCAATAGCTATAGACCACCGTTCTATTCCCCTGTTATCCTTGCTAGACCCGACAAAACTCTTATTACCTGAAAGGAATTGTGAAGCAAAAAGGATGAGCACAACTAGCCCAGTAAAGAGTATCATGACTAAAGATAATTTACATCATCAATAGCCTTAATCAGTAATAAATCAGAGATTTAGAACATATGGTAGATGATAAAACTTTTCAACCATAGTTGCAGCGGAACGAGCAATCCATTAGAAGAGTCAAATAGACCATCGGGTTTATTATCTTCTCCATGTTAAAAGTCCACCAATAATGTTTTATCCCTGTAACATCAATCAATAATTCCTGTCCACAATCATATGAATAACTCGTAATCATAATTGTGATTCTAAATTTCTCTTCGCACCCAGGATGAAGATAATTTTCATCACCTATCTTCACCTGAAACATCAAAAATTATGGTTATACCAAATCACAATTCCTGCTCATAATCATACTAATAAATTCATCTTTGCACTACGACCAAAGATATTCATTAACAATTCATCTTTGCACTACAGGCCAAAGACATACAACTGTATTTTAGAATAGTCAAGTAGAGCATGATATCTACTATCTTTTACGGATTAAAAGTGTATAATCAATATTTTATCGTTGAGACTCAGCTTAATAAATAATTCACATCATCGAATCATCCCTGCACTACGGCCAAGGATATTCATGTAATCATCAATGGTCATGATTATACCGAATAATTCCTAGTTATAATCATACCAATAACTGTCCATCAATGCACTACAGGCCAATGAGGACTTTTACCACATCATCTATAACATTACGGGTCATGATTATACCGAATGATCCCTGGTCATAATCATACCAATAAACAGTTCATCTATGCGCATAAGCCAAAGATATTCATCAATCAATAGTTCATCTTTGCACGTAAGCCAAAGATATACAACTGTAATACCAATAATCAACAGTCCATCTTTGCACGTAAGCCAAAGATATATAACTGTAAAACTAATAATCAACAGTCCATCTTTGCACGCAAGCCAAAGATATACAACTGTAAAACCAATAATCAACAGTCCATCTTTGCACGTAAGCCAAAGATGATTTTCATCATAATATAAGCATGAGGATGATGACAATAATATAAGCATTAATCAAACAAAATCAAGGATAAATATTAAAACTTTAAATTTATCCAGAGTTTAAAATATTCAAATGTTATCAATCACTTAATAATCCCATAATATAATATCATTAATATTATAACAATATTTTAATCATTTCTTAAACTTATAAATAATTTATTTTAATTGTTTACACTTTACCAAATAATACATTTAATCATTCAAAAATGCCATACTCATAAAATTTAATCACCAATGATTAAATCCCTTATCAAAAATCTGCATATACCTTATATAGGATTTCCAAGCTATAGAATTCTATTGACCAATTTTTCAACTTCACATAACATATTTAATTCATATGTTTGTAACTAAACTATTTTCATGAAAAATAATAAATCAGTACCAAAAAGTTTTTTTTTCTGGGATTTAGTAGAATATAATCTCATATTGAACATATATTTTTCTCGGAAATTTTAAAATTCATTTACTATTTTTCATATGGCCAAAACTGCCGAATATTTAGACATTTATCATAAACTGTACTTTTGTCCAAAAATTTCAAAATTTACAAGGTATACTCCTGTTATATATATGTACTCCCAATAAAAATTTCACAAATTTTGGAGTTAACCACAAGGAGTTATAAGGGTTTACTTTTAAAATAGTCTTTTCCTATAAAATTTGTAACTCCTAATTTATACATCAAAAAATTACCATTTTTGGACACAATCTAGAAAACTCATCAAATTATCATTTCAAATTTTTCCAGAATTTTTGAGGGTCAAAAAAATTACGAAACTGCAAATGAATTTTCGCCCGCCATGCGGTAATCCACGTAGACAGATCATTTCCACAATTTAATAAGGAATGAATACGAAGGATTATTCACCATGCATGCGGTAATCCACATAGACATGTTATTCCAACAGAATAATAAAGAATGGAATAACAGAAGAATTCACCATGCATGCGGTAGTCCGCGTAGACAGGTTATTCCAACAGAATAATAAAGAATGGAATAACAGAAGAATTCACCAAGTATGCGATAGACCGCACAGACAAGTTATTTTAACAAAATAATAAATAACGAAATCAGGTCATGCGTAATCCGCATAGACAAGATATTCCAACAGAATAATAAAGAATGGAACCAGGTTATGCGTAATACGCACAGACAGGATATTCCAACATAATAATAAAGAATGGAATAATAGAAGAATTTCACCATGTATACGGTAGTCTGCGTATACAGGTTATTCCAACAGAATAATAAGGAATGGAATAACAATAGCTCTCTTCATGAATACGAAAGAAATAATACCCCTTACCTTAGAAGAAAACTAGAATAGTGAGGTAGCAGACTTCTCTTCTCCTTTCTCTCTATAATTTCTCTCTATAATAATTGCTCTATAGCTTTAGTGAATTGGTGAAAAATAATGAAGAAATGCGCTTCTATTTATAGAAAAATATAGTTTAAATAATTGCACGTTTTGGGGCTCAAAATATTACAGTATAATATCTTCCTCTTTTTCTTTATTTTTAATTTAGTCCTGCAAGTATTATCAAACTTGCACCACCTCCCCTAATAGTAAATCATGTGAATCAATAGTAAATCATGTGAATCAATAGTTCTAGACATGTGAAAATACGAATTACATTATAGTACATCCATCTATACCTCCATTTTTAACTTAGTCATGCAAGTATTATCAATCTTGCACCACCACCCCTAATAGTACAAGAATATGAATCAATAGTATACACATGTGAACAAATAGTTATAATCATGTGAATTAATAGAAATTAATTGCTCATTTATCCGATTAATTACCCAATTGGTCAGTATAACTTCCAGACATCAATTAATATCGAAATAAATGTCGATTTCCACTAACACTAATAATTCTAACACAATGGAACTATCAATTTTATCTTTAATCAATACGAACTTATTCATCATTAATATTATATCTCACAATATTTAACAACCAGGTCGTTCCCAGGAAAGAGGGGGCTTGTCGATAAGGATTTCTCCTTATTGGCGCGCAATTAGGTGACCAAACCTCTCCTTGACAAAACTTCTAGATATTGTCAATATTGCAAATAATAATATGAATAACTTTGCCGTCTCAATTATTGATTTAATAATATAACATATTATGCAGATGATACTGTGACAATAATCGAATCAATAATATGAGAGATATGATACATCAATTATTGTAGCAATAATTGAGTATAATTGAGTGACTTCTTACGTAAGCATCAATAATCAATACTGTGTGCTACTATGCAACCACGCGTATTACTGTACTTTTACAACCGGTTAGTTCAACAGTTTTAACGGTAACACTTTCGCCGTTATTTTTATAAAAAGATAATTCTGTCATTTTCTTACTACGATAATACTTCCATTATGGGGTCCACCAATGATTGTACCATCGTACGAATATTCTCCGACCAAACGAATATTTTATAATAACTTGCATACTTTGCAAAATTTTCACATATCACCCTTAACTTTAACCCTTTCTCAATTTAACCATTTACTAAATAAAATAATAATTATAAGAAAATTGAATACTTTCATTTCATAATTTCGGGATCTCACAATGGACATAGTTCGTGGTCTTATGACCCTCAGATATATATTTTAGATTTTGATTATCATTGATAGAGCATATTGTTCAGTTTTATTGAGGCTATTATTTGGCAGGTGTTATAAAGTTTTATTTATCGTCATTTCAAGTGAGCATTGTTTGCTCACTCTTGTTTATATAACTATTACATCTAAAGTTGAGAAGGTCGATGTACCTAGCACCAGTAAAGGGAAAGGAAAGATGAACAAGTATTGAAGACTTGTAAACATGTTGACTTTTAATATTGTCAGACTTTGTTTTTAGTTATTATGATGAAGTTATTTAATTTTCCTCACTTGATATTTGTATTTAAAGGTTTGATGACCTGGGAGATTTTATTGGAAATTATTGATGTAATTCTTTAATGGGAAGGTTTATTGTTCAATTTTATTATATTTTGGTAGTTAGAAATGAATGTTTTTATCAAGTGAACACCAAATCCCGTGGGAATGAAGTACCCGGATTTGGGGGTGTCACAAGTTGTATCAGAGCTTTAGGTTATGAACCTTAGGTGTGGGAAAAGCCTTAGGAAGTAACCTTTGAAAAGATAGTGGTGATAAACTCTTATCGAGTTTTAAAGAAGAAGTAATAAAACACTTATATGCTTATGTGATTACAACTTATGTGCTCGTGAGGGTCGAGTAGTAATGATTAGTAATTAAAACTTAAAAATTTTGTTGTCAGGATGGCTAATGTAGGAGAATCCAATCAGGCTAGGGAGGAAGGACCCCAGATGCCTAGAGAGAAGGAGCCTCGAGATATTCAGGTGATTTGGGAACAACTACTGCCACGGGAATCATCTCCGTTGGTCACAGTGGTTGAGCAGGAGGGGTTACCTGATGAGGATGATGAGATAGAGACGGACGAGGAAGACCCTGAGGAGCTGCCACCGTCGAATGAGGACGAGAAGGAAGAGATTCCACTAAACTCGATCGCTGCTCGTATGTACGATGAAGTATAAGACCACAATATGGAACTTCAGGATACCGTCGAGGAGTTGGAAGAGATAGTAGCTGAACAACAGACCTCGATGGCACAGAAGGACGATGAGATCCGAGATCGAGATGAACGTTTGAATAATGTCGAAAGGAAGCTGATCCATACTGAAGGAGAGAATGAGCAAATGACAAAGGAGATTACAGAGCTGAAAAATAAGTTGAAAGAAGAATCTACTAAGAGGGTAAGAGCCGAAGACGCGTACGAGGAAGCTTATCAACGAGCCGGGATAGCAGAGAAAGAGACACACGCAAAGAAGATCAAGATGGAAGAGATGAATAACGTATTCAACACCGTGATTAATCGAGCTCAAGACCGAGTTATGTATAATCTGATTCAGTTCGAGACACTACCGCCGTACATATTAGATCGTAGAATAATATTCCGGATTATGGAGGAAGAGCGTCATAAGGCTACGCAACATCTTAGTAGGACATCGTAGGGAATGTACCTGATATGCGATTATTAATATGATAAATAATATGTAAATCCCTGGTGATATGTAATCAATGGGATATGATGTTGATGTTATCCTTAAACTTTAGTAGTTCAGGAAAGTAATGTAAATAGCAGTGATGCTATTGTTCTTATGTTTCCTAAAAGATTATGAATGAATAAAAGTTATTATTTTATTTTATTCAAAGTGCTATGTGTTATGTGATGATTTTTTTATGGGGTGCAAGTTAAGTAGAAAATACTTAAAGGAATTGAGTAATAATCTAATGAGTATATTTTAACAGAAAATGCCTCCAAGACGTCAACCCCGACAAAGAACCCCTGAGGGATCTACCAACAACGACAATGCTAAGGCTAACCCAGTTCAGTAGCTAGTGACGTTACTGACAGGTGCACTGCAGAATCAACCGCAGAATCAAGCTGTGACATTTAAGGACTTCAAGGCAGTTGGACCACCAGAATTTCGTTGGTCCATGAATCCAGTTGAGGCACAGACCTGGATCATGGAGATAGAGAAAGTGTTCAAGGTAGCTAGGGTTGGTGAGAATTAGAAGATTACTTTTGCAATATTTATATTGAAAGCAGAGGCTAGTTATTGGTGGCAAGCCAATAAAACTCGAGGAGGACAAGGGGTGATGACTTGGGATAGGTTTAAGGAGATATTCTTCGAGACTTATTTCCCAGAGAGTTCGAAGAATCAGTTGGAGGTGCAGTTTCTAGAACTGAAGCAGGGATCAATGGCGGTATCAGAATATGCCGCAAAATTTAACGAGTTGGCGAGGTTTGCACCATATCAAGTCAACACAGATGAGCGAAAGGCTAAGAGATTTGAGCAGGGACTGAAACCCTGGGTGTATAGTAGGGTCTCCATGTATCAGCTGAAGACATTTACAGCAATACTGGAGAAGGCAATTCTCGCTGAAGGTGGAGGCGAGGCGGTAACGAAGTTTAATCAAGAACAAAGAAAGAAGAAGAATGAAGGTGAGGTTAAGAATGGTGGTGGTGGAAATGGTAACAATAACCTGAAGAGAAAATGGAATGGAAATGTGGGTGCTAGAAATCAGCAAGGTAACCAGCAGAATAGGAAGTTCGAAGCATGTGCTACATGCGGGAAGTTCCACAAGGGTATGTGCCTAATGAGGAAACGTGTATACTTTAATTGTGGCCAGGAAGGTTGTGATGCCCCCAAAATAGGTATACATCACCCATTTTGAGTTGTCAAATACATGGTACAGAAATAACTACAACTTTATTAATACAATTGCCGTGCAAAATACGACAACACTTAAACTGTGAGTTTAAATACAAATATTATCTTCTAGACAATATCCATACCCAAATAAGTCCTCATTATAATTATTGATACATTATTTTATAAAAATGATGAGGACTACTAAAACAACTTCTAGAACTATCATTCCATACCCCGACTAGTACTCGCTACATTCTCGCCACCTGAGAAGAAAAATAGAACAAAAAGGAAAAGGGTGAGCTCAACTAGCCCAGTAAAGAATATTATGACTAAGATAATATAGAACAAATTATCGTTAGTCTTCAACAGGGAAAAATCTGAGAGAATATAATAAACAACAAGTTTCAGATCAATATTTGCAGCGGAAATAATAATTCATAGAAGAGTTACGTAGAGAATGAAATCTACTATTATCTATTAATTTAAAAGTTCATCATCAATATTTTATCCCTGTAACATCAATCAATATACATCATAAATCAAATATTCATCTTTGCACTACAGGCTAAAGATATTTATCAGTTGGTCATGTTCATCTCAACACCTGTTCATCTTTGCACTACGGGCCAAAGATATTCATCAGAAAATTATTCATCTTTGCACTACATGCCAAAGATATTCAGTTATATCATCATTTAGAACTGAGGATGATGAAAAATCTTTTAAAGAAAACGAATCCAGTGAAACAAAAGAACAAATATTAAGTATTCGTACTTTAAATAATCCGAGTTCAAAAATACTTCATAAATAATCATAGCGAAGGAAAATTCAAGAATGATCAAAATATGGATACAATCAAAGCTAGTATCCATAATAGATATCTTGGACAAAAATGAAAATTTAATTTTTTCGGTGAATAGTGCCGTATTCGTGAATAGTATCATATACGTGAATAGTATCGTATACGTGAATAGTAACTCCGACACAAAAAGTTTTAAATTTGATAAAAAATTTAGATCAATATTTTAGCATAATGATATTGAAAGAAATAATATCATTTATAAAAAAAATAACATCCCTTACCTCGAAAAAGACAGTACTTCTGACTGGAATACTGGATATATTGCTGAAGGAAACTTACACCGTATAGCAACACTCAAAGTATCAAAATACTCACAAGAATACGCTCGATAATATATAGATAGAAAGAGAGAGAAAAATTTAGTTTCTGGTGTGATTTTCAATTCTAACCTAAATACTCTATTTATAGGAAAATGCTTAGAACACCAAAGTAGAAAATTTAATAAAATATATATTTATAAAAATTATTCAAGCCCACCTCTTTGACAACTGAATTCAGCATGTTTACAACACCATTGGAGCCCACCAAATGACAAAAAAAATGTTTTTGTTAACTAAAACAATTAAAACTTCAAAAAATCAATTATTTCAGAACTTCGAAACTTCAATAATTCATAATAAATAGCCCTTTTGTCAGAAAAATTCAAACCTCATGTCTTTTTTATAAGAAATTCCATTCTCTACAACTTTACAGAAGGAAGTTTTTTCAAATTTCAAACATAAATTGACCGAAATTCACAAACGGGTGATTTTGCAGGCTATAATCAAATTTCAGTCAAGAAATGGGGTCCACCGATATACAAAATATGTGTTAATCATTTAATGTAACAAAAATACTCTTCCTCCTCATATACTCATATATCTCACATTCATTGTAAAATATCACCATTATTATATTATTAAAATATAATAATATATTTAAATGAATTATTTTATCAGAAAAAGATAAATTATTAATTTTCAACAATTGTCACATTAAAAATTTTCTCCATCTATATTCACATAAAATTAATATTTTTCTCATCATATAAATTAATAATTAATTATTCACAAATAATATTACAGAATCACAATACTGACAACCAGACAATTCCTAGGAAAGAGGAGACTTTCCAATAAGGATCTCTCCTTACTGGCGCGCAATTAGATGACCAAACCTTTCCTTAGAAAGAACTTTCTAGACATTGCCAATAATGTTATCTAAAAATATTATTAAGATAATATGAATTATTGCTCCGATAATGGAAAATATAGTGACAGTTATTGAAACAACAGTAATATAAAATATTAACGTAGCAATTATTGAATCAATAAAATATAATACTGAACAGTAATTACTGTAACAATTATTAAGTAGTGCCTTCTTACGTAAGAATTAGTAATTGGTGCAATACCATGTGCTACTGTGCAACAACGCGTATTACTGTGTTTTAACCGCCGGGTATTCCAACAGTATTAATGGTAACAACTACGTCGTTATTTATAAATAACTTATACTTGTCATTTTTTTCATCCAATCGCTTTCCGTTATGGGGCCCACAAAAGGCTACGCCGTCGTACGAATATTTCCCGACAGCAAGAATATTCCACGACCAAATGAATATTTCTCGACAATAATAAATATTTTATAACCACTTGCTTATTTAAAAATATTTGCTCATTTTACTCATAACTAACCACATTAATCAAATAAACCCTTACTATTTCAAAATAATAAATAAAGAAAATTCCATTTTATTAAAAAAAAATTTGGGGTCTTACAACCTCCCCTCCTTGTGAAATTTCGTCCTCGAAATTGAGGTACGTACCTGGTGTTTCGAAAAGGTGAGGATACCTCGCTTTCATTTCTGTTTCTAACTCCCAGGTCATTTCCTCTATAGCATGGTTCCTCCACAAAACTTCTACTTGTGGTATGACCTTTGTGCGTAGGACATACTCCTTTCTATCTAAGATTTTGACAGGTTTCTCCTCATACGTTAAGTCTTCGGCTATCTCGTCCGGTTCTAACTCAATAACGTGGTTCGGATCTTTCACATATTTACGAAGAACATATATGTGAAAAACATTATGAACACGAGACATGCTTGGAGGTAACGCGAGTCTATAGGCCACATTTCCTACTCGATCAAGAATTTGAAATGAACCAATAAATTGTGGATTGAGCTTTCCTCTCTTTCCAAATCTTGTAACTCCCTTCTATGGAGCAACACGCAACAATACATGATCCCCAATACTAAATTCCACGTCCTTTCGATGAAGATCCGCATAATTCTTTTGTCGATCCTGTGCCGTTTGTATACGTTGTCGAATCATTTGGATCTTTTCTGTAGTAATACGTATCAACTCGGGTCCCAACAATGTTGCTTCCCCCACTTCATCCCAATATATTGGAGAGCGACACTTTCGTCCATACAATGCTTCGAATGGAGCCACACCTATACTTGTCTGATAACTGTTGTTGTAAGAGAATTCTACCAATGGTAAATACTTATTCCAACTCCCTTTGAAGTCTAAGACACAGAGTCTTAATAGATCTTCAAGAGTTTGAATAGTCCTCTCTGATTGTCCATCCGTTTGAGGATGGTATGCCGAACTGAATCGTAAATCTGTGCCCATAGCTTTTTGCAAGCTAACCCAAAATTGTGAAGTAAATCTTGGGTCACGATCCGAAACTATGGATAATGCATGCCATGCAATCTCACAATCTAATTTACATACATACGAGCAAGACGTTCAAGGGAATAAGTCTCCCGTATCGGCAAGAAATGAGCAGACTTAGTTAATCTATCAACAATAACCCAAATAGCATTTATGCCTTGAGAAACCGTGGGAAGACCTGTAACGAAATCCATGATAATGTGTTCTCACTTCTATTTCGGAATCTCAAGTGGTTGCAATGGACCCTTAGGCACTTGATGCTCCGCCTTTACACGTTGACAAGGTAAACACCTTGAGATAAACTTCGCAATCTCTCTCTTCATATTGTTCCACCAAAATGTATGTCGAAGATCACGATATATTTTGGTACTTCCAGGATGAATTGCAAATGGTGTATTGTGTGCCTCCATCATGATCTTGTACTTCAAATCAGAGTCGTTAGAAATACAAAGTCTGGAGTGGACTCGAAGTATTTCTTCTTCATCGATTCTTGTTTCTGGAATAGCACCTTCTTGTACTTTCTTCTTCATACGCATCAGCTCCGAGTCTGTGGCTTGAGCAACTTTAACTTTATCGATTAAAGATGGTTATATGCGTATACTTGACATCATCGCATGTGTCCCCGGAGTCTTGAATTCTATATTCATCTTTTGTAAATCACCCAAAATGGGTCTTTGTGTTGACATCATTGCACTCGTTCCCGCATATGATCTTCTACTTAAAGCGTCAGCTACCACGTTTGCTTTTCCAGGATGGTATTGAATAGTGTGGTCGTAATCTTTTAACAGCTCGAGCCAACGTCGTTGCCGCATGTTGAGTTCTTTTTGAGTGAAGAAATATTTGAGGCTTTTATGATCTGAATATATCTCCACTTTCTCCCCATATAGATAGTGCCTCCAGATCTTTAGCGCGAAAACGACTGCTGCTAACTCTAGATCATGAGTAAGATAATTCCTCTCATATTCTTTAAGTTGTCTCGAGGCATAGGCTATGACTTTTTCACGTTACATGAGAACACATCCTAACCCTTTGCCTGAAGCATAGCTGTAGATAACAAATCCATCCGTACCAGATGGTATTGTCAGAACAGGTGCTGAAATGAGTCTCCTCTTAAGCTCTTGGAAACTTTTCTCGCAATCCTCGCTCCATACGAATTTTGTATCCTTCTGAGTCAGCTGAGTTAATGGAGTAGCGATTCGAGAAAACCCTTCCACGAATCTCTGATAATAACCAGCTAAGCCCAGAAAGCTACGTACTTCGGTCACCGACTTCGGTTGCTCCCAACTTTGTATTGCTTCAATCTTTGCCGGGTCAACAGATACTCCATGCTTTGACACTACGTGCCCTAGGAATGCTACTTTCTCAAGCCAGAACTCGCATTTCTTCAACTTGGCATATAGCTTATTTTCACGGAGTCTTTGGAGTACTAGCTTCAAATGGTGCTCATGATCTTCACGACTTTTGGAATATATGAGAAAGTCATCAATAAAGACAACAACGAACTGATCCAAATAGTCCTTGAATACTCGGTTCATCATATCCATGAAAGCCGCAGGAGCATTAGTCAATCCAAAAGACATGACTAAGAATTCATAATGCCCATACCGAGTTCTGAAGGCTGTCTTTAGGATATCCTTAGTTCTAATATTCAGCTGATGATATCCAGAACGAAGATCGATCTTTGAAAAGAATTGTGCTCCTTGCAACTGGTCAAATAGGTTGTCAATTCGAGGTAGCGGATACCTATTCTTGATAGTGACATGGTTCAATTTTCGGTAGTCAATACAAAGTCGCATACTCTCGTCTTTCTTCTTTACGAACAAAATAAGAGCACCCCAAGGAGATGTACTAGGACGAATGAAATCGATGTCAAACAACTCCTGTAGTTGGACCTTTAACTCCTGAAGTTCAATAGGAGTCATTCGATATGGGATTTTAGAAATGGGTTTTGTACCGGGTTCAAAGACGATATAAAATTTAATATCATGCTCTGGGGGTAGGCCAGGAAATTCTTCAGTAAATACGTCGGGAAATTTAACAAAAATATCATTCAAATCTGACGTATTTTTGTTCAAGTCCATGACATGGGCTAAGAAAACTTGACATTCGTTTTTCAATAAACGAATGGCTTTATGGCTTGATATGAAAGTGTTTGACTTCAATGGTTTGGTTGCTTGAATTCGAATAATAGGTTGCTTAGGAATATGAAAACTAACAACCTTACGAAAGCAATCAATTTTGGTAGGATGAGTAGTTAACCAATCAATTCCTAAAATCACATCAAAAGCAAGTATCTTTAAAGAGATAAGGTCAACAGGTAAGGTGAGGTGTCATCCTGAATCAAGCAAAATTTATAAACAGTGGATGTAACGAAAGTTTCTCCTAACGGAGTTTCAATAATTAAGTCAAAGTCTAATTTTTCAGGTGTCAAGTTCAAACGTTGAGCACAAGTAGGAGAGATAAATGAATGGATAGAACTGGTATCTAATAAAGTATATACTTCGCAAGAATTTATAATTAACTAATACGTGATACCTTCGTTCGGGTTCCTCGCGTTTTGGGCAGTCACGACAAACACTCTTTCAGGAACTGCTGATTTTGACTTGTCCGTATCTGCCTCTGGTGTCACCATCCCAACTGGACTTGGTTTCGCTACCGTACAATCTCGAGCGATATGTCCTTCCTTTCCACAATTATAGCATACCTTGAACTGTTGTGGACAATTTGGGCTGATATGTCCCTCTTTTCCACATTTATAGCATACGACCTGTGGTCGTTCTCCTACCTTAGAACTAGTTGCTGCTGGTGTTGACGTCTTCACATTGTCATTATTGAATCTTCTCTTATTAAAATCTCCCCCCAACTCGCTTCTTCTATTTTCATGGCCACGATTACCACCAGAGTGGTTACCGTTTTTGTCTGAATTTTTCTTTCCCCGCTGGTTATCGTTGCTCCGATAACTGCTGTCACCGGTACGATCTTGGTTGTGGTCCCTCGGTTGAACGTACTCGTTATCTCGCTCTAATAATTGAGCCCTGTTGGCAACATCTGAATATAGAGAAAATTTATGAAAATGAGATACTGACGTATGTCGGGTTTCAAACCTCTCAAAAATATCCGCGTCATACGTTCCTCATTCTCCACCAAATGAGGTGCAAACCTGGATAACTCTGCAAACTTCTCCTCGTACTGGGACACCGTCATGTTGTTCTGCTCCAGCCTAATAAATTGCACCTCCTTCATATGGCGAATACTTTCAGGAAAGTACTTGTCATTGAAAAGTTTCTTAATTGTCTCCCAAGACATGCTGAGTGCGGTTGGATGGGTACGTTTCACAGATTCCCACCAGTAATCTGCCTCATTACAAAATATAAATGTGGCAAATGGAACCTTCTGTTCCTCCATACATCCCAAGACATCGAATATCTTGGTAATTTGCTTGACCCACGTCTCCGCCTTAATTGGATCCGATTTTTCCCATAATTCTGGTGGTCCCAACTCTTTGAACTGCTTGACCGTGACAAACCGCGCGTTGCTATCATTTTCACCTGTATTTTGTACACGAGTCTCCCTCGTCTGATTTTGCATGAACTGCAAAAAGCTTCTAAACATTCCATCGTTCATCATCTGCTCAGTGGTGTTGTTTACAGGAAGAACATTGTCAGCCTGTTGCACGTTCTCCTCGTTGGTGAGTAAAGGTGTCTCCACAGTCTCATTTACTCCACTATTAACATTCTCAGTCGACATTCTCAAACACTGCCATAAAACAAGGTTAATTTAATAAATTAACATATCACATCATATCCCTATATTATAACCGACCAACAAATAAACTTAGGTAGGACACACTAGCGAAGGATTTACTCGTCTCTCCCCTCCTAGTTCTATTCCCCGATCTCCGCCAGAGATCATATCCCAAAGCTCTGATACCAACTGTGACGCTCCCAAAATAGGTATACATCACCCATTCTGAGTTGTCAAATACATGGTACAGAAATAACTACAACTTTATTAATACAATTGCCGTGCAAAATACGACAACACTTAAACTGTGAGTTAAAATACAAATATTGTCTTCTAGATAATCTCCGCACCCAAATAAGTCCTCATTATAATTATTGATACATTATTTTATAAAAATGATGAGGACTACTAAAACAACTTCTAGAACCATCATTCCATACCCCGACTAGTACTCGCTACATTCGCGCCTCCTGAGAAGAAAAATGGAACAAAAAGGAAAAGGGTGAGCTCAACTAGCCCAGTAAAGAATATTATGACTAAGATAATATAGAACAAATTATCGTTAATCTTCAACAGAGAAAAATCTGAGAGAATATAATAAACAACAAGTTTCAGATCAATATTTGCAGCAGAAATAATAATTCATAGAAGAGTTACGTAGAGAATGAAATCTACTATTATCTATGAATTTAAAAGTCCATCATCAATATTTTATCCCTGTAACATCAATCAATATACATCATAAATCAAATATTCATCTTTGCACTACAGGCCAAAGATATTCATCAGTTGGTCTTGTTCATCTCAACACCTGTTCATTTTTGCACTACGGGCTAAAGATATTCATCAGAAAATCATTCATCTTTGCACTACATGCCAAAGATATTCAGTTATATCGTCATTTAGGACTGAGGATGATGAAAAATCTTTTAAAGAAAACGAATCCAGTGAAACAAAAGAACAAATATTAAGGATTCGTACTTTAAACAATCCGAGTTCAAAAATACTTCATAAATAATCATAGCGAAGTAGAATTCAAGAATGATCAAAACATGGATACAATCAAAGCTAGTATCCATAATAGATATCTTGGATAAAAATGAAATTTTAATTTTTTCGGTGAATAGTGTCGTATTCGTGAATAGTGCCGTATACGTGAATAATAATCTCAACACAAAAAGTTCTAAATTTGATAAAAAATTTAGATCAATATTTCGGCATAATGATATTAAAAGAAATAATATCATTTATAAAAAAAATAACATCCCTTACCTCGAAAAAGACAGTACTTCTGACTGGAATACTGGATATAGTGCTGAAGGAAACTTGCACCGTAAGCAACACTCAAAGTATCAAAATACTCACAAGAATACGCTCGATAATATAGAGAGAGAAAACTTTAGTTTTTGGTGTGATTTTCAATTCTAACCTAAGCACCCTATTTATAGGAAAATGCTTAGAACACCAATGCAGAAAATTTAATAAAATATATATTTATAAAAATTATTCAAGTCCACCTCTTTGATAGCTGAATTCAGCATGTTTACAACACCATTGGAGCCCACCAAATGACAAAAAAAATGTTTTTGTTAACTAAAACAATTAAAACTTTCAAAAATCAATTATTTCGTAACTTCGAAACTTCAATAATTCATAATAAATAGCCCTTTTATCAGAGAAATTCAAACCTTATGTCCTTTTCATAGGAAATTTCATTCTCTACAACTTTGCAGAAGAAAATTTTTTCAAATTCCAAACAGAAATTGATCGAAATCTATAAACGGGTGATTTTACAAGGTATAATCAAATTTCAGTCAAGAAATGGGGTCCACCGATACACAAAACATGTGTTAATCATTTAATGTTACAAAAATATTCTTCCTCCTAATATACTTATATATCCCACATTCATTATAAAATATCACCATTATTATATTATTAAAATATAATAATATATTTAAATGAATTATTTTATCAGAAAAAGATAAAATATTAATTTTCAACAATTGTCACATTAAAAATTTTCTCCATCTATATCCACATAAAATTAATATTTTCCTCATCATATAAATTAATAATTAATTATTCACAAATAATATTACAGAATCACAATACTGACAACCATGCAGTTCCCAAGAAAGAGGGGGCTTTCTAATAAGGATCTCTCCTTAGTGGCGCGCAATTAGATGACCAAACCTATCCTTAGAAAGAACTTTCTAGACATTGCCAATAATGTTATCTAATAATATTATTCAGATAATATGAATTATTGCTCCGATAATGGAAAATACTGTGTAGTGACAGTTATTGAAACAACAGTAATATAAAATATCAACGTAGCAATTATTGAATCAATAAAATATAATACTGAACAGTAATTACTCTAACAATTATTGAGTAGTGCCTTCTTACGTAAGAATCAATAATTGGTGCAATACCGTGTATTACTGTGCAACAATGTGTATTACTGTGTTTTAACTACCGGGTATTCCAACAGTATTAACGGTAACAACTACGCCGTTATTTATAAACAACTTATACTTGTCGTTTTCTTCATCCAATCACTTTCCGTTATGGGGCCCACAAAAGGCTGCGCCGTCGTACGAATATTCCCCGATAGTAAGAATATTCCATGACCAAACGAATATTCCCCGACAACAATGAATATTTTATAACCACTTACTTATTTTAAAATATTTGCACATTTTACCCATAACTAACCACATTAATCAAATAAACCCTTTCTGGAAAATTATAATTTTTTGGGGTCTTGTAGTGTGCCGTTCCAGCTATTCAAAGCCTCTGGAACGGATTAATTCCGACTTCGGAGGAGGGAGTTATGGCATTCTAAAGTGGGTGTGGCGAATCTGTCCAAAATATGGAAATCAGATTCTGACCAGTCCCTTGCGCAGATTTTCTGGAATTATGGGTGCAGAATTTGGGAAAGGTTATTGAATAAGAGTTGTAGCCCCAGAAGTTAGCTTCGCGTGGGCGCTAGAATCACTCAAAAATGTTTTAAAACGAATTAGTTATGACTTTTTTAGCGAGATAGGGTAAAGCTGGAAAAAAATTAAAAACATTTGTGACCAAACTTTTTTGGGGTCTGTTTTGGACTGCCTGTGATGTCCAAAATAGGTGGATTATATTTTCTAAATATAGCCTAATATGGTGTCTACAATATATCCAAAATTGGTTGTAATCGAAGTTGTGAGCTAAAAAGAAAAGTTGAAATTTAGTATGACAAGCTACTTTAGAACACTGTTTTGGGCAGCTTAAAGAATCCGAAATGGGAAGTTTATAATTTTTAAATATAGTCTCATATGCTAGATATAACATATCTAAAATTTGCTGTAATCCATCATTTGAGCTAGAAGTAATGAAGTCAAGAAGTTAGCATGTTGTATGCAAGGCTGCTGCCCATGGCAGCATCAGTCGCTGTAGAGCAGCATGTGGGTGGGCCTCCTTTGCACTCTCAATTGTTATGTGATATTGACCCAACATGTTTGGTTGCTATTTCTTTTAATAGGTAGGTATACTATCTATATAATATGAGAATGTGGCGTGTTGGGTCATTAAACAACTAACCAAGTCATGATGTTGAATATGTATTAAAAGGCTAAGTTCACTTTGCTGAGAATTAAAGTAATGAGAATAAGCCTTATGGGTGAGTCATTAGGGGCTACAGCAGGAGGTGGCATATCCTTAGGATATTAGGATGACACTTAGAAACCAAGTCTGATAATTAACAAAGAGGTTGGGAATGCTAGACTAGACTATTATCAGTTATAAATAAACCCAATTCTCAGCCCTCACTTTTCTCTCCCATCCGTTCCATTCTTCTTCCTCTCCCAAATTGATATGCTCTCTCCCCACAAACAAAGAAACTACCTAAACTCTTTCAGAATTGAAATTAGCAATTTAAGTGAAGGGAGTATTGCATCAAATTGCTGTTATGGGAGATTGGATTCATTCAACAAGAAGTTTGGAGCAAGGATTGAAACAAGAATTCAAATAAGAACATCAAATAAGAGGTATTAACCTTTATTTGTTAAAGTTCATAAAAATTAGAGTATTAATGTCTTATATTTATAAAATTGTTGTGGTTGGACTACGAGAATTGATGTGATATGGATGGTAAGTGATGCTTGGAGTGATAAGGATGAAGAATTTCGAAAATTCTTGGCTAAACCATGTTTAAAAGCTTGTGAAAATTTGGAAATTTATTTATGCGTGTAAGGTATTTGAAAATTTGCCTCGATAAAAATTAATGCTTAAAAATTAAAAATTAAGCAAAGTTTGGGGCTAGGTAACCTTTGTATATGTATTATGATGTTAACTAAATTGATTGAGTGAATCAAATCCAGCTCAAATCAAGTTTTAAAGAATTTCTAAAAACTTGAATTGAATGAAGAAGAAAAAAAACTAAGGTGAGGGGGGCATATTGGAGCTTCTGTAATATCATCTTAATGAACCCAAATTGTTCATGCTATATTTTTTAAAATAGTATGTAGTCCCAAGTTTACAAATAAAGATGAAAGATATTTTTAAAATGGTATATAAATGGTCTATACTTCGAGATGTAAAGTATTTATATACTAAAACTATGAGAGAACCTTTTTGTGCATAAAAAGGGTTATAACAGATAAAAGTTTCTAAAGAAGAGTGGAATGGTTTTAAGACAAGAACAAAAAGATTATACTTAACATAAAATAAAAATTAGTTTACATTATGTATGTGAATTTAGTATGTGAAAATTAATGTGTGTAACTCAATTTGTGTAGGATCATCACCGAGCTGATAAGTTATAACATTAAACAACACTCAAGGCAAGTTTCTCAATTTATTTATGTGGACTTATAATTGTTATAGATAACTGTTAGCATGATTTATGTTTAAAAGTATGTAATACCTATGAACTGCATTATTTGTTTTGTGAATAATGAAGGTCAAATTATGACTAATTATTGAATGGAGTCGGGGAACTCAATATATATGTGCAATAAATGACATGTACATGACATGTGTAGTATGTTATGGTATGTATGTTGCTACCAACAGAATATAAATATGATAATGCATTTGTAATATGCTTGAACACCAAGAATATAAATGCATGAACTGAATGTGAAACCTATGTGCTATGTGATGCATGATAGACTGTTAGACTTGCTGGGCCGTCATGCTCAATCTTGCTTAATTTGCAGGTTAAAGCTATGATACAATCTATCGTGATTAGGAGCGCATGAAAAGAAGACAAGTGATTTAGTTGAGATATATTGTGTTGAATCATTTGATGTGATTTTCATGTGTAAATCACATATGTGTAAATTTTTGAATTATTCGATAGATGAAGATCATTTGTTCTAAAAAGGGGATATGCTTGAAAGAATGAATTATATATATATATATATATATATATATATATATATATATATATATATATATATATATATATATATATATATATTCATATCTACTCAGGCTAAATAAGTCATATAATAAATATGATTCTAGTATAAAGAAGATATGTAAATGTTGCGATTCAGGGAATAAATGAATGGAAAGAAAGAAAAAAAATTATTCCGTATTTTTAGCTATTTTAACATTAAATAATGTTTTAAAGCTAGAACATGATAATGTTAACGAACAAGATCGGGAAGGAAAATAGTCTCGATTTTGGGGCGTTACAATAATAATAATAATAATAATAATAATAATAATAATAATAATAATAATAATAATAATAATAATAATAATAATAATAATAATAGTACTAATAATAATAATCATTATAATAATAATAATACTAATTATAATAATAATAATAATAAATAGTAATAATTATAATTATAATTAGTAGTAATAGTAATAATAATAATAATAATAATAATAATAATAATAATAATAATAATAGTAATAATAATAATAGTAATAATAATAATAATAATAATTATTATTATAATTAAAATAATAATTATTATAATTATAATTATAATTATAGTAATAATAATAATAATAATAATAATAATAATAATAATAATAATAATAATAATAATAATAATAGTAATAATAGTATTTATAACAATAATAATAATAATTAATAATAGTAATAATAGTATTTATAACAATAATAATAATAATAATAACACTAATAATAAAATAATAATAATAATAATAATAATAATAATAATAATAATAATAATAATAATTGTTATTGTGGTGGTGTGGTGAAGTATAAAAATTATTATTGATGATTTGTAAGTTGTGTAGACATGTTTAGATTTTTTTTGATATATATTTTTAAAGGAAAATTAATTATTGTGGTGGTGTGGTTTTGATAATTATTTTGTGTGATTGTAAAATATTTTAGGTTGCAAAAAATCTTTAGTTACTGTAGTATTTTTCGAATTTTTATCTAATTTTTGGTTACGTCGTGCCTTCAGGCACGGGCAATTACTAGCAATAATAATAAAAATAAAAATAATAATAACAATAATAATTATTATAATTATAATAGTAATAATAATAATAATAATAATAATAATAAAAATAATACTAATAATTATTAAAATAGTACTAATAATAATAATAATAATAATAATAATAATAATAATAATAATAATAATAATAATAATAATAATAATAATAATAATTAGTAATAATAGTAATAATTATAATTAATAGTAATGATATTACTAATAATAGTAATAATAATAATAGTAATTATTATAATAATTATTATTTTAATTATTATAATTATAATACTTATTATTATAATTATAATAATAATAATAGTAATAATAATAATAATAATAGTAATAATAGTATTTATAATAATAATAATAATAATATTTAATAATACTAATAATAATAATAATAATAATAATAATAATAATAATAATAATAATAATAATAATAATAATAATTGTTATTGTGGTGGTGTGGTGAATTATGAAAATTATTATTGATGATTTCTAAGTTTTATAGAAAGGCTTAGATTTTTTTATATACATATTTTTAAAGGAAAATTAATTACTTTGGTGGTGTGGTGAATTTTGATAATTGTTTTGTATGATTGTAAAATATTTTAGGATGCAAAAAGTCTTTAAGTAATGTAGTATTTTTCGAATTTTTATCTAATTTTTCATTACGTCGTGCCTTCAAACACGGGCAAATACTATCTAGATAATACAACAGAACTCATTTTGAATCTTTCATTTGACAAAGCACAAGAACGGTTTAAATTTCATCTCAATTCTTGTAACGACCCCAAAATTCATACAATTTAATTATCGACTTCGGTCGTTAACAATACATTCAACCTCAACTCTTACATCATTAAACGATAATACAACCATTAAAATTTGCGAAATAATTAAAATTTTCTATTACAAACTATTCTCGTTCCCAAAACTTTCAACCTTTACATCTAACTGTCTCAGAATCATTTTAATACTACAAGAGTTTACATCGCAAAACAATATTACAATTCAACATTAATACATTATTCGGAACCTTAAACATGGTTCAAATATTAATAACTCAGCCAAAGTATATAAATCTTCAAGTATCACATCTGATTCATATATTTAAAGTAGCACATAACTTTACCTTAAATCTTTAACCTGCAAAAGTGGTTATTTGCAAGGTTGAGCTCGACAGCCCAGCAAAATCTAACAATTTTCATGCATCACGTAGCACATAATAACATGCTCAATAAACATCTCATAAACATTGGACTAACATAACATACATACTGTAGTTCATATAATAAGTATAAAGATTGAGTTCTTTACTCAATCAACATTCATTACTCAATCAACGTAGTCATAAATTGACTTTAACATTTCATACTTTCAACATTAATATAACACACCATGTTATTTGCAATAAAGCTTTCAAACAGTTCATCATCAAATTCACATAACAAATAGGAACTGAAAGACTTGCCTTAATCGTTATTTACCAATAACCGTTTAATAGCTTACAGTTATCTGCACTTCACGTGCCCTACACAATTATATAATCATACACATCAACTATTAGTCACATAGCAACGCATAGTAGTTGTAATGTAAACTTTACTTTATATCTCATAAGTCCGATGACATCCAACTTTGGATATGCTGTAAACATCATATTAACCTATTTTTAAAAGTTATTGGACACCCATTTCGGATAAGATAGACAGTCCAAAATAATGTTCAAAAAGGGGTTTTCAAAACTGTTTTTCATTCTTTCCCAGCTTTACCCTCTCTCGCTAAAACAGTTATAACTTTTCCGTTTCAAAACATTTTTTAGCGATTCTTAAGCCCACGCGAAGCTAACTTCCGGGACTACAACTTTTATTCTTTTACCTTTTTCAAATTCTAAACACAAAATTCTAGAAAATTAGTTCAAGGTGACTGCCCCGAGTTGGTTAGACAGTTTTGACGCGACTACTTTGAATGGTCATAACTCTTTGCTCCGAAGTCGGAATTAGTCCGTTCCGGAGTCTATGGAAAGCTTATTCAGTGTACTATAACATACCAAAAGCCCAGAATTTTCTAAATAATCTACCTAACCCTGAAGTTTTGTTTTTGGATCAGCAGTCTACTAGTTTTTCGGACTTCTCGTTTTGACATCCAAAACTCATCTCGACTCGTTCCAACCCAACTTTCTTTTACAAATAAGTCTTATTTAACATAATCAGACTCGTCTAAGGTCTCGGTTCCATATCTCTAATTATAATCATTAGAACTCATTTACATAATCAATTCCAAGCCAAAATAAACATTGTAAACTAACTAGTTTACTAACAAAACTAACTAAACTTCTAAAATTCAAACTTTAACTAACAAACTAAATACAATATTTAAAATAATAATATTACCAAAAATTAAATAAGAAACATACCCGAAAATATGAGTTCCACAAACTGACTACGCACTTCCACGCTAAAATTTAACTAAGGAGGTCTTTATAAAAAGTTCTTCCACAACAAAGCATTTCTCAAAATTGGAGGCCTTATTGTTGGTGAATGAAACAAAGGGTCAAGCCTATTTATAGATTTAGCAAATGGGTAAAGTTCTCAATTTAGTCGATGTGGGACTTGGTTTATACTAATTCTAATTGGTTTATACTAATTTTTCATATTTTTAACATGCTAAGTGTATTCATTCATCATGAATTCATTTCTTAACTGATTCGATCCGTTCAAGTTGTGTTGTTTTTGTTTTATAGAGGAGAACAACAATCATCCGTCAATTTAAAGTTTCAATCACAAATTCATCATCAATTTTAGTCTCAAAGTACACCAAAACACACATTACCATAGAAACCCAAATTCCTCTTTTTTAAGATAAATACATGAATTTGATTTCTGAAAAATCGTTTGTAGATGACCATTATAAAATTATAAAATCTAATAACATATATAACATTATAACCCACAAATTCATTAACCAAAATCCCAATTTTAAAAGAAATTAAAGAACACATAAACTAGAAATATAAACTAGATTATGTACCTTTAATTCCTTAAGAAATAAAATTAACCTTATCAGTAAAATTATAATTTCTATTCAACCATTATAATCATAACATTATTTAACAAAGTCTCACTCCTCTAATTTAATTATTTAATTAAATTAATTTAGAATATCACCATTACACTCATGTAATAAAATACGTATAAATCTCATCTATTTTATCACACTTAAATAAACTATCCTATAACAATTTTCATCAAATATTTATTTAATACCATAAATATTCATTTTATTCCATAAAGTTTTCAACTAAAATATTTAATGTACTTAATAAATATTTTACTCGCATTATACTAACATTTATATTTTTATGCAATATATTACCTTCTCACTTTATTAAATCAATTATACTTGTATTAATTCACTATTTTGATTAAGTGAATTATTCACACTATTTATGAAACTTAACTAATAATAATTTCCATTGCCTACAAGGCATAACAATTAAAATTATATTGGCTCATAATATAATTTCAACTTAATTAAATTAACTAATATTATTTAATTTCTTTAATAGTTTAATCAACTATTAAATCTCACATTCTCCAACATATGAATATATAATTCTCTTCACACCAAATCACATAATTTAAAATATATACACCTCATAATAAGAATTTTAATTATTGAATTCTTATTTTAATAACTTATGAAAATTCGGGTTGTCATATCCTTCCCTCCCCTTATAAGGATTCCGTCCTCGGAATCAAAGAAACCTTCCTTACTCAGTTTTCACCAAATCTCTTTTTAAAATTTATCGTTGAATATCTTCAACACATTACCTTAATATAGGTTTTATATTTCCTACTACATTCATTTTTTCAACAAATTCTAGGTTTTATTTTATAACTTTCACTTGAACTCAATTATATTTTGAGTATTATATATTCTTTAACCCATTCATTTCCTTTTCTAAGGATCGCTATCATAAACACTAGGGATATTACATTCACCATTTCTTCTAAGAATTTCGTTCTCGAAATTTTATCTATTAATCTTTATTCATTCAATCTATCAAAATAGATTTTACGTTAATACTTTATTCATTCATTGGGTTCTATAACCACTTCTTTCTACAAAGATCTTTCTACAATTATTAAACTTTTCTATTAAAAGTTTTACATTATTCTTTGATAACTCATCTCCTTCTCATTTCAAAATTTCTTTTCTTACTTATTCAATATATTCATCATTCAGTGTGACGCCCCTAAAATAGGTATACATCACATATTCCGAGTCGTCAAATATATGGTACAAAATACAAATAAAAACTTAATTATACAACTGTCGTGTAAAATACGACAAAACATAAGCTGTGAGTTTTAATACAATATTGTCTTCTAAATAGTATTCAAACTCAAAATAAGTCCTCAATACATTTATTTTCACACTATTTCATAGAATAGTGAGGACTATTAATGCTATCCTCTGAACCGTCACTCCGTTCCCCGACTAGTCCCTGCTACGTTCTCATTTCCTGAAGAGAATAATGAAAGCAAAAGGGTGAGCTCAACTAGCCCAGTAAGAAATATTATGACTAAGATAATGCAGAATAAATTATCATTAGCCTTCAACAGTGTTAAACTGATAAAATATAACAAACATCAAGTTTAACTGCAGCAGAACAAGCAATTCATTAAAAGAGTTAAGTAGAGAATAAAATCTACTATCTTTTATGATTTAAAAAGGGTTTTCATCACTTTTATCGCTGAGACTCAGCTTAATAAATAGTCCACATCATCTCTGCACTACGGCCAAGGATATTCATTAGTATCACGATCATAAATTATCCATGCACTACGGGCCAATGATATTCGTGTATTCATCAATATATGGTCATGATCATGCCTACAACTGTCCATCAATGCACTACGGGCCAATAAGTACTTTTACCACATCATTTGTAATATTACGGTCATGATTACACCGAATAATCCCTGGTCATAATCATACCAAGTCCATCTATGCACTACAGGTCACAGATGACTTTCAACAAAATATAAACATGAGGATGATGACAATGATATAAGAATTCAATAAAACAAGTTCAAGAATTAATTTATCCAGGAACCAACAACGTCTAAATTGTCAACATGATACTGCTTTGTAGAGTAAAATTCAAGAATGCTCAGAAGAATATTTCCATGAAAAGATACTAGATGAAGCGCAAATATCAAAGATATTCCACTAATTTCATGGAGTATAAAAGCCAAAACTTTAACCAACTGAGTATAATAAAGAACGGAATAACAAAAGAATTCACCAAGCATCCGATAGACCGCACAGACAGGTTATTCGAACAGAAAAATAAATAATAGAACCGGTCATGCGTAAACGCACCGACAGGATATTCCGACAGAATAATAAATAATGGAACCAGGTCCGACGTAAACGCACAGACAGGATATTCCGACAGAATAATAAATAGTGGAACTAGGTCTGGCGTAAACGCTCAGACAAGATATTCCGACAGAATAATAAAGAACGGAATATTAGAAGAATTTCACCATGTATGTGGTACTTCGCATAAACAAGTTATTCCAACAGAATAATAAGGAATGGAATAGCAGAAGTTCTCTTCATGAATACGAAAGAAATAATACCCCTTACCGTAAAAGAAGAGTATTCCGACTGGTAGGGTGAGGATATTCTTGAAGAAAACTTGCACTACGCTCAAAACTTCTTAAAACTCTAAAGAAATACGCTCAAGATTATAGAAGAATTCTCTGAACTTCTGGTGTGGTTTTCAATTCTAACTAAGCATCCTATTTATAGGAAAATAGAAAGGATACTATGCTACACTATGCAATAAAATATAATATATTCTATTTATAATCAAATAAAACAAAACTTTATAAAAAGTATTCTGTTTTATATAAAAAGATTTTACTATGCAAATACTATGCAGGTACTATACATAATAAAATATAATATATTCTATTTATAGTCTAATAAAATAAATAACTTTATAAAAGTATTCTGTTTTATATAAAAAGATTTTACTATGCAAAACACTATGCATAATAGAATGTAATATATTCTATTTATAGTCTAATAAAACAGATAACTTTACAAAAGTATTCTGTTTTATATAAAAAGTTTTTCTATTTTATTACATTAATAATACTAATAAAATAAAATTTATATATATATATATATATATATATATAAAACTTCCGTGACTATATAAAAAGACACCTCAATATAATTAACAACATTTATCATTATTATTATAATTTATAATATTAATCGACCAGGTCGTTCCCAGGAAAGAGGGGGCTTTTCAATAAGGATTTCTCCCTATTGGCGCGCAATTAGGTCACCAAACCTCTCCTTGACAGAACTTCTAGACATCGTTAATATTGTAAATAATAATATTAATAACTTTGTCGTCTCAATTATTGATTATAAAATATTAACAATAATTGAATCAAATAACGTGAGATACTATGCAGTAATTACTGTAATAATAATTGAACAAAACTGAGTGACTTCTCACGTAAGCATCAATAATCAATACCGTATACTACTATGCAACCATGCGTATTACTGTACTTTTAACATCGTGTGTTTCAACAGTTAACGGTAAAACTTCCGCCGTTATTTTCATAAAGTATTTTTGTCGTTTTCTCAATTCGACAATAATTCCGTTGTGGGGTCCACTAATGATTGTGCCGTCGTACAAATATTCCCTGTTAAAATGAATATTCCCCGACCAATGGAATATTATACAACAACTTGCATACTTTGCAAAATTTATAAATATTACCCACAACTATAACATTATATCAAATTCATTCCATAATATTTAAAAATGATATTTATAGAAAATTCATCTTTATTAAAAAAAAAATTGGGGTCTTACATTCAGTGTCGCATTCTACGACTTACTTCTTTCTAAGGAATATATTCCTTACCACATTCGCCTTTTAGAATAACAAGAATCTTCCATAATTGCTCAATAATTAGGAAGCAGTATAAATTACTCAGGAATTTAAAAGATTTTTGAATCGTGATGAGGGGTCACAAGACCTTGAACTACGTCCCCAGGTTATCAAGTATCTCGACTTGAACCTTTAACAGTCATAAGACTATATGAACCTTTCTTCTCGTACTCAGGGAAATCAGCCATTCGTACAATGTTTTGTGCACAAATATTTTAACACTTTCGCGTAATATAATCCCCTATAAAAGGGTTGTTCACCTCAGCTTCTCAACATCTGAATCCACACCAAAATAATTTGGTTCGGTATAAGCTCTCAAAGAATACTTTGAATTTGATAAACATTTGTCTAGCTGAATCAAATAGCTTAGACTCATACCAATAATTCGAATATCAATCGAAACATGTCTGGCCAAATTCAATTGGCAATAATTTATCTTTAAAATTCTGAAAATCATTTTATGACGTCATGATACCACACTGTATTTACAGTCCGTTTGAGGATTCCGTCATTTTGTGACTTTATCATACTACATCATACCATAGTGGGCTGACGATTCTTAGATCACATCCAACACTAAGTAATTCTGCATTGATAACTCCATCATTTTTATCATCTTTGCACCACGTTACATGATGCATTAATGATATAAAATATATTTTGATATTTTCAAATCATTTTCTTCTAGCCGAAACAATTAGCATAGACTCTTCTTTAAACAGTTCAAAACCATTGAAAATCAATTTTAGTGTTATCATGTCGTAACAGATAACGAGATATTAGTAGCTCACAGTCCACATACACACCCATGTCACCGTATGATGCTGATAACAAAAATTCATTTGTATTTTTAAAGGCACATCAGTGCGAATTTACCTTGATGTCAAAACTTATTATCATAATTACTATTAATATTAGTATTATTAAATATTATTATTATTATTGTTATAAATATTATTATTACTATTATTATTATTATTACTATAATTATTATTATAATTATAATAATAAATATTATAATTATAATAATAAATATAATAATAATAATTATAATTATAATAATAATAATTATTATTATAATTAAAATAATAATTATTATAATTACTATTAATTATAATTATTTCTATTATTACTATTAATTATTATTATTATTATTATTATTATTATTACTATTATAATTATTATTATTAGTACCATTTTAATAATTATTAGTATTATTTTTATTTTTATTATTATTATTATTATAATTATTATTGTTCTTCTTATTGTTATTATTATAATTATTACTATTATAATTATTATTATTATTATTATTATTATTATTATTATTATTATTATTATTATTACAGTTATTACTATTATTATTATTATTATTATTACTACTACTACTACTACTACTACTACTACTACTACTACTACTACTACTATATTAATAATAATAATAATTATTATTATTATAGAAGTAGTTATTATTATTATTATTACTATTATAATTATAATTATTATTATTATTATTATTTTTATTTTTATTATTACTGCTAGTAATTGCTCGTGCCTGAATGCACAACGTAACGAAAAATTAGATAAAAATTCGAAAAATACTACATTACCTAAAGACTTTTTGCAACCTAAAATATTTTACAATTACACAAAATAATTATCAAAATTCACCACACCACAACAATAATTAATTTTCCTTTAAAAATATATATCAACAAAAATCTAAATCTATCTACAAAACTTACAAATCTTTAATAACAATTTTCATACTTCACCACACCACCACAATAACAATTATTATTATTATTATTATTATTATTATTATTATTATTATTATTATTATTATTATTATTATTATTATTAGTACTATTATAATTATAATTATAATTATTATTGTTATTATTATAATTATAATTATTATTGTTCTTCTTATGGTTATTATTATTATTATTATTATTATTATTATTGTTATTATTATTATTATTATTATTATTATTATTATTATTATTATTATTATTATTATTACCACTATTACTACTACTACTACTACTACTATTATAATAATAATTTTTATTATTACTATTATAATAGTAGTAGTTATTATTATTATTATTACTATTATAATTATAATAATAATAATTATTATTATTTTAATTATTACTATTATTATAATAATATTAATAATAATAATTATTATTATTATTAGTATCATTATTGTTATAATTATTGCTATTTGATTTGGGCGGGAATTTTTAGGGATGAATTTGATTTGGGCCAGGAATTTTTAGTGTTAGATGAAATGTAAGCCTTTAGATTAAGTTGGAAGAATTGAGATGAAATTTGAACCGTTCTTGTGCTTTGTCAAATTAAAGATTTAAAATGAGTTCTGTTGTATTATCTAGATAGTATTTGCTCGTGCTTGAAGGCACGACGTAACGAAAAATTAGATAAAAATTATTATTATTGTTTAATAATAATAATAATAATAATAATAATAATAATAATTATTATTATTATTATTACTAATATTAGTATTATTACATATTATTATTATTATTATTATTATTATTATAAATACTATTATTACTATAATTATAATTATAATTATAATTATTATAATTACTATTATTATTATTATTATTATTATTATTATTATTATTATTATTATTATTACTATTAATTATAATTATTACTATTATTACTATTTATTATTATTATTATTATTATTATTATTATTATTATTATTATTATTATTATTAGTATTATTATTATTATTATTATTATAATTATTATTATTATTAGTACTATTTTATTATTATTATTATTATTATTATTATTATTATTATTATTATTATTATTATTTCTATTATAATTATAATAATAATTATTTTTTTTATTTTTTTATTTTTGTTTTTATAATTATTATTAGTATCATTATTGTTATAATTATTGCTATTTGATTTGGGCGGAAATTTTTA
This sequence comes from Panax notoginseng, assembly GCA_016801055.1. Lineage (NCBI taxonomy): Eukaryota > Viridiplantae > Streptophyta > Magnoliopsida > Apiales > Araliaceae > Panax > Panax notoginseng. Next base: position 104,502,369 of record CM029023.1, on the reverse strand, counting down.
GGGGTGAATTTGATTTGGGCGGGAATTTTTAGTGTTAGATGAAATTTGAGCTTTTAGATTAAGTTGGAAGAATTGAGATGAAATCTGAACCGTTCTTGTGCTTTGTCAAATGAAAGATTCAAATGGGTTCTGTTTTATTATATTACTAGTAATTGCCCGTGCCTGAAGGCACGACGTAACGAAAAAATTATGATAATTGTTGTTATTATTATTGTTATTAATATTATTGTTGTTATTATTGTTGTTATTAATAATAATTATAATAATAATTATGATAATAGTTGTGATAACCCGGGATTTCAAATAATCAAAATTTTACAAATAATTTTTTTTTATTAATATATTAATATTGATTACTAATTTTGTGACAAGTATCTGTGATACGAGTCTCGAGAAGGTCAATTTGTGTATTGACTAATAAATTTAGAGTAGAGTTGTGTTTAACAGCTTTAGAAATCCTAGTCCTAATTTATGGAAAGGGATTCGATAAAAAAATATAATTAAAATAATTATATTGATGAGTGTGTGTTTGTACTGTATGATATTATTGATCAATGATTGATCGGGTAGGGTACAATATTAGTAAACCCCAGTAAGGGAATAGAAACGTTAATCTCAAGATTAAAAATCCTAACGCGTAGTTAGGAACCCTAATCGAAAATCGGGAAACCCTAAAAATTTAATTCGGGAATCCTAAACTCTAATTAGGAAACCCTAATCCTAATTAGTAAGCCATAAAGTGATTAGTAAACATTAATGTGTTTAGTAAATCTGTAAACCTGTAATATAATTAGGAAACACCAATTATATTTTTGAAATCTTGATTTTCTATTTTTTAAGTCCTAATTTAGAAAATCCTATAAGTTAAGGGTGTAAAACCTAAGGATTAGAACCTTAGGGTTAAAACCCTAAGGGTTTGGTAAATTACAAGTATGCCATTAAAATTACATGTATAAAGTCCAAAATACCCTTTTTCTTAGATTTTTAGTAAAAAGATTTGCAAATCTAGTGAGTCATCACTTAAAGTTTATCCCATGTGCTAGAAATAAGCTCCAATCTTATCCAAATGGACACCTAGCATGCTTAGATTCATTGCACCAAATGATTATAAAAGATTAAAGAGAGAGAAAATGCATGTATTTGTCTATTTTGCTATTAAGCTCTCACCAACTCTCTCTCTCTCTCTCCTAAACCCACGAAAATCATAAGTGAATCAGTCCCTAGATCACTAAGAACAACTAAGGAGGATTAAGATCAAAGATTTAAAGCAAGAAGGTATAAACCCTAGCTAGCTTTTGATCTTGTATGCTTAGATAAATTTCGTGTTTATGTGTTTAGATCTTTGCTAGATGATGTTTAATGATGATCTATGTTGATATAACATCGATCCATAGCATCAAAATGCTTTAAAAAGGTGTTTTTCAAAATCTGTCCAAGAACAGTTAAGAGGTCTAACAATCAAATGTCAGTCGCCCTAGATCTTTATGTGTTTATGGTTTTTGTTGTTTAATGTTTGGAATCTATAGTTTGGTATGTTGTCTTTCATCTGAAAGTGGTTGTATAGCCATTAGATGTCTGGATTCGAAGTTATTTAAGGTCAAAACCCGTTGACCGACGTTGACTGGGCTAAAATCTGGGCAGCCCAGAACCTATGAAACAGGATCTGACATGATATTCAAACTCTTAGATCGGTCGGTGATGATGTTATTTGTTGATTTTGTTGTAGTCAATATGTAGCTTGTTGTATGGACTGTAGATCCATGCCTTAAGATCCTTTAAAACATCAACTGATCAAGTGTTATAAGTGGTCAAACTAGGCCTGACGATCACGATTCTAAGTTTCTGGAAAACCCAGAAACGGTATGCATGAACTTTCTGGCAAGCTTTGACTGAGTCACATCTTATGAATTTGTTGTTGTTGGACTTATCTATTGTTATAGTAATGTTCCTTTGTAACACCCCAGTCCCACATCGAAATATAGGGGAAAAATTTGTCTCCATATAAGGAAATAAGTTACTACCAATAGTACCTTCAAGTCATGACCTTTTGGGAGCTTGTGGTGGGCTAAGATGACCCAAGAAGATACTATTGGGCCAGTGGTTTGAGGCCTTATTTTGATGGATTTGATTCGATTCGGACTTGAGATTTGACTCGAGATTTGTTCCGGACTCGGGATTTGACCCGGATTGTTTCATCCTTGACATTTGTACTAGAGCTATGAACCAAGAAACAACCAACAACATGATCAGAACTAGGTTAAAAATGAACCACAAAATGGTACCTCGCGACTGTATGGGTTTCTGGGTTACCCAGAAAATCGAGATTAAGTCTGACAGTAACTTTGAAGGGGTTAATCTTGCTAGATTGTTAGGTTATGACTTGGATGTTAGTTGATGATTATAGTATTACATAAACACTATATGATTACAGTTCGATCTAGCCCAGAACCTGATTACGCTGAGAATCATGGCTGGTCAAACGAGCAGCCTTGAGCATGGAACTGTCAGTGTTCTTGAGCTCAAGAACACCAACAGCGACGCTTTTTGTCGCTAAAGCCCTTTAGCGACGGTTTATTTAATTTTTGAATTTCTGAATATTCTGAAAATTAATTAAAAATAGAAATAAATTCTAAAAATTTCCAAAAATGGTTTTAAAAATTATTTTAAATTATGAAAAATAATTTCTGACCAATTGGAATATTTTTTTTTTAAATTTATAATTATTTAAATATTAGAAGTATTTAATTTATTTACTAAGTGTATTAAATAAATTAGTTGATATGAACTCAACTTTTCATTCATTCTCACTCCCATATTTCAAATTTAGAGAGAGAAAAGAAGTTGGCTAGCTTACTAAGTAAAGTAGGGATTTTTCTTACTTTAAATCTATTATATCGTTGATCCAATGTATCTAAGTGTGCAAGGTGGCTGAGATTTTTGATATAGAGCACATGGGATATCCTAGTTGGTGAACCACCAAATAATATGGCAAGATTCACACACTTGCCCATTAAAGAATATAAAAAGGGTATTTTAGTCTTTTAACACACAAATTTAATGGCATTCTAGTCATTTGATCAAACCCTTAGGGTTTAACCCTAAGGTTTTGAAAAATAATTTTTTTAGGATTTTCTAATTAGGTTTTAAAAATGGAAAATTAAGCTTTCGAATTTATAATTAGTATTTCCTAATTATATTAGAGTTTCCTAATCACATTCGAGCTTGCTAATTAGGATTAATATTTCCTAGTTAACATTATAATTGTTAAATTAACAATTAGGTTTTTCCTAATTGTGCATTATGGTTTCCTATTTACAAATTAGGATTTTCTAACTAATTTGTTAGGTTTTCCCTAATTAAATATATAATCATAAACACTTAACATCTATACTTAACTTTTGAATTCATAAATTAGGGTTTTAATATTCTCGGTTAGGGTTTCGAACTCCCGGAACTGAAATTAGGGTTTTCAGAGCTAGTTTTAGGATTTCTTATCAATCGTTAGGTTTTCTAATTATACATTAACGTTCTTAATTTATACTAAGGGTTTGTCACTGATATATTTTATCTGGTCAACCCTTGACCCTTAACCACATATTGTACACAAAAATCAGTATATACAGATTCGTATACACTTATTCACTTAACCCTAATAATTCTTCACCAAAAAATTTTAAATTCTCAAAAATCCTTCAAAAATGCCAAATCCATACATTTATTTTCTGTCTAGGTCTATTATTTAACCTTAATTCAATCTTTTAAGATTTTATAAAATTGTCTAAATTCTCGGGTTGTCACAATGATGATCTCAAGTCTACGGATCACTTATACTACTATCACTACAGGAATTTCTATTGACAGGTAAGTAAAACTCCATTAAGTATTCCTTAGCTAGCCACGTTAAGTGAACTCTAATAAACACATACATACTTGCTTTAGTGTCTCCACACAAATGATCATGAGATCAATCATCCTCATCTAATGAGCAAGCAACGTATGTACCAATCTATTCGGATTCACTAATCCCCTTTTTAATAATTCATCGATTGAGAACATTTTAGTTTTTAAGCTATCTAAGAATTTAGATCTCATTGGCATGATCTCATCATGATTCTAAAAGCATTACTTAAAATTATGAGTTTATCACATATTATTAGAACATCACCATGTAGATAAATTAAAGCCTTTAGTAATTGAATACTTTTATTAATAAACGAATAAGATTGTTACAAAGTATATGCTTTATCATCAACATGATTGGCTTGTGTGCATACTACTTTCAATCTCCCACTTGCACTAAAGTCAATCGTCATGGTATCTCATACCCTTATTCTCTAAGTGACGATCATCCTGCTGCTGGATAAGCTTCAGTATATGGATATGTAATGTTGTTCTTGAGAATCCACTATCTCTATAGTGATTTCTCATTTTTCAATAATTCATCTAATTAAATGAAAGTGCCACAACCACATGTTTAGATCCAAGATGAGGCTTAGGAACTATTCCTAGTTCTGTAATGAACTTTTCATCCAAACAATCAACTTACAACTTCATTTACAGCTATATACTTTGTCTTTATCACTAAACTGGCAACTCTTTACTGTTTAGAACCTTTCCAATTCACTGCACCATCGTTCAAGGTAATAACTTACCCTAAAGTGGATTTGCTGTCATCTTGGTCAGTGTGAAAAAACTTGAGTCTGTTAAGCCCTCTAGTTTTAATTCAGACCCACCATGAATATGATCACATCCTTAGTGTCGATTAAGTACTTTAAGATATTTTTCACTGTTTTATAGTGATCTTCTCTAGAATATGACTGATCAACATCAGGTCTCGTAAGACATCTCTTGGAGTTTGTCATGCTAAATATCTTTAGCATCAAATGAATATATGTTTATTGGGTTAAGCCAAGCATCATTTTAAATCTATCTATATAGATTTTTATCCCCAATTAAGATACTCTTCCCATATCATTCATAGAGGAATATTTAGATAACTTTATCTTTACTGATTGTAGCATTGGTACGTCATTTCTTATCCGTACTATATCAATATATAATACTAGGAATATCACGACGCTCCCACTAACCCTTTTGTACACACTGGATTCATTCTTGTTTTTGATAAAATCAAAATCTTTTGATTATCTCATCAAAACGAATATTCTATTTTTGAGAAACTTGCTTCAATCTATTTCTTTGAGTGTCTATAACTCTTACATCGTCGTATGTAACTGGATCATCATCTTCTATGATGTGTACCTCATCATCATCATTTACGATGAATTCATACCTCCCAGGTATCTTCGTCACTATTCCAGATTTACGATTCGGTTGTGGTACAATAGGTCGATCTACAGGTTCCTCTTATTTAACTTATAGTGTTTTGTGGTTCTTGAACTCTTCAAGATTCTATTATCCTCCCACTAGCCCCTTCAATGATAAACACCTTTATCTTAGAAGGCAAAGTATTTCGCAACAAACACCTTTGTTAAGTAGGATTATAGAACATATACCCTAAATATACTTTTGGATGACCTACAAATTGACCCTTGTCAAATCTTTTCCCAAACTTATTCCTTTGAAACCTTTTCGCATAAGTTAGACAACCCCTTATCTTAACGTACTTAAGATTAGGAATCCTCCCTGTCCAAAATTCTTATAGAGTCTTCGGGCCAGATTTAGAGGTTACCTTTTCTGTAGATATGCAGCCAATTTTAGGGCATGACCCCAAAAGGATACTGGAATGTCAGTAAAATTCATTATGGACTGCACCATATCTAACGTGGTACGATTTTTTCTTTCAGATACACCAATCAATTATTACATATCAAGATGCGTCCATTATGAGAAAACCATTTGAGATTATAAAGAAACTAATTGCACAAGTATTCCTTTCTTGATCAAATCAAAGAATTCTAATACTTTGCCAATTTGTTTCACTTTTGAATTCTTTGAACCTTTCAAATAATTCACACTTATATTTCAGCAAATACACACATTCAACTCTTTGAATAATCATCTCCTTTTCTTATACTAATTTGTTCAACTGTAAAAATAATTTCCATCTAAGTCAAGTACACAAAATCCATTAAGTAATATTCCAGTTCTATACCAAATATTATTATTATAAATAGAACAATAATTGTTCTTAAATATAATACCAACAAATTTTATTGTCCAACAATAAAATGAAAATAATGTTTCTAATGAGAACTGGAATGCAATAACAACTTATTGACTTGATAGACTTGCCTGTAGGTAATACTAAACAATAAGTTTCTATGGCTAATGTAGCAACCTTTACTTCATTTTTTACGCATAGGATTACTTATCTTTGTTTAGCTGTCTATTTATGCTTGGTTCCTTTATAAATCTATATTTATGAGAACCAAAACCGGTATCCAATACCCAAGTAGTAACTTTACTTACCGAAAGATTTATTTTAATCATGAACAAAATTGTATTTGTAACCGAAGCTTCACTAAGCTTCTTCTGGTTAGCTCTACAAGATGCTTCTCGCAGTTTCTTTTCCAGTGTCCAGGCTTATTGTAGTGGAAGAAAACTCATTTGCTATCCATATTAGTTTTGTTCTAATTATCCTTTTTTTGCTTTTCGATTTACCTTCTTTAAATCTTTCTTAAATAATTCGATTGAATTGAATTATTGATATGGTCTATGCTATTTGATTCAGCTAGACAGACATTTATAAAACTCTATTTGTTCATTGAAAGAAATTTCCCAAACCAAATTGTTTTGGTTAGGAATCCAGAGGTAAAGTTTTGTGCCTATGGCAGTGACGAGAAACAGATAAAACCGGTACTTGGCCAGTACAGGGCATATCGGGCTAATCACCCTTTGTGTCTGTAAGTTATGACGGTTTGCGGATGAATTTTCATATAACCTTTGCGAAAATGACAGACAAATAATCTATATGACTCCTCAGCAAAATTTAAAAACTTCTACTTTTGAGAGTGGTGTATTGGGTAGCATGTGATGGTGAGAATGAATGGTGTGTGTATGTATGGTGTATGGTGTATGGTGTATGGTGTATGGTGTAAGGTGTATGGTAAATTTCGGGGACGAAATTTTTAGAAGAAGTAGTGAATGTGACAACCCGAGAATTTAGAAAATTTTTAAAATTTTAATTACATTATTTAAGGTTCAAAATTAGAACCTAGACAAAAAATTAGTGTATGCGTTTGATATTTTTATGATAGAATTTTAAGGATTTCAAAATTCTGTGAAGGATTTAAGTGAATTATTCAGGATTAAGTGTATATGTGTTTATGTTTTGTGTATATGGTCATTTATGTATTCAGAATGTGGTTAAGGGTCAAGGGTTGACCAGATAAATTTTATCAGTGTCAAACCCTAATATGATTAAGAACGTCAACGTTCGATTACAAAACCCTAGCGAATTATAAGAAATCCTAAAAATCGGTTCTGGAAATCCAAAACCCTAATTCGGTTTAGGAAACCCTAAATTGGGAACTTAATGGTGTAAGTGTAAATAATTATAAGATTAATTAGGGTTAATCTTAACAAATTAATTAGCAAACCCTAATTTCACATTTTTAAAACCCTAATGTCTAGATTTGGAACCCTAATTTGTAATTAGGGAAAGACTGATTGTTAGTTTAATAATTTTAATGTTAATTAGGAAATATTAATCATCATTTTTAAAGTTATAAGTAATTAGAAAATCCTAATCTAATTACGAAATCTAATTTCTAAATTAGAAAATTATTTTTTCTATTAGAAACCCTAATTTGTGGGTTATAAACCCTAATGATAATTTTGACCCTAGTTGCTAAATTAGCAATTTTAATTAGGAAATACTAATCCTAATTAGAAAGACTTAAATTATGATTAGGAAATTTTAATATAATTAGAAAATTCTAATTATAATTTAGAAATATTAATTTTCGATTTTTAAAACCTAATTTGGAAATTCTAGAAATTATTTCTAAAACCTAAGGGTTCAAATCCTAAATCCTAACCCAAACCCTAAACCCTAAGGGTTTAGCTAATTGACAAGTTTGCCATTAAAATAAAAATAGAAATGACCAAAATACCCTTTGTGCATTATTTTGAAGGTTGCTTGCAGATCTAGCCATAATATTGAGTGGGTGATCGAATATATTTTCTATGTGCTTAAATCTCAGCCATTCCAGTCGAAATCAACCAGATCATAGCAATAAGTCAACAAGTAAATAGATTAAGAGAGAGAAAATGGTTACTTACATTTTCATTTTTCACCAAGCCACGCTCTCTCTATATTTCGAAATCTAGAGTGAGAAAGAGTGAAACGTTTAGCCAAGTTCAGTTTATAGCTTTTCAAAAACAGATCAAGGGTAAGAAAATCAAAGATTATGGCACCAAAGGTATAAAACCCAAAATTTTGAAAATCAATGATCTTATGTTTGATGTTGTTATTTGTTGGTTAGAAATGTGTTAGAAGGTGTATTTGAGTAATCTGGGTTGATAGATCATGGATCTATAACATCTAGAGGCACGAAAATCAAGTTTTTAAAACTGGTCAAAAACCCTAATTTTGTTGTCTGACAAGTCAATGTCAGGGCTCTTAGATTCCTGTGTGTTAAGAGTTATGTGTGTTTAAAGTTATATATCTGTAGTATGTCATGTGGGCTATGATCTGAAGCTGGAAACATGACCAGATCATGAATATACTGAGAGATACGAGCGGTCAAACCTCGTTGACCGTTCACGGATATGAAATTCTGGGCAGCCCAGAATTCCAGAAGTTTCCTGACAAGCTTTTGCAGGCGCTAGATCTTGCTATGTTTAAGTTGTTATGTGATTTTGTTTGTTTTATCTTGTAGACTGACATGCTAGCTATACATAAATGCCTTTAGACCACCCAGATCCGTAGCCGAATCGTATAAATTAGTGGTCAAACCACCGTTGACCGAACTGCTCAAGAACATTTCTAGAAAACCCAGAAATGTTCAAGAACAGTCCGGACTATCACTTTGACCGACCATGATTGCTTATATATGTTGTTGTTAGACTGATGGATTGTTTTAGAGTTATTCACTGACACCTCGACTACACATATGAACTATTATATCACACAAAGAAAACCCAGAACGCATGATATAAGGATTCAAAGTAGGCACCATGAACTGCCTGGGTTTCTGGGTTACCCAGAAAACCCAGACCAGTCTCTGACAAGAAGATTGAGAGCTTAGATCTCTCAGTTGTATTGTTGTTTGGTCATGAAATCAAATGTTACTTGTAGTATTACTTATGCTATAATTATAACACCTAACCTAGCCCAGAAACCTTATAATCTTGAATAAATGCTGGTCAAACTAAGCCCCTTGGTGTCTAACATGAAGGCTCAAGAACACTCAAGAACATCTATAGCGACGGGTCTGTCGCTATAGGGCCCCTTTTTAATTAATTATTTTTCAAAATTTAATATTTTAAATAAATAAATCTAAATAAATGGTTTTTAATTATTAAAAATATATAATAAATTATGAAAAATTATTTTAAAGTATGAAAAATAGTTTTTAATTATTTTGAGTATATTTCATAAATATTTAATATTTTTGGAATATAAATGGTATTTAATTTATTTAATTATAATATTAAATAAATTATTTAAAAATGGTTTTAATTCATGAAAAATCATGAAAAATTATATTATGGTAAAAGAGAATATTTTAAGTTATTTTCAGTGACTTTTAATATTTTGTGATGAAATTCATTAATTAATCAATATTAATGATAATTAGTTTATTTAATAAATATATTAAATAAATTATGAAAAAATTGAATTAATGTTTTATAAATTATATATAAATGATTTAAGGGTTAAAAAAATATTTTGAGTTATAAAATATAACTTTTGATATTTTGTCATGAAAATATTAATATTTTAATCCTAATAGCAATTATCGGATAATGAATTAATTGTTTAAAAATCATATAAAGGTGATTTTAAAGTATTAAAAATACTTTGTGATATTATAAATATATTATAATATTATGACATGTATTTCATTAATATTTGATAATAAATAAATATTAATGACAAAGGAATTATGTGGTATTTAAATCATTTAAATATGTTATTAATTATTAAAAATTTACGATAAATAGTAATAATTATTTAAAAATTATTACAAGTTTACGAAAAATATTTTGACTGTTATTAAAATTATTTGAGTTAATTGTTAAGTGTTTAGACAGAGTTTAATTGAACTTAGACTCGATGAAAGTCCTACTAGACCGTCGGGATGTCAGTTTTGTGTCGGGTTTAACTCAGACTACAATAGTTTGACTTGATACCGAGTCCTATGTGTGTTATAGATTGATAGGGTTATGTGTTATGTGTTTAGATTATTTTATGTATATATATATATATATATATATATATATATATATATATATATATATATAATAGTATTATATTGTGATGATATTATTCTAATATTGGAGATCTATATTACTAATATTAGGTCTTCGAATAAAGCGTTATAAATTGTATAGCGGTAATCAACGGTTCAGGCAAGTTTGTTTTTACTTAACTCTACTAAGAGTTGTTTCATTCGGATAAGCTTATGGTTAATCATTGATGGTTGCCATGAATTGTACTCTGTACATATTGCATGTATAAGTCAGGTATGAAAGGCTGATCACCTTCATTACCAGTTGGTTCAGATATATTTGTTCATGTTCAATACTTGTTCAGTTAAAAGTTTATTCCTGCTAGTTCACAATTATATTGTTGAATTATAGCCAGCTTATTATTCAGACTCTTTCGATCATGATATATCGTTATATTATTGAACTTAAACTTGCCGGGCAACTTTCATGCTCACCCTTGCTATATCATGATTAACATTGCAGATTAAGACGATTACGTCGGATACAAGGAAAGGCCAAAAACAGTTTTAGCTTTAGTATACGTGTATAGTTAGATTTGTAACAATGTTGTATCTTAATGTTATTGTAAGTCAAGTAAGTTATGAATTGTGTATAAGTTAAGGTTACTCTACCTTGGAGAATAGTGTATTAAGTGTATTGTATAAACAATTTATGTTTATATCTTCTGCAAATATAGTAATAATGTTAGAATGATCGAACCGGATCCGCGGTGATTTGGGACCCGAATTCGGGGCCGTCACAGGCGCCAGCTTCTCTTCTCTATGCCGCGCTGCGGCGCGATGCTTAGGTGGCTACTGTAAAACCCCAACTTTTTGAATAAAGATAAATTTTCTATAAATATTATTTTTTTAATATTACAGAGTTAAATTGATATAATGTTATAGTTGTGGGTAATATTTATAAATTTTGCAAAGTACGCAAGTTGTTATAAAATATTCGATTGGTTGGGAAATATTCTTTTTGTCGAGGAATATTCGTACGACGGTACAATCATTGGTGGACCCCATAACAGAATTATTGTCGGATTGAGAAAACGACAAAAGTATTTTTATAAAAATAACGGCGAAAGTTTTACCGTTGATACTGTTGAACTACTCGGTAGTAAAAGTACAGTAATACGCGTGGTTGCATAGTAGCACACTGTATTGATTATTGATGCTTATGTGAGAAGTCATTCAGTCTTGTTCAATTATTGCTATAGTAATTGTTGCATAGTATCTCACGTTATTTGATTCAATTATTGTCGATATTTTATATATTGTTAAAATCAATAATTGAGACGACAAAGTTACTAATATTATTATTATTTGCAATATTAACGATGTCTAGAAGTTCTGTCAAGGAGAGGTTTGGTCACCTAATTGCGCGCCAATAGGGAGAAATCCTTATTGGGAAGCCCCCTCTTTCTTGGGAACGACCTGGTCGATTAATATTGTAAATTATAATAATGATGACAAATGTTGTTAAAATATTGAGGGTGTTTATATATATAAGTTTGTAATGTGTGTGGTGGATAGGATTTATATATATATATATATATATATATATATATATATATATATATATATATATATTATGTTTGAAAAGGGGTAAGAAGGTGGGGAGTTGATGTGGAATACGGGGGGAAGAAAAAAATCCAAGTGGTGTATATTATATATGTATGCAGCATGTGTTTATATATATATATATATATATAGTATATTTTATTTTTGTTGCTTTATTTTTATTGGATGATGGTTTGAATTTAAGCATCTGTAAGTCTCAAAGTTTTTCTCCGTGAATTAAGCAACGACTGCATCCGTGGCTGCTATAATTTCGTCCGTCAAATTATCATTCGGTGCACCAGTGAACTGATGTTATATAAATATAGTATATATTATATTTTATATAAAAGATTTTACTTTAATTATGGACCATCCGATTAAAGTAAATCAATAGACCGTTCATGAGTTAGTTACTATGCATTCAATTCTCCTTTAAATAGAAGCTCATTCCTTCATTATTTCTTACAAATTCACTGAAACTCTAGAGAGAGAAATTATAGAGAAGTATCCTGCTTCTTCCCTACTCTTATATTTAGTTTATTTTACGGTAAGGGATATTATTTCTTTTGTATTCATGAAGAGAACTTCTGTTATTCCATTCTTTATTATTCTGCTAGAATAACCAGTATACGCAGATTACCCTATACTTGGTGACATTCATCTATTATTTTGTCTTTATTATTATTCTGTTGGAACATCCTGTCTGTATATTTTACACCGGACCTGGTTCCATTATTTATTATTCTGTTAGAATATCCTGTCTGTGCATTTTACACCGGACCTGGTTCCATTCTTTATTATTCTGTTGGAATATCCTGTCTGTGCGTTTTACGTCGGACCTGGTTCTGTTATTTATTATTCTGTTGGAATAACCTGTCTATGCGAAGTACCGCATGCATTGTGATTTCTTTTGTTATTCCATTCTTTATTATACTCAGTTGGTTAAAGTTTTGACTTCTATACTCCATTAAATTAGTGGAATATTTTTGATATTTGCGCTTCCTCCAGTATCTTTTCGTGGAAATATTCTTCTAAGTATTCTTGAATTTTACTCCACAAAGCAGTATCATGTTGACAATTTGGACGTTATTAGTTCCTGGATAAATTAATTCTTGAACTTATTTTATTGAATTCTTATATCATTGTCATCATCCTCATGTTTATAATATGTTGAAAGTCATTTGTGGCCTGTAGTGCATAGATGGACTTGGTATGATTATGACCAGGGATTATTCTGTGTAATCATGATCGTAATGTTATAAATGATGTGGTAAAAGTTCTCATTGGCCCATAGTGCATTGATGGACAGTTGTTGGCATGATCATGACCATTAATGAATACACAAATATTCTTGGCTCGTAGTGCATGGATAATTATGGTCGTGATACTAAAGAATATCCTTGGCCGTAGTGCAGGGGTGATTCGATGATGTGGAATACTTATTAAGCTGAGTCTCAGCGATAACAGTGATGAAAAACCTTTTAAATCATAAAAGATAGTAGATTTTATTTTCTACTTGACTCTTTTAATGGATTGCTTGTTCCGCTACAGTTAAACTTGATGTCTATTATATTTTATCAGTTTAACATTGTTGGAGACTAATGATAATTTATTCTGCATTATCTTAGTCATAATATTTCTTACTGGGCTAGTTGAGCTCACCCTTTCTTTCACTGTTCTCTTCAGAAAATGAGAATATAGCTGGGACGAGCCGGGAAACGGAGTGATGGTCCCGAGGATAGCATTAGTAGTCCTCACTATTTTGTGAAATAGTGTGATAATAATTGTAATGAGGACTCCTTTTGAGTTTGTATAATCTCTAGTAGACAATATTTACAAACTCACAGTTTATGTTTTGTCGTATTGTACACGACAGTTGTATTAGTAAGTTGTATTTGAATTTTGTACCATGTATCTGGCGACCCAAGATGGGTGATGTATACCTAATTTTGGGGGCGTCACAGTTGGTATCAGAGCTTAGGGATATGATCCCTAGCTAAGGTGTGAGACAAGAACTAGGAGGGGAGAGACGGGAAATTCTTTCACTAGTATGACCTACCTAAGTTTATTTGTTATTTAATTGGTTGGTCATAGTATATTGATAATATGTGACATGTTAATTAACCCTTGTTTTGTGGCAGTATTTCAAAATGGCAGCTGAAAATGTCAACAATGGAGTGAATGAGACCGTGGCACCTCTAATCACCAACCAGGATAATGTAATATCAGGAGAAGAAGAAATTAGAGATATCTACGTGATAAGTGAAGAACTAATAGTTACACCCGAGCTAGTGACAGAGGTAGCAGCTGAGAGTGAGGAAGAAGAGGAAGAAGAGGAACCTGAAGAGAATCGATTAGAAGAAATTTATGATCAAAACTTAGAATTACAAAATCGTGTTCATGAGTTAGAAGAGCAGGCTGAAGAACGGCAGGCGGTCGTGGAGCAAAGAGATGTAACGATTCAAAATTGTGTTACCCGATATGTGATGCTCGAACAAAATCACGCTTTGGCATAGTGTAAAATATTAAAGTTGGAATCTAAGAATTCAAATATCAAGGATCAGCTGAAAGAAGAAACAACTGAATGAGTGAGAATGAAGGATGCGTGGGTAAAAGCCGCACGACGTGTTGATATTGTAGAAAGAGACATCCGATCCAAAAAGGCTAAAATTGATGATATACATTTCTCTTTTTGGACAGCAATTGGGAGACCCCAACATCGAGTTTTGAATTACCCTGTACAGAGAGGTCAATCTAAACTCGATATGGATCGAAGATTGATGATTCAGATCATGAAGCAGGAGTACGATGAAGCAGTTGAGGGTGGAATATGCCCTATATTAAAGTCAATTCCAACGATAGTGATGACACCAAATGCTACCCCAGACAAGTCAAAGCCGGGTAGTTCAAGGGAGAGCGGTTGTCATGACTTCCCAACAAGTGAGGAACCCAAATAAAGTTATCGCGGGTAAGCTAATCATTGCGAAGTTTGTACCTTATTCGATACTGGTTCTACCCACTCTTATATTTCACCTAGTTGTGTTCAACGTTTAAACTTGGCTCTTAAAAAAAATAATTTTTTTTTATTAGACTTTGACTTATCTGTTGAAACTCTGTTAGGAGAAACCTTCGTTAACTCCACTATTTATAAATCTTATTTGATTCAAATCGACAATTTTACGTTACCTGTCGATATGTGATTTTTGGAAACGATTGTTTAACTTCTCATCATGCTTTTCGTAAGGTTGTTAACTTTCATATTTCTAACCAACCTGTTATGCGAATTTAAGCAACCAAACCACTAAAGTCAATCATTGTCATATCAAGCCATAAGTAAAGATCCCCGTTCCTTTCGTTGTTGACTTTCTGGTGTGGAATGCACCGAAGCCAGACTTTCCGTAGGAGACGTTGTAAATGACGATGGTAAGTTGATAGGTATCAATGTGACGTGTTATCCAAGTCTGGGATGAGAGTCACAATTTTGAATGATATTTCTATTGTTAATAAATTTCCTGACGTATTCTTGAAGACTTCCTAGCCTACCCCTAGAGCGTGAAATCGAATTTTGTATTGACCCCAGTACAAAACCCATTTCTTAAACCCTCAAATATTTCTTTACTTAAAACAAACACATCATGTGCCAAAGACGTTGGCTCGAGCTGTTAAAGATTACGATCGTACCATTTAATATCATTGTGGAAAAGCGAACGTGGTAGCTGACGCGTTGAGTAGAAGATCGTATGCGTTTACAAGTGCAAATATACGAACCCACATGAAGAGAACGAATATACGATTAGAATCGACTTTAATCGATAAAGTTAAAGTCGCTCAAGTTATATACTCAGAGCAGATGAATGAAGAAGGTTCAAGAGGACGTTATTCTAGAAGCAAGAATCGATGATGAAGGAATACTTCGAGTCAACTCCAGACTTTGTGTTCCTAACGATCCTGAGTTAAAGTATAAAATCATGATAGAGGCGCACAACACACTGTTTGCAATCCATCCTGGGAGTACCGAAATGTATCGTGATCTTCGTCATACATTTTGGTGGAGCAATATGAAGAGAGAGATAGCATTATTTATCTCAAGGTGTCTAACTTGTCAACAAGTCAAGGCGGAGCATCAAGTACCAAAAGGTCCATTGCAACCACTTGAAATTCCAGAATGGAAGTGGAAGCACATTACCATGGATTTCGTTACCGGTCTTCCTAAGGTTTCTCAAGGTATAGATGCGATTTGGGTCATTGTTGATAGATTGACCAAGTCTGCTCATTTCGTACCAATACGAGAAACTTATACACTTGAACGTCTTGTTCGTATGTACATAAATGAGATTGTAAGACTGCATGGTATGCCTGTATCCATAGTTTCTGATCAAGACCCAAGATTCACTTCACGATTTTGGGTTAGTTTGCAGAAAGCTATGGGCACAGATTTATGATTTAGCTTGACATATCATCCTCAGACGGATGGACAGTCGGAGAGGAATATTCAAACTCTTGAAGATCTATTAAGACTCTGTGTCCTTGATTTCAAGGGAAGTTGGGACAAGTTCTTATCATTGGTGGAGTTTTTCTACAACAACAGTTATCAAGCAAGTATTGGCGTGGCTCCATTCGAAGCGTTGTATGGAAAAAAAATGTCGTTCTCCAGTTTGCTGGGATGAGGTGGGTAAAGCAACATTGTTGGGACCGGAGTTGGTACGTATGACTACAGAAAAGATTCAAACGATCCGGCAACGTATAAAAACCTCATAAGATCGACAAAAGAGTTATGCTGATCTTCATCGAAAGGACGTGGAATTCGATATAGGAGATCATGTGTTGTTACGTGTTGCTCCATGGAAAGGAGTTACGAGATTTGGAAAGAGAGGAAAGCTTAATCCTCGATTCATCGGCCCATTTTTAATCCTCGATCGAGTAGGAACTGTAGCCTATAGACTCGCTTTACCGCCAAGTATGTCTCGTGTTCATAACGTTTTTCACGTATCCATGTTACGTAAATATGTGAAAGACCCGAACCACAGTATTGAGTTAGAATCGGACGAAATAGCGGAAGACTTAACGTATGAAGAGGTACCTGTTCAAATCTTGGATAAGAAGGAACATATTTTACGCACCAAGGTTATACCTCAAGTCAAAGTTTTGTGGAGAAACCACAATGTTGAGGAAATGACTTGGGAGTTAGAATCTGAAATGAAATCAAGTTATTCTTACCTCTTCGACATATCATGTACGTACCCTAATTTCGAGGGCAAAATTTCATAAGAATGGGAGATTGTAAAACCCCAACTTTTTGAATAAAGATAAATTTTATATAAATATTATTTTTGAATATTACGGAGTTAAATTGATATAAGGTTATAGTTGTGGGTAATATTTATAAATTTTGCAAAGTACGCAAGTTGTTATAAAATATTCGATTGGTCGGGGAATATTCTTTTTGTCGGGGAATATTCGTACGACGGTACAATCATTGGTGGACCCCACAACAAAATTATTGTCGGATTGAGAAAACGACAAAAGTATTTTTATAAAAATAACGGCGGAAGTTTTACCATTGATACTGTTGAATTACTCGGTAGTAAAAGTACAGTAATACGCGTGGTTGCATAGTAGCACACGGTATTGATTATTGATGCTTATGTGAGAAGTCATTCAGTCTTGTTCAATTATTGCTATAGTATTTGTTGCATAGTATCTCACGTTATTTGATTCAATTATTGTCGATATTTTATATATTGTTAAAATCAATAATTGAGACGACAAAGTTATTAATATTATTATTATTTGCAATATTAACGATGTCTAGAAGTTCGGTCAAGGAGAGGTTTGGTCACCTAATTGCGCGCCAATAGGGAGAAATCCTTATTGGAAAGCCCCCTCTTTCCTGGGAACGACCTGGTCGATTAATATTGTGAATTATAACAATGATGATAAATGTTGTTAAAATATTGAGGGTGTTTATATATATATGTTTGTAATGTGTGTGGTGGATAGGATATATATATATATATATATATATATATATATATATATATATATATATATATATATTATGTTTGAAAAGGGGTAAGAAGGTGGGGAGTTGATGTGAAATATGGGGGGAAGAAAAAAATCCAAGTGGTGTATATTATATATGTATGCAGCATGTGTTTATATATATATAGTATATTTTATTTTTGTTGCTTTGTTTTTATTGGATGATGGTTTGAATTTAAGCATTTGTAAGTCTCAAAGTTTTTCTCCGTGAATTAAGCAACGATTGCATCCGTGGCTGCTATAATTTCGTCCGTCAAATTATCATTCGGTGCATCAGTGAACTAATGTTATATAAATATAATATATATTATATTTTATATAAAAGATTTTGCTTTAATTATGGACCGTCCGATTAAAGTAAATCAATCTGGACCGTTCATGAGTTAGTTACTATGCATTCAATTCTCCTATAAATAGAAACTCATTCCTTCATTATTTCTTACGAATTCACTGAAACTCTAGAGAGAGAAATTATAGAGAAGTTATAGAAAAGTATCCTGCTTCTTCCCTACTCTAATATTCAGTTTATTTTACGGTAAGGGATATTATTTCTTTTGTATTCATGAAGAGAACTTCTGTTATTCTATTCTTTATTATTCTGCTGGAATAACCAGTATATGCGGATTACCCTGTACTTGGTGACATTCTTCTATTATTCTGTTGGAACATCCTGTCTGTGTGTTTTACACCGGACCTGGTTCCATTCTTTATTATTCTGTTGGAATATCATGTCTGTGCGTTTTACGCTGGACCTGGTGCCATTCTTTATTATTCTGTTGGAATATCATGTCTGTACGTTTTACGCCGGACCTGGTTATGTTATTTATTATTCTGTTGGAATAACCTGTCTATGCGAAGTACCGCATGCATGGTGATTTCTTTTGTTATTCCATTCTTTATTATACTCAGTTAGTTAAAGTTTTGACTTCAATACTCCATGAAATTAGTGGAATATCTTTGATATTTGCGCTTCCTCCAGTATCTTTTCGTGGAAATATTCTTCTGAGTATTCTTAAATTTTACTCCATAAAGCAGTATCATGTTGACAATTTGGACGTTATTAGTTCCTAGATAAATTAATTCTTGAACTTGTTTTATTGAATTCTTTTATCATTGTCATCATCCTCATGTTTATATTATGTTGAAAGTCATCTGTGGCCTGTAGTGCATAGATGGACTTGGTATGATTATGACCAGAGATTATTCAGTGTAATCATGACCGTAATATTACAAATGATGTGGTAAAAGTCCTCATTGGTCCGTAGTGCATTGATGGACATTTGTTGGCATGATCATGACCATTAATGAATACTCAAATATTCTTGGCCCGTAGTGCATGGATAATTGTGGTCGTGATACTAAAGAATATCCTTGGTCGTAGTGCAGAGGTGATTCGATGATGTGGAATACTTATTAAGCTGAGTCTCAGCGAAAACAGTGATGAAAAACCTTTTAAATCATAAAAGATAGTAGATTTTATTTTCTACTTGACTCTTTTAATAGATTGCTTGTTCCGCTACAGCTAAACTTGATGTTTATTATATTTTATCAGTTTAACATTGTTGGAGACTAATGATAATTTATTATGCATTATCTTAGTCATAATATTTCTTACTGGGCCAGTTGAGCTCACCCTTTCTTTCACTGTTCTCTTCAGGAAATGAGAATATAGCTGGGACGAGTCGGGGAACGGAGTGATGGTCCCGAGGATAGCATTAGTAGTCCTCACTATTCTGTGAAATAGTGTGATAATAATTGTAATGAGGACTCCTTTTGAGTTTGTATAATCTCTAGTAGACAATATTTGTATTCAAACTCACAGTTTATATTTTGTCGTATTGTACACGACAGTTGTATTAGTAAGTTGTATTTGAAT
This sequence comes from Panax notoginseng, assembly GCA_016801055.1. Classification (NCBI taxonomy): domain Eukaryota; kingdom Viridiplantae; phylum Streptophyta; class Magnoliopsida; order Apiales; family Araliaceae; genus Panax; species Panax notoginseng. The sequence goes on along the minus strand of CM029023.1, from coordinate 104,482,485 downwards.
TCTGTATCATGTATCTGGCGACCCAAGATGGGTGATGTATACCTAATTTTGGGGGCGTCACAGCTACGGTCCGGACTCGGTGCTGCGGCGCGAGTCTTAGTGTTATCGACCGCACTGCGGTGCCAAACTTTAGTAGCTCACATCCCTTTATGGCGCTGCGGCGTGACTTACTTTGCCTTGACTGGCGTCGCGGCACCAGTGCTAAGCACCAAAAAAATTTTACAGTTAAACTTTTTTATGTGAGATTCCCGAGCTCCTAACTTTTTCGTTATAAGTCTGAATTGGCTCGTTCAAGAGCCTACGATTCACAAATTACGTACTCTACCTGTTCATGTAAGAATTTTATCTATTTGACTTTGTTTGCTAAAAATTCACCTATTAGTCCATTTCTAACAAAACAATAAACGTTCGTGAACGTTCAACGCTCGTTTCTTCGTTCTAAGTAAGTCAGAATCTAGTCATTTTCGAGTCCGCAACTCTATAATACCAAATAAGACTTGTCTCCATTGAAAACCAATGTTTCCAAGCTTAATATCAAAATTTAACTTTCATTCCGAGAATTTCACGAATTCGACGATTATCGTCTAATCGTGTTAATTCCGGTAAAACTTCGTTACTTGAGATTTTTTAAACCGTTTCAATTGGATTCAATCCATCATACTAATATCTTGACATACATATTTCATTAACTTATAAACATGATAAGTTATTACATGTTCTTGGTGAGTTTGTAACTTATTTAAGTATAAAATACTTATGTTTCTATTTCTCATGACTTATGTCTTCTTTTCATATAACTTATTATGGTTAATGACTTCTAAACATTATTCTTGCTTCTTATTATCATACCATCTTATTAAGGAAAACATATGAGAAGTTCATATAGGTTCCTCATGAGTTCATAACTTATATGATTACGAATAGCTTATTCATGACTTACACGGCTTATTAAGACTTAAGCCCTTTGATTTATTATTCCTTAGCATACTAGTTCTACCAATACCCCCTTCTCTAACAATGGAAGAGAAAGAGAATCATGGTTTAAGAATACTTACTCTTGAATAACACTTGATACACCTTAATCTTCTTCTTGTTTCTTGAAAATCTAACAAAGGAAGTCTAACTTATATGTGCTTATTCTCTTTACCAAATATGCACTTCACTTGTTGGATGAAATTAACAAACCACAATTGAGCTAACAAGTCCTCTATTTATATGATTTCTAGGATTAGGGTAGTTTAGTCTTTTAGGCCACTCCACCTCCTTAATCCACCTCCTTACTATTCATTACTTGCTAAGCACAACACTTGTCCGTTACTTGCTCTCCACAACTTCTACTTGGCCATCACATTAATGTCTTAGCCATTAAGTTAACTTATTCATCACAACACTTGGTCATTACATTAACCATGTTATCATGGGTTGCCCCATGGATCCTCCTAATCCATTGGATTAATAATTTGGGCTAAGGTTTAATTAACCTAACTTAATCATTTTGGGCTTACATTAATTTACTTTGGGCTTCACATTACAAATACTTGGGCTTGCACATTAAATTATATTAGACTTTAATATCTCCTACACAATCCTACATAATCAATACATTTGGCTTAAAGCCTCATAACGTATTTCACACGTATAATTCTCGTATTCTAACTCGTATACTTATTCATTATATACGACATATCATAATTCATACATACTCGTATAATACCTCGTATCATACTCGTATTCATTGCCTCGTATAATACCTATGTATTATACGATAATCGTTTAATTCATTAATCTCATTACATTTCCTTCTCGTAAATCACTTTCTCTAATCGTTAGGTTTTAAGTCCACAGGCGAAAAACTGCGTTTGCTATAACTAAAATATTATTGGATATTCCATCTCACATCCATATTCTATCGTTAAGTATTTCTCGAAAGTTCAAAAATAATTCCCGAGCAGAAATGCGTGAATAGTGTTTTTCGAAAAATTTCTTAGAAAGCTTTTATTTTCACCTTAGAAATTCAAACACTTTAATTATACCACGTAGCCAAAATACTACGACGTTCCGATATGTTTAGGTCATATAACGACCTTCAATTAGCTTACTCCATAAATAATCAATTAAATTCATTTAATCCTTATAATTAAATAAAATTTTAATTCTCCTAAAAATTCAATTTTCTCGGGCGTTACAAAACTACTACCTTTATCCCAATCAAGTATACCCGGAATTTATCAAACGCATACACCACTACAAGTAATTCTTTTTCCATAGTTGTGTAGTTCATTTGAGTCTTTGTGAGTGTCTAACTTGCATAATATATGGCATGAAATACCATTTCTCGGTGTTGACCCAAAACAGCCACAACCGCATAGTCGCTTGCATCACACGTTAACTTGAAGGGCATATTCCAATCCAGTGCGACGATTACGGGAGCTGTAGTCAATTTCTTCTTCAATAGCTTGAATGCTAACTTACACTCATCATCAAACTTAAAAACCGAATCCTTCTCTAATAGACTGCACAAAGGTTTTGCAATTTTAGAGAAGTCCTTTATGAATCTCCTGTAGAACCCAGCATGCCCCAGAAAACTTCTAATTCCCTTAACTTAACTCAGTGGAGGAAGCTTTTCAATTGTTTTCATCTTAGCTTTATCAACCTCTAATCCTTGAGCCGAGACTTTGTGCCCCAAAATTATACCTTCTTCAACCATGAAGTGGCACTTTTCCCAGTTAAGGATCAAATTCGTGTTTGTGCATCTTTGTAAGACCATTACCAAATTCTCCAAACACGCATCAAAATCATCCACATATACAGAGAAGTCGTCCATGAAGACTTCCACATTTTTCTCCACCATGTCCGAGAAGATGGCCATCATAGACCTTTGGAAGGTCGCGGGTGCATTACATAAGCCGAACGACAAATTCTGAAACTTTCTTACTCATGTCCATTGCATAAAGGAAATGCAAAGTCAGGATACTTGCCTGAGCTGCTGCTTACAATAACACAACTTAGTTTTATCTTTTATATCACAACCTATCATTAATAAGATCATTTGTTCGATTAGAATAACATACTATAACACATAGTACTGCTATTTACAGTCAACACATAACCTAATCTCATTGTCACATATGTTTAACAGTCATTGCATCACAAACAGACACGTATCTAGTCCAATTATCTAAGTCCGGATTAATTTCTGAAATATTTCGGTGTACTAACCGCTTTATCGGGTAATTATCGAGTCTAAAAATCTAGTCTATAATTCAATATTCGTAACTATAAGTCATATTATTTTTCATAGCCTTGTAATAATTTTTAAATAATTATTATAATTTATCATAATTTTTCAAACACTAGAATCATTTTTGAATAATTTAAATATTAACTAATTCTATTATCATTAATATTTAATTAATATTAAATTATTAATAAAACCATTGCCAAAATATTAAAGTTATTTATAATAACTCAAAATATTTTTAAAACATTTTTATTACCCTTAAATAATTTTTAAAACATTTAAAATTATTTTTAAATAATTACCTTTAATACTTAATTATTAATGTATTATTTATCAAAATATTAAAAGTCATTAATTATAATTTAAAATATTTTTAAAGTATTAATATTACCCTTAAATAATTTTTAAAACAATTAAAATTATTTTTAAATAATTATCATTAATATTTAAGTATTAATGTATTATTTATCAAAATATTAAAAGTCATTAATTATAACTTAAAATATTTTTAATTCATTTATTTTCCTTTTAAATGATTTTTAAATTAATAAAAGCATTTTTTAATTATTTATTTAATATTATTATTAAATAACTCTAATATCATTAATATTAAATTGTTAATAAAATGTACCTTTACATATCAAAAGTTATATTTTATAACTTAAAATATTTTTAAACTATTTATTTTCATTTAAAATAATTTTTATAATATTAAAATCATATTTAATTAATTTATTTAATATAATTACTAAATAAATCTAATATCATTAATATTAAATAATTAATGAAATTTATCTTAAAATATTAAAAATTATGTTTTATAACTTAAAATATTATTAAATACCTTATTATCATTTAAAATGATTTTTAATATAATAAAATTATTTTTAGTTAATTTATTTAATGCATTTATTAAATAAACTAAATATCAATAATATTTAAATAAATATTAATATTTATGAAAAAATATGTAAAATTATTAAAAGTAACCTTTTATAACTTAAAATAATTTTTAAAATAATTTTTGTAATCTTCATAATTTAATATCCATTTTTAAATGATTTTTAGAATTTATTTCTATTTTTAATCATTTTTCAGAAATTAGAAAACTAAAATAATTAAATCCGTCGCTAAAGGCTTGATCGACGGTTACTACTATCGCGATAGGTGTTCTTGGGGCTCAAGAACACTGACAACCAGTGTTCAAGAGGCTCCCTTTGGCCATCTTTAATTCACTGTTTAAATATGATCTGAGCTACCTAAGACATTGTTATTGCAGAAGGCATGTAACACTACAACTATCGACCCTTATCTGGTTAATACAACAACTCAGATGCAAGATCTGAGCCTTCAAAATCACTGTCAGACAACTCTTCACGTTTCTGGGCTGCCCAGAATTTTAAGGTCATGGTCGGTCAATGCTATTGATGGCCTTGTATCTTTCAATCTAGTCATGTTATAGGTGATCTAGACGTCGGGCTTTGTAGACAAACTAACAGAGTACATGCATGAAACAATGGTCAAGTCTAAAAATCATTAATCAGAAAGTTCTAAGCCATTAAAAAGACTGTCAGAGCTGTTCTTCATTTCTGGGTTACCCAGAAATGAAGAACAGTTCGTGCGAGTAAATTTGGGCCTCCACAACTTGTAATCCAGTTGATGATTTTGTGATTTAATGGATCAAGTGTGTAGCCAACATGTAAGGGTACAAATCTACGACATAAAACACTGAAACAACAAATACATAAACATATCTTGGTCGGTCAAACCGTGAACATTCTACTTGGTTTGACCATCCAGCAAATCCAACCTGTTTGACGTTAAGGTGTTCTAATAGCATGTTATTACAGTCCAAGTACCAAACTATAATCTAGATACAACATACTTAACAAATAATCAATCAATAGAAAGATCTAGGTCCATATATTTCATGTCAGAGCTTTCTGGGCAATAATCTGGGTTACCCAGAATGGTCAAGTTGTGACTGGTCAACATAGTTTGACCATCAATAACTTTAAATCTGTATCAGATCTGGCTCTGATTCAAGTTCCAGAACAAAGTCCTCATTACATACTACATACTACATATATCAACCTTTAAAACACTAAAACACATAATCATCACGGATCTATGAGGACTGACATTTGACTGTCAGACACAAAAATAAAAATTTCTAGATTTTGCAAAACTTCAAATCCAAGCCTCTAGATGTTATGGATCCAACATCTAGCAACCCAGATCATCTATTGACACCATAAACAATATTTTTTAACACACAAATCTAACATCTAACAAACAGATCATGATCAGATTTGAAATAGGGTTTATACCTTCTATGAACAAATTTTTGATTCTATGCTTTCTGATTTGTTTTGGTTGAACTAGGAACTGAATTTGGGACTGAATTACTAATGTATTTCGTAAGGTTAGAGAGAGAGACTTGGTAAGGAGTTTGTGTAAAAATGCGGCAAATAATGAGACTTTTCCCTTTCATAAACTATATACATGATTGGATACAATGCATGTAGATGTAATATATGGCTGATATGATTTAATTCTCAGCACATGACTGTCAAGAGTTGGTAAACTACCACATATATGGCAAGATTTACACTCCAACCAAATAAAGAATTGCAAAAGGACATTTTTGTCATTTGAATTATAAATTTAATAGCACCTTGATAAACTTGGTAAACCCTTAGGGTTTAACCCTAAGGTTCTTGTACACAAATTTTATAGGGTTCTTAATTAGAACAAAAATGTAAAATTAGGTTTCCTAAATTATGAATTAGGGCTTTCTAAATTAGATTAGGTTTTTAAAATATATAAACTTACATATTAGGTTTAGGAATTCACTAATCACAATTAGTTTTCTAATAACGTGATTAGGGTTATCAAAAAGTAATTAGGGGTTCTAATTAGCTATTAGGGTTTCTAAATATGGAAAATAGGGTTTTCAAAAATTAGAGTTTCCCTAATTAAAATTAATATCTATAATAATTAGCATTAATCACATAACACAATTACTACACAGTCTTGAACGCGTATTTAACTTTTGAACTAGGGTTTAACAAATTAATATTAGGGTTTTGACATGCTACACCATAATATTAAGGTTTGGATTCCATATCTGATTTATCTTTCTTATACTTACCATTATTAATTAAGTTATTAACTTGATTAATCATAAATAAATTCATATAACAAAATAATTATTATAATAATTCTATAATCATTTCATATATTATTTAAATAATATAATAATCATCCCATGTCGTTATTGAACCCGATGGTAGAGAGTGTAACCAACTATTCGCCTTATCCCGCAAAGTGAATGGGAACAAGCGAAGTCTGAATGCTTCATCCGACACCCCATTATACATGAAAGTGTCGCATATTTTCAGAAAGCTGATCAAATACTCGTTAGGATCATCATTTGCAAGTCCCCCAAACTGAACCGAGTTCTGAATCATCTGAATAGTTTCAGGCTTAATCTCGAATGTATTCACAGCTATAGCAGACGTGGTGATACTCGACTGCAGCTCAGTCACCTTAGGTGTAGCAAAGTCCCTCAACGCTTTCTAGTCTTCGGCAGCCATTGCTTCTTCTTTTTCAGAATTTTCGAAGTTGTCCCTTGTTTCCTTAATCCACTTACTTAGCCTTTGAAAGCGTCTTTCAATGTCGTCCTAAAAAGGAAGTAAATCTGGATTTTTGGATCGAGTTTGCATAAACTAACTTCAAAAACTTGAAATAAGACAAACAAAACAAAAATAAAAATGTTTAAGTAAAAATGGACTAATTAAACTGATATCGCAAAATATTAAAATTTATACTAAAGTCCTCAGCAACGACGCCAAAAACTTGTTGGGTAAAATCTAATTATGCACAACACGCAAGTATACGTGGTGAACAAGTAGTATAATAGTAAGTAGAGTATCGTTCCCCCATAGACTTAGTAAGAAATTAACTCTCACAATTACCAATTTCCTATTAATCCTAATTTTATTAAACTAATCAATTTTCAGTTTGTAACTAAAGATATTAAAAATATTAAAATCATCAAACAATCAACAAATCCTAAAACTGAATTTTTAAATTAATAATGGAGAATTAGGTTTTCGACTTCACTATAAGCATCACTCTGATTATTACACTTTTATTCAAGTTTAACTCACTATCCCAGTTTATTAATCAAGAGCACGTATGTAGTACTAACCACCTCTCGATGTACTAATACCATATTAACTCAAATCCACAATTAAGATAGAATTAAGTTAAACACCTTAATCAACTAACTCACTATATCTCTACGTGAATTACAATTAAAGAAGGTTTAAGTTCAAGTTCTTTATCTGATTACATGCGATGTCAAGCATATCTCTATCCTAACATTCATCAAGATTCTGTTCATTCACATAAATCAAGAACACATGCTATCACTACAAGAAATTAGGGATGTAGCGAAGGAAATTTTGTGAATGAATTTATTCTTTCACATGAGTAGTTTTTTAGCGAAGGAATAGTGAAGGAAAAAAAATAGTGACAATATAGTTATTAGCGAAAGAAACATTTTTCACAATTTATATTTTTTTTTCTCGCAAAATTGAGGTGATAGAAGGTTTTTTGGTGACAATTTATGGTGAAATTTTGCGAGAAAAAAATCTATTAGTGAATAAATTATTACTCACTATATATTATTGTTCAGAGTTTTTTTGCGAGAGATAAAATCGGTCGCTATTTTGTTCTAAATAATTTTTTAGAATTAATTGTGGTAAATATAAATTATAATATGAATACATTAAATTTTTTATAGTATTAAATTTATTTTTAATAACACTTTTAAGTAACTTACAATATAATATATATAAATATATATTATTACTTTTTTATATATAAAAAAAATCACATTTAAGAGTAAATTAGAAGTGTTATTTACAAGTGAAAAACATATCGTTGACATTTTCTAATTTCCCACCAAATTATAATGGTTTCTACTAGCAAAGCCAGAATAAGAATTTCGTCTTGGCTTTACACTCGCTACCGTATCAGTCCTTCCAAAACCTTATCTCTAGCCCAGCGACCAACGAAGACGGGGCTCTTACGCCCCTTCTTCTCTCTCCACCCCTCTCGTTCTGTTCTGTTCTAGTTTCTACTGTAGATTTCCTTTTCCTCAATCAGGCCAAAATTTCCACCCAATTACACTCACTCCCATACGATCAAAATGCAAGAATTCATCAGCTCATTCTGCCGGTCTCTGGTCTTCAAACCTTATAAAGATGATGTCAGTAGTTTGGAGGATTCGTCGATAAGATCGGCTCCAGCATCAGGAAATCGAGAATCGGGCTGTTTGCTAAGCTTACGGTTCCAGCAGTGCCTCCTCCAGTTGCGAAGTCAGGTTTTGGCACGGCCAAAAGAGACGACGCACCAGCGATCCGGTGGCGAAAAGGGGAATTGATTGGTTCCGGTGCTTTTGGTCGGGTTTATATAGGGATGAATCTTTATTCTGTAGAGCTCCTTGCTGTATAAAATAGGTTAATTTTTTTAATTGGGAGTTTCTTTAGCTGATTTTCATTTTGGGTTGTGTTAATTGTGTTAAAGCTTTGATTTTGATGTTGTTTGGTTGTGCAGGTTTCAATTGCTGCAAATACTGCTTCAAAGGAGAAAACACAGGTAGGGATTTTTGTTAGTTTCTACTACCCTGTGTTCTCAATTCACTATGTATGACATTCAAACTTTTGAATGATTAAAAAAAGGAATCTTTTTGGAAAAGAAGTTTTATTTGGTTGCACCTAAACCATACTATGCAATTGGAATTGGTTGCCTATTGATATTCTAGCCAATTTGAACTTGCTTGGCATGCTGGTTCATTTTATCATACTTTTACATAGATCAGTCAGATAAAGTTTTAGTGCATGGTATTAATAATTTTTTAACCTTTTACTTTTAACTTATTCTCATAGTAAGAAAACTTGACTCAATTAACATGTTGGTCTGTTGATAGGATCACATTCGAGAGCTTGAGGAGGAAGTGAAGCTACTAAACTATAAAAATTTGCTAGTAATTGCTAATTAACCTTTTTCAATGGGGACTAAAAATATTAATAAAATTAGCAACTGAAATAGTGCTGGAAGTTCACATATAAATCTTCTTATTTCAATTTTCCAAAATGACAATTGAACTTTCTATGGCTCAGTTTTCATGTTAAGATTTTATGTGATTTTAATATTTCAAGTTTTTCCTTAGAATATAGTCCTTCATGTTCTGGATAAAGTAAAAACATGTATAGCTAATATGTATCTCTTATCTGCACCCTTAATTTAAATAGAACTAATCCCTATACTAGCCCATTTTTTAACTATCTGACATCATTTGTTAACTTCATTTTCGATATACGTATGGGAAACCAGACTATCAGAACATTTAATTTCTAAAACTGACCTCAACCCAATGTTTAAGACTTGGATCACTATTCAAAGAAAAATTCATGCTTCCCAGGATTTGCAAAAGAAGCAACCATATAGGTATTGAATTCATGGGTTACTGTAGCAGTATTTGTAGAAGGCACTAGCAGATAATGTATCCCAAACCAATCACATAGATCGAATCCATAATCCCCACAAGGATAACCTTGCTTTGGGAGTAAGATGGAACATCTTTTGACGAGCAAGAATGATGGCTTGAGCAGGTCTCAGCATTCTGAATAGGCATAATCCATGGTAATGCAATTACAATCCCCACTGCAGAAGTACCAAGAGTTGCATAAATTAGTTGTACCAACAGGGTGGCACCATAACTAGAAGCTGGGAATTCACTATTCTGGTATTTAATGATGTGTTGCAGAACCAACCACCCTGGAAACAAATTGATTAATCCAACAAACATGACGAACCGTCTCTTTGACCATACAAAAGAAAGACCATAAAAGCTCAAGGTGATTGTTGGCAACACAGAAATCAGCTGACTTGATTTTATATAGGCAGTTCCTCCCTTCTCATGCCACTTACAAATGCCAGAAAGATGAGTCCAGTTAACACCACCTTGATGCCAGCCTCTCAGAATCCTTCCAGAAATAAGAATAACAATAATGGGAAAAATTTGAACAAATCTTCTTTTGTTTTGTCTCTCTATCAAACTAACTGGACTGTGTGTGATCCCCACTGAGACGAACTGTAATGATTTTCGGAGTAATATCAAATAGAATGAGGATGTCAAGAAATGCCATATATATTGGTCTTCTTCAATGAGAGAACTAGATCGCATACTTAACACAAGGAACAAGATAATAGCCAGAACAAATTTCTCGTCCAATGCCATTTTTGAATCTTGTTATTGTTGCCAGAGAAGTGACATTTTTCACTCATACAAACTTCTTGACCTAAATGGTAAATAATGCTTAGTAGGATTAAGCATGACAGGAGCATTGCTGTCACCCCAAATGCAAGTAGACCAACAGGTTTCTACAATGTCAGTATGAGTATAACGTCAGAAAATTTTACAAGGATAACAACAATTTATAAGAGATAAAACATGAGTCCTTATCTATATTTCAATGTGAAGGGTCCAACATAATAACTGTGAAAGAAGATGCACTTACATATTCTTCCTTTTAACCTTTTTCAATTAATATGTTGCTAGTAATTGCTAATTACTAAACTATAAAAATTTGTTGTTGTAGGTCGAGAAGTGGATGAAGAAGCTAGAGGAAACAGAAGCAAAATGTAGGATATCAATCAAAACAATTGTTGTTATAATTTCCTTAGTGGTACTGATTCTTTCTTTGACTAGTAGATTCTTCCCATATTTTCTACATTTGTTGCAAAGAAAAACTTTATTATTTTCATATGGGATATCTGTGGTTCGAGTATATCTATAAGCTTCCAAGGGTCACGTATAATAAGTATCATCCTTATACCTCATGGATTCCCATAACGTATATGTATCCTTTCTCGTTACTCTATCTAATGATTAGAAAGTTTTTCACTAGTTGTTAATGTATTTTCATTGTTTGATTGATCAGTTTCTACATAACCTTGAGAAACTTTACACAACATCTCCGAGGCTACACCTTGACCCTTTTTGCGTAAGTTACCTTGGTTTTGATTTCTTAATTTCCCCCCAAATTCTGTCCACTTGTGAGCATTGTGGCAGTTATGGATGTGAATTTGAACGGTCTTGTTTGCACTGGTCGGATTGTAAGTCGCAACAAAACAAACAATTCATTTCCAAATATACTTAATTGTTTTTAATTGTAGGAACATATATTGTTCCTCTGTTTTTCATAGTATAGATTTACAATTTAGGACATATTTGTTTCAAATTTAATAATGGAACTTTTATTAATAAGAAGATATGTTTAAAAAGATTTTAGAGTTGAAGTCCTTTAATTTGTAACAGGAAACGCTGTGATGTCTTCCTTTATGGGTTGTTTGAATGCACCATTGACATTGAAGCATAGCTGACAGCGTATCAATGTGGTTGACTGGATTTTCTTCCGCACATCTTTGCAACTGAGAGCCACCCATACTGTAATTACTTGCCTGAGATAAACTAGATGTTTGTTTCCTTTAGTGTTTGCATTAAAAATTTCACTATTCATATCTTATGTATTTGTTTGTATGATGTGGGTTTAGTTTAATTGCTACATTAACCTTATGCTGCTAGACCAGGGACTGTGGCATATATCTTTATGCTAGTTGTCACAAGTTTAAAAAATAAACATGAGTTGTTATTTGAGATAAGTCGATAGTCATGTATTTAAGTTTGGAATTGTGGAATGAATATAAAATCACCCATATCCTTGTATAAATATCTGAGTATAAAGGAAGTTTAACTACCTATTCATGAATTTTTGTTGCAGTGTTATCCTCAGTGATTTTGTGTTGAAAATTATATTTATGTTAAATATGGCATCTTTTTTATTCTTTCCCTTCAGAAATGGGACATGCTAATTGCCTTCCTCACACTTGCATCTTTGTTCTTTTCCTTTTTTCTTTCTCCAATTATTTTGCTTTGTACTCGAGTTTTCTTTTTTCTCTTCTTGGCTTCTGAGTTCATTCTTGAAACAAAAGTGATTTAAAGCATATTTATAATTACAGTCTGCCATATATCCTTGTCATATGTTCCAGCTAGATGCACTTCCTGTTTACTTGGTATATATCTTTTATAATAACATAATTTACCAATTGACACACTGTTACATAGTTGATGAAAAATTTGGTTCGGAGAAGGAGAATGGTAAAGTCATGGTTAAAGACTGCATTTGGTCTCAAGGCCCAACAGCTTGATATTTAGCAGCAAGCACTGAAGCTCACTGCAAATAGGTTTGTGCTTATTCATGGTGCTATTTTTTTATCTGGCTTGTTGTAGCTTTTTTTTGTCGTTATGATGGTACTTTCGTTTCTTTCCATTTTCCCTATTACCTATTATTTGCAGGATGTATGGATGCCTGGGATTTTCTAATTCCAGATTCTATGCTAAGCCACTTGCAGAGCTTATTACGCTACAAGTAAGAAGTTTATTCTGGTTCTGGTAATTCCGATGATATCTTTCTTGAGTGGGGAGATGTTGGCTGATGTTTTGTTATCGACATATATTATCGTTGTGCAGAGGAGGGAAATCTTACAAAGTACTGTCAATCTCGTCCAGTTCGACATAGATCAGTGAATTTGGGCTTTTTGCTGCAGGTTATTGAACGGAAAGGCCTTGATATGGTTCGTCGTGACTGGAGTTTGCTATCAAAGGAATTGGGTGATTATTGTTTGAGTCAAATTTTATGTAGATGGTAGATTAACTTTTGAATCCTTTTTTCCTTTATTATTAGTTGAGTTCTGGTGTAAAAAGACCATTTATTACTTCTAAATCCTTACCATGGATGTGGCTCTTATATTTACAGGTCGTGTGAAGTTTGATGTGTGCATTTGGGAAATATCAGGTTGATTTTATGACCTTAAATAGTTAAGTTATGTTATTATTATCGCTATGAACTGTAATGCCTGTTTAGCACTTATGCTTAGATCCCGTGTTCCAGTTTTGATCGCCCAACTCTCACTGTCCCCCTCTTGCTTCTTTTATATATTTTTTAATATTCCTGAACATACCCAAGGCATAATCTCATAATCGTGTATGATGCAATTGGAACTTTGACTCATTCTTCTTCCCCTCATTATGTTTATATGGCAGTGTTTAATTTAAGTTCAACAGGTTTATTTTTAATTCAAGTTCAACAGGTTTATTTTTTCTTATTCATCTTGTTGAAATTGAATTTTGGTGTTTCTTTTGCAGGAAGAATTTTACCGGCCCAATCTTGATTTCCTTGAAGAAAATGATGATGAAGTGGACCTAACATGATGTACACTTCATTCCTTCTAGTTCGTTGTTATTTTTTCAGTTTTCTTATGTTAGTTATTATATATTGTAAGTACTATGATCCTTGGGAGATCAAGATATAATAACAAATTATGTACTTATCGTGACTTGAGCATTATCTATTTATATATGGAGTATTAGTTTTAATTTTTGGCTCTTTATGCAGTTTATCAATTAGTTTGAAACAAGTATGACATTTATATTAACTTGAAATATTAAATTTAATATTTATTATAGCAATTAATAATAATAATAATAATAATAATAATAATAATAATAATAATAAATATGAAATCAGTGATTTGAAAATTAATTATAATTTGCAATGAATTTTGATTATTTATCAATTAATTTTTTATTTACAAATTTATAATTTGTGAATGATTTTACTCGAGAAATGAATTTTAATGAAGGATTATTTTCTTCACTAAATCTTTTCTAATTAATTAGTTAGTCATCAATGAAGGATTATTTCCCTCACTAATTTGAAGATACATTCTCAATTTATAATTAGTGAAAGAAAATTTTCTCTCGTTAAATAAATTTGTTCTTCATAATATATTATTTGTGATGGAATAAAGTTATTCACTAATTTCAAATAGTTCTTAAAATATTATTTATGAAGGAAACCAATCTTTCACTAAATAACAATATTCCATTACCAAATACAATTTGTGAATAAAAAAATTATTCACAACATATCCTTCACAAAAAATATTTAGTTACTACTTAGCGAAGGAAACCCAATTGCGAGGAGGTCTAATGCGAGCAATCGTGTGAAGGAAATATTTCTTCGCAATAAATCACTTGTGAGTGATATAGGGCCTATAGTGAAGGAATTGTCATTCACTAGAGGCCATTTTTGGTTTAGTGTATATTAACTATGTCTAGACTCATATTTTATCTCTCGAGTTCACACAAGTCTACAACGAATCGTTGATCAGGCAATTCATAAATTCAAGCTCAAATTAATATAGATAAACAGAATAATAATTTATTAAACTAAAATCAAAAATTACATAATCATCGTTGTGACACCCCCAAAACAGGTATACATCACCCATCTTGAGTCGCGAAATACATGGTACAAAATTCAAATACAACTTAATTATACAACAGTCGTGTAAAATACGACAAAACATAATCTAAGAGTTTTAATAAAAATATTGTCATCTAGACAATATCCACACTCAAAGGAGTCCTCATTACATTTATTGTCACACTATTTAACAGAATAGTGAGGACTACTAATGCTATCATCTGGACCGTCACTCCGTTCCCCGACTAGTCCCGGCTACGTTCTCATTTTCTGAAGAGAACAATGAAAGAAAGGGTGAGCTCAACTAGCCCAGTAAGAAATATTATGACTAAGATAATGCAGAATAAATTATCATTAGCCTTCAACAATGTTAAACTGATAGAATATAATTGACAACAAGTTTAACTGCAGCGGAACAAGCAATCCATTAGAAGAGTCAAGTAGAGAATAAAATCTACTATCTTCTATGATTTAAAATATTTTTCTTCACTTTTATCACTGAGACTCATCTTAATAAATAATCCACATCATCGAATCACCCCTGCACTACGGCCAAAGAAATTCTTTAGTATCACGACCACAAATTATCCATGCACTACGAGCTAAGGATATTCGTGTATTCATCAATGATCATGATCATGCCAACAACTGTCCATTAATGCACTACGGGTCAATTAGGACTTTTACCACATCATTTATAACATTACGGTCATGATTATACCGAATAATCCCTGATCATAATCATACCAAGTCCATCTATGCACAACATGTCACAGATGACTTTTAACATAATATAAGTATGGGGATGATGACAATGATATAAGAATTCAATAAAACAAGTTCAATAATTAATTTATCCAGAAATCAATAATGTCCATATTGTCAACTTGATACTTATTTGTAGAGTAAAATTTAAGAATACTCAGAAGAATATTTTCATGAAAAGATACTGGATGAAGCGCAAATATCAAGGATATTCCACTAATTTCATGGAGTATAAAAGCTAAAACTTTAATCAACTGAGTATAATAAAGAATGGAATAACAAAAGAATTCACCAGGCATGCGATAAACCGCACAGACAAGTTATTCCAACAGAATAATAAATAATGGAATCAGGTCATGTGTAAACGCACAGACAGGATATTCTAACAGAATAATAAAGAATGAAATAATAGAAGAATTCACCATGCATGCGATAGACCGCACAAACATGTAATTCCAACATAATAATAAATAATGGAACTAGGTTATGCGTAAACGCACATGCATGATGTTCCAACAGAAAAATAAAGAGTGGAATAATAAAAGAATTCACCATGTATGCGGTATTTCGCATAGACATGTTATTCCAACAGAATAATAAATAACGGAACCAGGTCATGCGTAATTAGCACAGACATGATATTCCAACAGAATAATAAAGAATGGAATAACAGGAGAATTTTACCACGTATACGGTAGTCCACGTATACAGATTATTCTAACAAAATAATTAGGGATGAAATAACAATAGCTCTCTTAAAGAATACGAAAGAAATAATACCCCTTACCTTAGAAAGAAACTGGATACTAGAGTAGTGAGGTAGCAGACTTTTCTTCTTCTTTATCTCTATAATTTCTCTCTATAATAAACACTCTATAGCTTGAGTGAATTGGTGAAGAATAATGAAGAAATGAGCTTCTATTTATAGAAAAATATAGTTTCGATAATTGCACATTTTGGGGCTCAGAATATTACAGTATAATACCTTCCTCTTTTTCTTTATTTTTAATTTAGTCCTGCAAGTATTATCAAACTTGCACCACCTCCCCTAATAGTAAATAATGTGAATCAATTGTAAATCATGTGACTCAATAGTTCTAGACATGTGAAAATATGAATTACAGTATAGTACCTCCATCTATACCTCCATTTTTAACTTAGTCATGCAAGTATTATCAATCTTGCACCAACTCCCCTAATAGTAACAAGAATGTGAATTAATAGAACACACATGTGAACAAATAGTTATAATCATGTGAATTAATAACAGTTAATTGCTCATTTATCCGATTAATTACCCTACTGGTCAGTATAACTTCCAAACATCAATTAATACCGAAATAAATGTCGATTTCTACTAACACTAATAATTCTAACACAATGGAACTATCAATTTCATCTTTAATCAACACGAACTTATTCATCATTAATATTATAACTCACAATATTTAACAACCAGGTCATTCCCAGGAAAGAGGGGGCTTTTCGATAAGGATTTCTCCTTATTGGCGCGTAATTAGATGACCAAACCTCTCATTGACAGAACTTCTAGACATTGTAAATATTACAATTTAATAATTGAATCAATAATATGAGAGATATGATGTAGCAATTACTGTAGCAATAATTTAGTGACTTCTCACGTAAGCATCAATAACCAATACCGTGTGCTACTATGCAACCACGCGTATTACTGTACTTTTACTACCGGGTAGTTCAACAGTTTTAACTGTAAAACTTTCGCTGTTATTTTTATAAAAAGATAATTCTGTCATTTTCTAACTACGACAATACTTCCGTTGTGGGGTCCACTAATGATTGTGTTGCCGTACGAATATTCCCTGTTAAACCGAATATTCTCCGATCAATCGAATATTATATAACCACTTGCTTACTTTGCAAAATTTATAAATAATACCCACAAGTATAACATTATATCAAATCCACACCATAATATTCAAAATTATATTTCGAGAAAATTATTCTTTATTCATAAAAGTTGGGGTCTTACAATCGTTCCACTTAGATCCGTCTTAAGCCTAAAAAGTATTTAGTTCATCATAAATAAAATAATAACTGAATAAATTAAAGATAACATCCTTTCAATTACAAATATAGAACTAAAGAAGAAGAATAATGCAGAACACCCTTCACTTTAGCCTTAATCCGCAACCGATATGAACATTCTTCAAATCTTCACTCCAATGCTCAATATCCAATTATGTCCTTAATCTCTGTCAATTCCTTTGCATGATGATGATTCTGTTGTTTATTGCTCAATATTTATCCAACACATGAGTTTTGGTCAAAGTCCCATCTCTTTTAGAGTCCATACGCCATACAAGTCCTAAAATACAAGTCCCAGCAGAGTTTCAAACCATTCAGGACAGTCAGGATTCGGCACCCCCTGCCCCGGTGGGGGGTATTTACATGTAAAGGGTCCGCCCCGGCGGGCTCAACTCCTGTCTCGCAGACCTGAAGAGCCCCCGCCCCGGCGGGGGTGTTAGGTTTAATAAGGCCCGCCCCCGCGGGGGTAGGATATTGAAAATGACTTTGCTTGAACCTCTAATCATGCTCAAATCTTGCCAAAATGCAACGTAACTCCATCCTTTTTGATCAAATGTAACACCACCATACCTACACAATGAAACAACACGAAACAAGTAAAAATAAACATAAATATAAGGAATTAACATCGATTAGGCTTGAATTTGGACTAGATTCGCGGGTATAAAACTCACTTATCAATATTCTTTCTGTCGAGGAATATTCATATGACGATACAATCATTGGTGGACCCCACAATGGAATAACTATAGGATTTAGAAAGCGGCAGAAATAACTTTTTATAAAAATA
Organism: Panax notoginseng; assembly: GCA_016801055.1. Taxonomy (NCBI): domain Eukaryota; kingdom Viridiplantae; phylum Streptophyta; class Magnoliopsida; order Apiales; family Araliaceae; genus Panax; species Panax notoginseng. Next base: position 104,464,217 of record CM029023.1, on the reverse strand, counting down.
ACGACAAAAGTTTTATCGTTAACTGTTGAAATACCTGGTGATAAAAGTACAGTAATACGCGTGGTTGCATAGTAGTACACGGTATTATACAGTATCTTTGATTATTGATGCTTACGTGAAAAGTCACTCAATTTTATTTAATTATTGTAACAGTTGTTGCTGCATAGTATCTCATATTATTGATGTGACAACCCGAATTTTTATAAGTTATTAAAATAAGAATTTAATAATCAAAATTCTTATTATGAGATATTTTGAGTTTGAGTATGTATATATACGTGTTATATATTTTGAAATATGTGATCTGGTGTGAAGAGAAATATATATTCATATATTGGGAAAGTAAAGTTTAATAGTTAAGTTAACTATTGAAGAAATTAAATAAATTTTGTAATTAATTTTAAATATTTATTGAATTAAATAAATATTTTAAATAATTTATTTATTAAGAAAAATAAATAATTTATGAAATTGTGGTATAATAATTTAGTTACGTGTGTATGATAATTAAATTAAAGCATAGGTAAATTTTATTCTTTGAAGATTTAATTTAATGAATTAATTAAATTAAATGAGTTGTTTAATATTAAAGAAAACAAGTAATTAAATAAAGTGATGTTTAAGTCTAATTTATTAATTAAATTAGATATATGATTATTTATTAATCATCAGAAGAATTATAATAAAAATTATAATTATTATAATTATAATTGCAAGTTATGTAAATTGGTTACAGGTGTAGCAAATAAAAACTATATAATATAATATTATTAAAATAATCTAGTATGGGAGAAATTATGTGTAACCAAATGCAGCCTTATGGCTTTTGGTTTATTGTAACTGGCGCCTTTTTATTTTCTTCAACTGACGTACGTTGGGGGGGGGGGAAGGGAGTCAGTTATATATTACGCGTTCTTTTTCTAAGGCTAGTACTGAGCTTGGTGAGGAAGAGAGGAAATACAGAGATTTTGAGAGAGAGAGTTTTTTGTGATTTTGCCAAGAGGAAGGAGAGTTCACCATCTCTTGCTAAGCCTACAACTAGGGTTTGAAGGTATACTTTACTTCTAATGTTTACAGTTTGAGTTCTTATGATCATCTTTTGTAAATTGCTTATCACATTGGAGTTATACATGTATGTATGTGGTTTATAATCTGTTAATCATCATTTGTGAGTGCTATTTGATGATTAGGTTACAAGAAATTGGTTTGTAGGAAGAAATTAAAATAACAATGGTTATGTATTAAAATGGCTTATGAAAGTACGAAATTTTAGGTCTAATATGTGTTATAATCTATAATTTGGTATTGGATTATGTTAGTATGTGAAGAAACAAAAATGGCGCAGTTTGAATCATGTCAATTGGTTACGAAATGAAGTCGTGGCGATTGAATTCGCTAAATGTGTTTAAAACATGAAATTATAGCATGAACACTGAATTGGAACCCTTAAAATGATTTGTTACTATGTTTGAAGTGTTATAATTATTCTCTAGATGAGTAACTAAGAGTTTAACGAGTCCAACGAATCGAAAACCAACTAATTCGGACTGGGGCTGGGAGATGGCGCGGGCGCGCTGGAAGTCGCTCGGGCGCGCGCCCAGTGTGTGCTAACTGTGTCTGCTTTGACCTATTTTGATAAAACGGCCATAACATTTTCATATGGACTCCGATTGAGGCGATTCAAGATGATCTGGAACGAGGACGAATAGACCTACAACTTTTGTTCTTTAAGTTTTTCAATTTGAGGTCATTAGGAAGGGTTAAAATGATTATTTTTGGGACTATTGTGTATTAGGAGGCAATCGGAGGGCGTCGGGCATGCACGTATGCAAGTGTGCTTCTGACAATAAAAGATGTTGTTCTAAGTTATAAAACATGAATATTAGTAAATACAATGATACTTAACATTAATAAATGATATATGAGATAAGTTGTATAAGCATACTAAGCACACACAAGGGAGGCAAATCGGGCGTGTGATGAATGAACGCGAAACGCCGTGACAAGTGTTAATGAATGCAAAAAGTATTTTAAGTCAAATGAAATGAATATTATAAGATATTGAATAGTGTTAATATAAAACCAATAAGTAGTCATAGCAAGACTTAAACACTTGAATAAATTTCGAATATTACATAAGTCAAAAAGTTAACACAGCCTAATTGAACATTGTGTGCTAATTAACAGGAAGGATTATGAGATGTGGAGTAGAGTTTACATTACAATTACTATGTGTTGTTATGTGACTAATAGTTGATGTGTATGATTATATAATTATGTAGGGCACGTGAAGTGCAGATAATTGTAAGTTGTTAAACTGTTATTGGTAAACAACAATCAAGGCAAGTCTTTCAGTTCCTATTTGTTATGTGAACTTGGTGATTAACTGTTTTAAATCTTTATTGCAAAGAGCATTGTGTGTTATATATATGTTGAATGTATGAAATGTTAAAGTCAATTTATGACTATGTTGATTGACTAAAGCATGCTGATTGAGTAAGGACTCAATCTTTATACTTGTTATATGAACTATAACATGTATGTTATATGTTGAGCATGTTATTATGTGCTATGTGATACATGAAAACTGCTAGATTTTGCTGGGCTGTCGAGCTTAACCTTGCAAATAACCATTTTTACAGGTTTAAGATTCAAGGTAAAGTTATATGTTACTTAAAAGACATGAATCAGATGTAATACTTGAAGATTTACACACTTTGGTTGTGTTATTATTATTTGAACCATGTTTAAGATTCCAAATAATGTATTAATGTTGAATTGTAATATCGTTCTGCGATATAAACTATTGTAGTATTAAAAGATTCTGAGATATTTAGATGTAAATGTTGAAGGTTTTGGAAATGAGGATAGTTTGTAATAGAAAATTTTATTTATTCCGTAAATTTCAATGGTTGTATTATCGTTTAATGATGTAAAATTAGAGGTTGAATATATTATTAACGACTGAAGTTGAGAATTAAATTGTATAAATTTTGGGGTCGTTACAATTGATTCAATTATTGTCACAATATCATCTGCACAATATTTTATATTATTAAATCAATAATTGAGACAACAAAGTTATTCATATTATTATTTACATTATTGACAATGTCTAGAAAGTTTTGTCGAGAAAAGGGGTTTGGTCATTTAATTGCGCGCCAATAAGGAGAATTCCTTATCGGAGAGCCCCCTCTTTCTTGGGAATAATCTGGTTGTTAATATTGTGAGTTATAATATTAATGATGAATAATTATTGAAAGATTAAAGATGTATTATATATATTTATTAGCGATAAATGATGAGATTTAATTTAATAGTTAGTCAAGACTAATTAAATAGTTTGAACTAACTAAGAAAGCAAAAGTGTGTATAAAACACAAGAAAATAAAATTAAAAATTGAATTTGAGTTCGGAGTTAAATTTGGAGACACGGACGAGATATTTCAGTCCGAGATGATGAAATTAGTAAAAATACACTATAAACACAAAAGTTGTCGAGGTTGACTTTTTTGTCAAAAAGTCAACAGTTGACTTTTTTGTCAAAAAGTCAACAGTTGACTTTTTTGAAAAGTCAAACTTCGAAAATTCAAAGATGAGATTGTTAATAAAAATATTTTCATTGTGTTGGGATTATTAGTGTTAGTGGAAATTGACATTTATTTTGATAATAGTTGATTTCTGAATGTTAAATTGACCAAACGAGTAATTAATCAGATAAATGAGCAATTAATTGCTATTAGTTCACATGCAAAGAATTATTGGTTCACATACATGTACTATTAGGGTAGGTTATGCAAGATTGATAATACTTGAAGGACTAAATTAAAAATAGAGGCAAAGATAAAGGTACTAAACTGTAATAAGTCGAGCCCCTAAACATGTAATTATCGAAACTATATTTTTCTATAAATAGAAGCTCATTTCTTCTTTCATTCTCACCAATTCACTAAGACTCACAAGAGCTACTATAGAGAGTGAAACTATAGAGAGAAAGAATAAGAGTATTCTGCTACTTCACTATTGTAGTATCCAGTCTTCTACTAAGGTAAGTGGTCTTATTTACAGGGTACTATTCACTCGGGGTATTATTTATAAGATACTATTCACTCGAGTACTATTCACTTTGGGTATTATTTACAGGGTACTATTCACTTGGGGTATTATTCACGTGGTACTATTCACTCAGGTATTATTCACTCTGGAGTACTATTCACGAGATACTATTCATGAGATACTATTCATAAAGTACTATTCACGGGATACTATTCACAAAGTACAATTCACGGGGTACTATTCACGATAAAAATTAATTTCTTTCTATTATTCAAAATTATTTTTGATACATAAATATTATTCTTGAATTTTACTCCACGTTTAGTTATCATGTTGACGATTTGGATATTCTTGAACTTTGGATAAATTAAATTATAAATTTCTAATATTTATCATTGATCTCACTTGATTGAATCCTTTTATCATTGTCATCATTCTCAAGTTTATATTTTGGTGAAAGTCGTCTTTGGCCCGAAGTGCAAAGATGAACTGTTGATTATTGATTTTACAGTATTATATCTTTGGCACGTAGTGAAAAGATGGACAGGTGTATGACATGATCATGACCTATAATGTTACAGACAAATGATGTGGTAAAAGTCATCTTTGGTCCGTAGTGCATAGATGGACTGTTGATTGGCATGATTATGACCATTGGTTTATAGATGAATGTCTTTGGCCGTAGTGCACTGACCGACAATTGAGTGGAATGATCATGACCATTAGTTTTATAATTGAATATCTTTGGCCCGTAGTGTAAAGATAAACAATTGATTGGTATAATCATTATTATTACATTTGAATGTCTTTAGCGTTTGCGGGCAAGGATATTGAGTGAAAGTTCTATTAAGCCTTTGTGGCAAGGAGAAACTATTGGTTATTGGTTTTATAGTTGAACATCTTTAACCCGTAGTGCAAAGATGGTCTATTGATTATTGGTGTAAGACCCCAACTTTTATGAATAAAGATGAATTTTTTTTCCTCTAAATATCATTTTGAATATTATGGTGTGGATTTGATATAATGGTATAGTTATGGGTAATATTTATAAATTTTGCAAAGTAAGCAAGTTGTTATAAAATATTCGATTGGTCGGGAAATATTCGTTTCAACAGGAAATATGCGTACGATGGCACAATCACTGGTGGACCCCACAACAGAATTATTGTCAGAGTTAGAAAACGACAGAAATAACTTTTTATAAAAATAACGGCAAAAGTTTTACCGTTAACTGTTGAAATACCGGTGGTAAAAGTACAGTAATACACGTGGTTGCATAGTAGCACACGATATTATACAATATTTTTGATTATTGATGCATACGTGAGAAGTCACTCAGTTTTATTCAATTATTGCTACAGTTGTAAGACCTTGAATTTTATTAAATGAAAGTATTCAATTTTATTTCAATTATTATTTTATTTCGTAAATGGTTAAATTGATAAAAGGTTAAAGTTAAGGGTGATATGTGAATTTTTTTGGCAAAGTAAGCAAGTTGTTATAAAATATTCGTTTGGTCGGGGAATATTCTTTTTGTCGGGAAATATTCGTACGGCGGCACAATCATTGGTGGACCCCACAACGGAAGTATTGTCGTAGTTAAAAAATGACAGAATTATCTTTTATTAAAAATAACGGCGAGTGTTACCGTTAAAACTGTTGAACTACTCGGTAGTAAAAGTACAGTAATACGCGTGGTTGCATAGTAGCACACGGTATTGATTATTGATGCTTACGTAAGAAGTCACTCAGTTATACTCAATTATTGCTATAATAATTGCTTCATCATATCTATCATATTATTGATTCAATTATTATCACAGTATCATCTGCACAATATGTTATTTTATTAAATCAATAATTGAGACGACAAAGTTATTCATATTATTATTTGTAATATTGACAATGTCTAGAAGTTCTGTCAAGGAAAGGTTTGGTCACCTAATTGCGCGCCAATAAGGAGAAATCCTTATCGGAAAGCCCCCTCTTTCCTGGGAACGACCTGGTTGTTAAATATTGTGAATTATAATATTAATGATGAATAAGTTCGTGTTGATTAAAGATGAAATTGATAGTTCCATTGTGTTGAAATTATTAGTGTTAGTGAAAATCGATATTTATTTCGATAATAATTGATGTCTGGAGGTTATATTGACCAATCGGGTAATTAACAGGATAAATGGGCAATTAATTGCTATTAATTCACATGCTTATAACTATGTGTTCACATGTGTGTACTATTAATTCACATGATTTACTATTAGGGGAGTTGGTGCAAGATTTATAATACTTGCATAACTAAATTAGAAATGGAGGTATAGTTAAAGGAACTATAATGTAATTAATTTTTCACATGTTTAGAACTATTGAGTCACATGATTTACTATTGATTCACATGATTTACTATTAGGGGAGTTGGTGCAAGTTTGATAATGCTTGCAGGACTAAATTAAAAATGAAGAAAAAGAGGAATGTATTATACTGTAATATTTTGAGCCCCAAAACGTGCAATTATCGAAACTATATTTTCCTATAAATAGAAGCTCATTCTTCCTTCATTTCTCACCAATTCAGTAAAGCTATAGAGCAATTATTACAGAGAGAAATTATAGAGAGAAAGAAGACGAAAAGTCTGCTACCTCACTATTCCAGTATCCAATTTTCTTCTACGGTAAGGGGTATTATTTCTTTCGTATTCATGAAGAGAGTTAATTCTTTCAATACTCATAAGGGTTGTTATACCATTCTTTATTATTCTGTTAGAATAACCTGTCTACGCGGACTACTGTGACACCCCCAAATCCGGGTACTTCCATTCCCACATGATTTGGTGTTCACGATACAACATCATATTTCTATCTACCCATAATAAATGCAAACCATACAATAGATAGAAATAAATCTTCCCCTTATGGGGTTACAACATCTGAATAATAAATACAATCCCAGGTCATACTAACCTTAAACATCTGTGCGAAAACATAAAAAAATAATAAGTCTTAAAGAACATTAACACAAGTCTTTATAACTTGTTAATCTTGCCCTTGCCTTTGCTAGTAGAAGGTTCGTCTGTTCTTTCGTTCTTAACTGCAATGTTATTATTCGCAAGAGTGAACATAATTACCCACAAGTATAATAATGGATATAATAACCGAGATTTTCTATGTAATTTAACAATTTCAATAAACGAACTTATGTGAAATTCTTATATGAGAATTATTTACTACATGTATCTATGTTTACTTAGATGTTATGTGATGAGATGTGTTTGAATGGGTTGGTTCCGTTTAATTAACCTACTTAAAATGGGTAAGAATGGAATTAATGCTATTAATTTCGTAGGATGACGTTAAAACAAGACTTTGAGTTCAGAGCGAAATTTAGTGACGCGGACGACGTATTTGAGACCGATTGACCATGTCAGCGCATTTCTTGCCAATCAAGATCAGATATACCTTAGATCAGTTGGCTAAACTTTATATCAAAGAGATCATTTCCAGGCACGGTGTACCAGTTTCAATTGTGTCAGATCGCGATCCGCGGTTCACAGTGAACTTCTGGAGAAGTTTTCAAGAACGCATGGGAACGCAACTGAGGTTGAGCACCGCGTATTATCCTCAAACAGATGGGCAGAGCGAGAGGACTATTCAAACATTAGAGGACATGCTGAGAGCATGTGTGATGGATTTCAAAGGGAGTTTGGGATAACCACCTACCGTTGGTGGATTTTGCATACAACAACAGCTACCATGCGAGCATCGGGATGCCACCTTATGAAGCTTTGTATGGAAGGAAATGCAGAACGCCATTGTGTTGGGATGAAGTAGGAGAACGTCAACTACTAGGGCCAGAATTGGTACAGCAGACTGCGGATGTGATCAAAACTATTCGAGCGAGGCTAGTGACGGCTTAGGATCGACAGAGGAAATATGCTGATCAACAGAGGCAACAACGAGACTTCGACGTCGGCACTTATGTGTTTTTGAAAGTGTCACCTTGGAAAGGGAAAATTGTAACGACCCCAAAATTCATACAATTTAATTCTCGACTTCGGTCGTTAATAATACATTCAACCTCTAATTTTACATCATTAAACGATAATACAACCATTGAAATTTGCGGAATAATTAAAATTTTCTATTACAAACTATCATCGTTCCCAAAACCTTCAACCTTTACATCTAAATATCTCAGAATCATTTTAATACTACAATAGTTTACATTCGCAAAACAATATTACAATTCAACATTAATACATTATTCAAAACCTTAAACATGGTTCAAATAATAACACAATCAAAGTATATAAATCTTCAAGTATCACATCTGATTCATGTCTTTCAAGTAACGTATAACTTTACCTTGAATCTTGAACCTGCAAAAGTGGTTATTTACAAGGTTGAGCTCGACAGCCCAGCAAATTTAACAGTCTATCATGTTTCACATAGCACACAATTCATGCATTCTACATTTCTAATTTATCGAGTTACATTATACAACATGCATGTGTTATCACATATCACATATAAATTGAGTTCCATAACCCAATTAACTTGGTCATATTTTAACTTTAACAATTCATAAAGTATGGTATGTAACTCACCACATAATCACATTTAATCCACAAACATAATAGAACTGAAAAACTTGCCTTGGATGTTGTTTAATGTTTATAACTTATCTGCGCTGTGATGATCCTACACAAGTTGAGGATAGATACATGTACATATTAGTTTCACATACAAAATTCACGTACTCAATGTAAACTAATTTTATTTAACTATAATATTTTGTTATTGTCTTAAAACCATTCTATGTTTCTTTAGAAACTTTTGTCCGTTATAATATTTTTACGCCCAAAAGGTTCTCTCATGGATTTAGTATGTAAATACTTTACGTATCAAAACATAAACCATTTATATCCCCTTCGTTTCATATTACTAGGTTCAATATAATTTCACAAGGCAGCAGCCCCTTACCTTTGACACCCATTTCGCGGTTTAATAGCTTGCAATTTACTTATCTAATCGTAAGGCATTTTTTTTAGTATGTTTTTCATGGCATACAAGACTATTTTTAAGAAATACTAACCTCTCATTTCGGGTTTGTTAAGTAGTCTAAAAAGCGTGCCAAAAATTGACGTTCATAGCAGTCTTCAATTTTTTTTCCCAGCTTTACCCTCTCTCGCTAAAACAGTCATAACTAATTCGTTTCAAAACATTTTTGAGCGATTTCTGAGCCCACGCGAAGCTAACTTCCGAGGCTACAACTTTCATTCTTTTACCATTTCCAAATTCAAAACACAGAATTCCAGAAAATTCGTTCAAGGTGACTGCCCCGAGTTGGTTAGACAGTTTTGACGCGACTACTTTGAATGGTCATAACTCTTTGCTCCGAAGTCGGAATTAGTCCGTTCCGGAGTCTATGGAAAGCTAATTCAGTGTACTACAACATACCAAAAGCCCAGAAGTTTGTGGAAACACTAACTGATCGAAACAGTGTCCCGAATAGCACATCCCGCTGCTGACTTTCAGTTTGACAAATTCGACACATTACTTTCCAATCACCGTAACTCCCTCATCCGAGGTCGGAATGGGGTCATTCCAAAGCCTATGGCTTCCTAACTCAGTGCACTACAACTACCCAGAAACTCAGAATTTTTCAGGCAACATAGCTATTCCAAAATTTGACACTATAGTCACTGTTCATTCAATTTTCATTTCTAGACATGGTTTACTAAAATCTTCACCACAGATTCATTTTAACTCCGTTTTGGTTCATTCAAGTTAGGAAATCTTCAGAACTTAGAGGGATATAACATACAATCATCAAATTAAGCTTTTAGACATAAATCAAAAGCACACAGAGTCCTCAAGCTCAGCCCCAAAAACTGCCCAACAAGGTTCTTTGTAAATATTTTATTTTGTGAGTTTTGGTTACACTTGGATGATGTTAAAGTTTCGTATCTCTAATTACAATTATTATAACTCATTTACATAATCAATTACAAGCCAAAATAAACATAGTAAACTAACTAGTTTTCTAACAAAACTAACTAAACTTCCAAAATACAAACTTTAACTAACAAACTAAATACAATATTTAAAATAATAACATTACCAAAAATTAAATAAGAAACATACCCGAAAATACGAATCCCACAAACTGAATACGTACTCGACCAAAATTTAACTAAGAGAAGATCTTTATAAAAAGTCCTTCCACAACAAAGCCTTTCTCAAAATTGGAGGCCTTATTGTTGGTGAATGAAACAAAGGATCAAGCCCTTCTATTTATAGGTTTAACAAAGGGTAAAGTTCTCAATTTAGTTGATGTGGGACTTGGTTTATACTAATTCTAATTTGTTTATACTAATTTTTCCTATTTTCAACATATTGAGTGTATTCATTCATCAAGAATTCGTTTCTTAACCAATTCGATCCGTTCAAGTTGCGTTGTTTTCGTTTTATAGAGGAGAACAACAATCATCCATCAATTTAAAGTTTTCATCATGAATTCATCATCAACTTTAGTCCCAAAGTACACCAAAACACACATTACAATCAAAACCCAAATTCCTCTTCTTTAGTATAAATACATGAATTTGATTTCTGAAAATTTGTTTCTAGATGACCACTATCAAATTATAAATATCTAATAACATATATAACATCGTAACCCACAAATTCATAAACTAAAACTCCAATTTTAAAAGAAACTCAAGAACACATAAACTAGAAATATAAACTAGATTATGTACCTTTAATTCCTTAAGAAATAAAATTAACCTTATTAGTAAAATTATAATTTCTATTCAACCATTATAATCATAACATTATTTAACAAATTCTCACTCCTCTAATTTAATTATTTAATTAAATTAGAATATCACAATTATACTCGCGTAATAAAATACGTATAAATCTCATCTATTTTATCACACTTAAATAAACTATCTCATACCAATTTTCATCAAATATTTATTAATATCATAAATATTCATCTAATTCCATAAAGTTTCCAACTAAAATATTTAATGTACTTAATAAATATTTTACTCGCATTATACTAATATTTACATTTTCATACAATATATTACCTTCTCACTTTATTAAATCAATTATACTTGTATTAATTCACTATTTTAATTAAGTGAATTATTCACACTATTTATGAAACTTAACTCATAATAATTTTCATTACCCACAAGGCATAATAATTAAAATTATATTATCTCATAACATAATTTCAACTTAATTAAATTAACTAATATTATTTAATTTCTTTAATAGTTTAATTACCTATTAAATCTCACATTCTCCAACATATGAATATATAATTCTCTTCACACCAAATCATATAATTTAAAATATATACACCTCATAATAAGAATTTTAATTATTAAATTCTTATTTTAATAACTTATAAAAATTCGGGTTGTCACATCCTTCCCTCCTTATAAGGATTCCGTCCTCGGAATCAAAGAAACCTCCCTTACTCGGTTTTCACCAAATCTTTTTTCAAAATTTACTCGGAATATTACATACACCCTTTCTGTGACGCCTCCAAAATTAGGTATACATCACCCATCTTGGGTCGTCAGATACAAAGTACAGAATACAAATACAACTTACTAATACAACTGTCGTGTACAATACGACAGAACATAAACTGCGAGTTTGAATACAAATATTATCTTCTAGAGAGTATTCATACTCAAAAGGAGTTCTCATTACATTTATTAACACACTATTATATAGAATAGTGAGGACAACTAACTAATACTATCATTCGAACCATCACTCCGTTCCCCGACTTGCCCCAGCTACGTTCTCATTTCCTGAAGAGAACAGTGAAAGAAAGGGTGAGCTAAACTAGCCCAGTAAGAAATATTATGACTAAGATAATGCAGAATAAATTATCATTAGCCTTCAACAATGTTAAACTGATAAAATATAATAGACATCAAGTTTAACTGCAGCGAAACATGCAATCCATTAAAAGAGTCAAGTAGAAAATAAACTCTACTATCTTTTATGATTTAAAAGGTTTTTCAACACGGTTATCGCTGGGACTCAGCTTAATAAAATAATCCACATCATCGAATCACCCCTGCACTACGGCCAAGGATTTTCGCGTATTCATTAATGGTCATGATCATGCCAACAACTGTCCATCAATGCACTACGGGCCAATGAGGACTTTTACCACATCATTCGTAACATTACGGTCATGATTACACCGAATAATCCCTGGTCATAATCATACCAAGTCCATCTATGCATTACAGGCCACAGATGACTTTCAACAGAATATAAACATGAGGATGATGACAATGATATAAGAATTCAATAAAACAAGTTCAAGAATTAATTTATCCAAGAATTAACAACGTCCAAATTGTCAACATGATACTACTTTGTGGTAAAATTCAAGAATGATCAGGAGAATATTTTCATGAATAGATACTAGATAAAGCGCAAATCTCAAGGATATTCCATAAATTTCATGGAGTACAGAAGTCAAAACTTAACCAACTGAGTATAATAAAGAATGGAATAACAAAAGAAATCACCATGCATGCGATAGACCGCACAGACAGGTTATTCTAACAGAATAATAAATAATGGAACCAGGTCCGGTGTAAAACACAGACAGGATGTTCCAACAGAATAATAATAAAAATGGAACCAGGTCCGGTGTAAAACACAAACAAGATGTTCCAACAGAATAATAGAAGAATGTCACCAAGTATATGGTAGACCGCGTATACAGGTTATTCCAACAGAATAATAAGAAATGAAATAACAACAGTTCTCTTTATGAATAAGAAAGAATAACACCCCTTACCGTTTTAAAGAAGAGCTAAAATAAGGAAGTAGTTAAGTAGCAGAATACTCTTCTTCTCTCTCTCTCTATAGTTTCTCTCTATAGTTTCTCTCTCTAGAGTTCAGTGAATTCGTAAGAAATAATGAAGAAATTAGCTGCTATTTATAGAAAAATAGAATGCATAGTAACTAATCCATAAACGGTCCAGATTGATTACTTTAATCTGACGGTCCATATTTAAAGAAAAATCTTTTAAATAAAATATAATATATTCTATTTATAGAATAACTTTAATAAAGTATTCTGTTTTATATAAAAAGATGTTTATATTTTATTACGTTAATAATACGAACAAAACAAAACGTCATTATCGCTAAATAATTCATATTATTAACTGACAATAATTAAATCAAACTGAGTGACTTCTCACATAAGCATTAATAATCAATACCGTGTGCTACTATGCAACTACACGTATTACTGTGCTTTTACTACCGAGTAGTTCAACAGTAACAATGGTAAAACTTCCGCCGTTATTTTTAATAAAATATTTTTGTCATTTTCTCAATCCGATAATAATTCTGTTGTGGGGTCCACCAATGATTGTGTCGTTGTACGAATATTCCCTGTTAAAACGAATATTCCCCGACCAATCGAATATTATATAACAACTTGCGTACTTTGCAAAATTTATAAATATTACCCACAACTATAACATTATATCAAATTAACTCCATAATATTCAAAAATGATATTTATAGAAAATTCATCTTTATTTATAAAAGTTGGGGTCTTACAACCTCCCCTTCTTATGAAATTTCGCCCTCGAAATTAGGGTACGTACCTGGTATGTCGAAGAGATAAGGATACCTTGATTTCATTTCAGATTCTAACTCCCAAGTCATTTCCTCAACATCGTGGTTTCTCCACAAAACTTTGACTTGAGGTATAACCTTGGAGCGTAGAATATGTTCCTTCTTATCCAAGATTTGAACAGGAACTTCTTCATACGTCAAATCCTCCGCTATTTCGTCCGGTTCTAACTCAATAATGTGGTTCGGGTCTTCCACATATTTGCGTAACATGGATATGTGAAAAACGTTATGAACACGAGACATACTTGGCGGTAAAGCGAGTCTAAAAGCCACAGTTCCTACTCGATCGAGGATTAAAAATGGACCGATGAATCGAGGATGGAGCTTTCCTCTCTTTCCAAATCTCGTAATTCCTTTCCATGGAGCAACACGTAAGAACACATGATCTCCTACATCAAATTTCACGTTCTTTCGATGAAGATCAGCATAACTCTTTTGTCGATCTTGTGAGGTTTTTATACGTTGTCGGATCGTTTGAATCTTTTCTGTAGTTATACGTACCAACTCCGGTCCCAACAACGTTGCTTCACCCACCTCATCCCAGCATACTGGAGAATGACATTTTCTTCCATACAATGCTTCGAATGGAGCCATGCCAATACTTGCTTAATAACTGTTGTTGTAGGAAAACTCCACCAATGATAAGAACTTGTCCCAACTTCCCTTGAAGTCAAAGACACAGAGTCTTAATAAATCTTTTAGAGTTTGAATAGTCCTCTCTGATTGTCCGTCCGTCTGAGGATGATATGCCGAACTAAATCGTAAATCTGTGCCCATAGCTTTTTGTAAACTAACCCAAAATCGTGAAGTGAATCTTGGGTCTCGATCAGAAATTATGGATACTGGCATACCATGCAGTCTTACAATCTCGTTTATGTACATACGAGCAAGACGTTCAAGTGTATAAGTTTCTCGTATCGGTAAGAAATGAGCAGACTTGGTCAATCTATCAACAATGACCCAAATCACATCAATACCTTGAGAAACCCTAGGAAGACCGGTAACGAAATCCATGGTAATGTGCTCCCACTTCCATTCTGGAATTTCAAGTGGTTGCAATGGACCTTTTGGTACTTGATGCTCCGCTTTGTCTCGTTGACAAGTTAGACACCTTGAGATAAACAACGCTATCTCTCTCTTCATATTGCTCCACCAAAATGTATGACGAAGATCGTGATACATTTTGGTACTTCCAGGATGGATTGCAAACGGTGTATTGTGTGCCTTCATCATGATTTCATACTTTAAATCAGGGTTGTTAGGAACACAAAGTCTGAAGTTGACTCGAAGTATTCCTTCTTCATCGATTCTTGCTTCCGGCATAGCACCTTCTTGCACTTTCTTCCTCATACGCATCAGCTCCAGGTCTGTAGCTTGAGCAGCTTTAACTTTATCGATTAAAGTCGGTTCTACTCGTATATTCACCATCATCACATGGGTCCCTGGAGTCTTTAACTCTATCTCCATCCTTTGCAAGTCACACAAAATGGGCCTTTGCGTTGTTAATATTGCACTTGTACCCGCATATGATCTTCTACTCAATGCGTCAGCTATCACGTTCGCTTTTCCAGGATGGTATTGAATGGTATGATCATAATCTTTCAATAGTTCAAGCCAACGTCGTTGTCGCATGTTGAGTTCCTTTTGAGTGAATAAATATTTAAGGCTTTTATGATCCGTAAAGATCTCCACGTCATTATCGCTAAATATATATATATTTCCTAAAAACAAACACATCTATTTTAAAATACTAACCGAGTTATTTTGTCTTGTTTGAAGGATGCCAGGAGAAGACGAGGTTAGAGATATCCACGTTGTGAGTGAGCAGTTGGTGACAGCTGTACCTGAGCCTATAGCTGAGGCAGTAGTTGACTCAGACCCAGAGGAGTATCCTGAGGAGGAAGAGGAGCCCTAGGAGGACTCGGAAGAAGCACCAAAGGATACTTTATTGGATGAGTTGATGGATAGGATTACGGAGTTGGACGATAAGGTCCATGAGTTGAAGGAGCTATATCAGGGGGAACAGCAAGCTGCAGCATTGCTTGAGGCATTGGTGCACCACCTGATAATTAGGAACGGGGACCTGGCTGACAAGCTGCGGGCATCAGACTAGAAGGTGGATAGGCTAGAGGATGAGAAAGAAGCTATTAGGACCCACTTGGGGCATACCATTAATGGGTTAGAGTCGAGGATTTAGAGTCTCCAAACTGACAAGCAGATTATTACTACATTTTGGGGAGATGAGAGAAGAGACCGTGTTAGGGCTGAGAAGCTAACCGGCGAGTTGGAGGGAGAAGTTAGAGACAAGAAGGTTAAGATAGACAAGATGAAATACGTGTTTAAGTCGGCACATGGAAGGTTCCAGCATAGGGTGCGTCACTTTCCATGTGAGGAGCGCCGGTTTGGCCGTGTTATAAGCTGAGAGCTGGAGAAGGTGTGATACCTTGGGAAGGGTTCAAGAAAATCTTTTTCAAGAACTATTTTCCTGTTAGTATGCAGAGTCGCATGGAGATGCGATTCCTGGAGCTGAAACAAGAAGATATGACGGTACCGCAGTACGCTGCAAAGTTTAACGAGCTGGCGAGGTTTGCACCTCATCAGGTCGACACTGAGGAGAGAAAGACGAGGAGGTTTGAGCAAGGCCTCAAACTACGGCTATAGAACAGACTTTCGGTGCTGCAGATGAATAGTTTCGCGACTCTCCTGGAGAAAGCTATAATCGATGAGGGCGGAAGTGAAGTCCTAATGAAGTTCAACAAGGAGAAAAAGAAGAAGACTGAAGGAGGAAACCGTGGAGAAGGCAGCAGTAGCAACGGTGCAAATAAGAGGAAGTGGAACAGCAACAACAATAACAACAACAACAATAATGTCAACTCGGGAAACCCTGGGGACAAACCAGGGGAAGTAAAGAAGAGAACTGAGGCGTGCAAGGAGTGTGGAAGGAATCACTCGGGGGCATGTCTAAAGGGGAAGAATGTCTGTTTCAATTGCGGGCAGGAGGGGCACATCTCTCCTAACTGCTCTGCACCGAAGAGAAATGGATGTTTCAACTGTGGAGCATTAGATCATCAGGCGAGGAGCTGCCCAAAGAAGAACTCAGCAGGAGGAAATGGAGGGAGGGGACCAAGCGGTGGAACTCTCACAATTGGTGGACCATCAACTCAGAATCGACCAACAGCAAGGACTTTCAACATGACGGTTCAGGATGCAGTTGTATCCAGGGACGTGGTTTCAGGTATCATTCCGATCAATGATATATCTGCTTACATATTATTTGATTCGGGTGCTACTTGTTCCTTCGTTTCGCATGAATTCTCCCAACGATTAAACTTATCTTAGGAAGAATTAGACTATCCTATGACCATAGAAGTTGCTAATAAGGAAGTCATTCCCGTTAACCATGTCCATAGGAATTGCGTTGTAGATATCAGGGGATATAAGTTACCTGTGGACTTAATCCCAATTCAATTAGGAGAATTTGATGTAATTCTAGGGATTGATTGGTTATTTAACCATGGAGCGATGATAGATTTCCAGAAAAAGTGTATAAACCTTAAGACTCCCGAGCAGTCTAAGGTAGTGTTCTATGGGAATAGGTCGCCAAGACATTCGAGCTGTCTGACGATGATGCAAGCGAGAAAGTTATTAAAAAAGGGATGTGTAGGTTATTTGGCCCATATCGTCGATACTCAGAAAGTAGGGTTAGAAATGGGACAAATACCAGTAGTGAATAAATTTCCAGATGTATTCCCGGAAGAATTGCCAGGTCTTCCGCCGGATAGAGAGGTCGAATTCGTTATAGATTTAGTACCGGGAACGACACCGATTTCGAAAGCCCCGTACAGAATGGCACCGGCAGAGATGAAGGAGCTGATGGTACAGTTGCAGGAATTATTGGATAGGAAGTATATTCAACCAAGTGTGTCTCCCTGGGGAGCACCAGTGTTGTTTGTGAAAAAGAAGGACGGGTCGATGAGACTGTGCATCGATTATCGAGAACTGAACAAGGTGACGATCAAGAACAAGTACCCGTTACCTAGGATAGATGACCTATTTGATCAGTTGAAGGGAGCAAAATATTTTTCCAAATTCGATTTGAGGACGGGGTATCACCAGTTGAAGGTGAGAAAAGAGGATGTACCTAAGACAGCATTCAGAACTCGTTACGGTCACTACAAGTTTCTAGTAATGTCGTTCGGGTTAACAAACGCGCCGGCAGCGTTTATGGACATGATGAATCGGGTATTCAAACAGTATTTAGATAAATTCGTAGTTGTGTTCATAGATGATATCCTGATCTTTTCCAAGACTCAGGAAGATCATTCTGAACATTTAAGATTAGTATTGGAAGCATTGAGAAGGGATAAATTATACGCAAAATTTTCGAAGTGCGAGTTCTTGTTAGAAAAATTTCAATTTCTGGGTCACGTGATCGACAAGGACGGAATCTTTGTGGATCCAACAAAGGTGGAAGCGGTTCAGAATTGGGAACAACCAAGGACACCGACGGAAGTAAGAAGTTTCTTAGGATTGGCGGGCTACTACAGACGGATCATTCAAGATTTTTCGAAGATAGCAGGAACATTGACGAATTTAACGAAGAAGTCGGTGAAGTTTGTCTGGACTGAGAAGTGTGAAGAGAGTTTTCGAGAACTCAAGAAGAGATTGAGTGAGGCACCGGTGTTGTCGTTACCAGACGATACAGGTGACTTCGTGATTTTTAGTGATGCGTCACACAAGGGGCTTAGCTGTGTGCTTATGCAACATGGTAAAGTCATTGCGTACGTATCGCGCCAGTTGAAAGATTATGAGAAGGGATATCCTACCCATGACCTGGAATTGGCAGCGGTAGTATTTGCCCTCAAGATTTGGAGACACTATTTATATGGTGTGAAGTGTGAAATATACACGGACCATAAAAATCTGAAGTATATTTTCACGCAAAAGGAGTTAAATATGAGGCAGAGAAGATGGTTGGAGCTAATAAAGGATTACGATTGCGATATTTTGTATCATCCGGGGAAAGAGAACGTGGTAGCGGATGCGTTAAGCAGAAAGGGCAGTGGTAGATTGGCAATTCTAACAGCTCAGGAGGAGTTAATCAAGGAGATGGCTAGTTTGGAGCTAAAGATAAAGAGGCCGAGAGAGCCAGATGGGAAATTGTTCGCAGTGGAGGTTCGTCCTACTCTATTGGACAAGATCAAGAAAGCACAAGGCGTTAATGAAGGATGTGAGAAAATGAAGAAAAGAATTTTTGACGGAGAGGAGCTTAAATTCAGCATGGGTGGTGATGGTCTGTTAAAATTTGAGGAGAGAAATTAGGTGCCAGCGGTATCTGAGTTAAAGGAAGAAATCTTGCCGGAAGCTCATAGTTCAAGTTATTCAATCCACCCGGGAAGCACAGAGATGTATCAAGATCTCCGCCAACATTATTGGTGGCCCAATATGAAAAGAGAAGTCGTAGAGTGCGTCAGCAAGTGTTTAACATGCAAGCGAGTTAAGGCAGAACATCAGAAACCGAGCGGGTTACTTCAACCTTTAGAGATTTCAGAATGGAAGTGGGAGCATATCACGATGGATTTTGTGGTAGGACTTCCAACTACGCAGAAGGGTTACGATGCAGTGTGGGTGATCATCGACCGATTGACCATGTCAGCGCATTTCTTGCCAATCAAGATCAGATATACCTTGGATCAGTTGGCTAAACTTTATATCAAAGAGATCATATCCAGGCACGGTGTACCAGTTTCAATTGTGTCAGATCGCGATCCGCGGTTCACAGTGAACTTCTGGAGAAGTTTTCAAGAACGCATGGGAACACAACTGAGGTTGAGCACCGCGTATTATCCTCAAACAGATGGGCAGAGCGAGAGGACTATTCAAACATTAGAGGACATGCTGAGAGCATATGTGATGGATTTCAAAGGGAGTTGGGATGACCACCTACCGTTGGTGGAATTTGCATACAACAACAGCTACCATGCGAGCATCGGGATGCCACCTTATGAAGCTTTGTATGGAAGGAAACGCAGAACGCCATTGTGCTGGGATGAAGTAGGAGAACGTCAACTACTAGGGCCAGAATTGGTACAGCAGACTGCGGATGTGATCAAAACTATTCGAGCGAGGCTAGTGACGGCTTAGGATCGACAGAGGAAATATGCTGATCGACAGAGGCAACAACGAGACTTCGACGTCGGCACTTATGTGTTTTTGAAAGTGTCACCTTGGAAAGGGAAAATGAGATTTGGAAAGAAGGGAAAACTTAGTCCCAGATTCATAGGACCCTTTGAAGTGCTGAGACGAGTCGGTGAGGTAGCTTATGAAATAGCTTTACCTCCAGAGCTAGAACATATACACAACGTGTTTCACATTTCAGTGCTACGACCCTATAAGCGGGATTACAAGCATATTATAGAGTATGAACCTATTCAATTTGAAAAAGACTTAACCTACGAAGAGGTTCTAGTGCAAATAATTAATAGAAAAGAACAAGTCTTAAGAAATAAGATAATACCATCTGTTAAGGTAGTATGGAGGAACCACAACGCCGAAGAGGCTACGTGGGAACTCGAGGAGAAAATGATGAAAAATTACCCTAATCTCTTTGTTGATGTGTAATGATTCCGGGGACGAAATCCTTGTAAGGGAGGGTGAATGTAATAACTGAGATTTTCTATGTAATTTAACAATTTTAATAAATGAACTTATGTGAAATTCTTATGTGAGAATTATTTACTACATGTATCTATGTTTACTTAGATGTTATGTGATGATATGTGTTTGAATGGTTGGTTCCGTTTAATTCAACTACTTAAAATGGGTAAGAATGGAATTAATGCTATTAATTTCATAGGATGATGTTAAAACAAGACTTTTAGTTCAGAGCGAAATTTAGTGACACGGACGGCATATTTGAGTCCGGAACGTCAAAATTAGTCAGGATAGACTATATCCACGAAAATGCGTCACGGTTGACTTTTTAGTCAAAGTCATCTGGTTGACTTTTTTGGGGAAAAGGTCAACTACGAATTTGAAGATGCTTTTGACAAAATGGATAATTCCATGACGTTCGGGACGTCGACATTAGAAGGAATCGATATAAGTATCAAACACATTTGGCTACGGAGGGCGAAACGGTCAAAATCGGTATTTAAATGATTAAAATAACATTATAATGCATTGGTTTAATTGGACAGCAGCTGGTGGGGTCTTGTGACACATAATATGGGACAAGGAGGGAGAGTATATACGTATATAACAATAAGGAGGAAGAAAGGTGATAACTCCTTATTAAACCAAATATAATAAGCAAACCTTTTCATGTTCCTAACTCCTTACCCCATAACTAAATTAAAGTGTGGTGAATATGCTTGTAACTGATGTTTTGAGAGATGAAAAGGCTGGAGACATCAGCCCTATTAACATATATACATATAGACCCAACTCAAACATTTTTTTACTTTGATAAAATACAACTAAGAGAGCAATAATAGAGAAAAGAGAAGAAAATATTGAGAGTTTGAGAGTGGTTCAAGGTGGGCTACGAATTCTGGAGAATCTTGCAAGCAAGGAGGGTGGTTATCAAGCTCCAATCAAGAGGAATTCGCCAAAGAGGTAAGCTATGAACCCATTCTCTATGTTCTTCCAAAAATATGAGAGAATATGCATAGGAGACCTTTTTAAATGGTTTATTTTGGAGTATGTGATGTTGTGTAATTGTGGTCTGATTGTTATGGTGTAATAAGAACATAAGTTCTGGACAAATCATGCCATGTATGCTTTAAAAATCCAAAGAGTTATGCCATGCATGCTAAGTGTTTGATATTATGCCTCTTAGTTGCTAATTTGATCAAAACATGAAAAGTTAGAGGGTTTGATTGTTGTAACATGTGTATATATGTTAGTAAATGTGGAATGGACAGTAGGAATCAAATCCATGCATGCTAGAATCAAAATCATGATTTTCTCAAAAGTTGGGTTAAACTAGTTTGCATGAGTTTTTAGAATTTTCGGTCGCTTGAAATCATGTCTTCAGTAATCCGTTTGGTGCATGTAGTAATTTTGTAAAATAGTATGTAGCATGAAGTATAATCAGTCCAAAATTCATTCGGATCGAAGCTATATTGAGTGAGATACAAAAATCGTAAGCAAGCATGTTCACAACAAAAATCTGCAGAGATCTGGAATTTCCAGAATTTTTCTAAGTAGGAAATCTGTTCGGCACACTTTTCTAAGTATGAAATTTGTTCTAATTTGGTATACGAGATAGAAGTAATAAGGTCGCGAAATAAACATGTTAGAAACCGAAAAAAACTGTGAACTGCTGACCCTAAGGATAAAATTCAGGGCTAGCTACAATTTCCAAAAAATTGTGGGCTTTTGGGTTATTATAGTACACTGAATAAGCTTTCCATAGACACCGGAACGGACTAATTCCGACTTCGGAGCAAGGAGTTATGACTTTTCAAAGTAGTTGTGTCAAATCTGTCCAACAAATTCAGAGCAGTTCTCTTGCACGGATTTTCTGGAATTTTGTGCTTGGAATTTGAAGATGGTCCATGAACGAAAGTTGTAGCCCCAGAAGTTAGCTTCGCGTGGCCGCAAGAATCGCTCAAAAATGTTTTAAAACGAATTAGTTATGACTGTTTTAGCGAGATATGGTAAAGTTGAGAAAAAAATTAATTAAAAACTGTTATGTTTGGACATTTTTAAGTTCTGTTTTGGGCTGCCTATGATGTCTAAAATGGGTGGCATATATTTTTTAAATATATTCTCTTATGATGTTTATAGCATATCCAATAGGAGACCCTTATACTTCAAACTAGATTGTGTATGAATGGTGATTAACGAGACACATGTGATTAGGTTATGTGAAGGTTAATTGCTAGCGTTAATTATAGCAGGCTTATCAGGCAAGTTTCCTAACCCTAATTTCTTTTGGGTATTTATTAAATCCTTTTTAACATTATCGCAGTAAGGGTAAGTATTGGACTTGTGCTAGCAATTTATTCGTGCAAGTTTCTTCGTTGAAAAGTCATACAAACTTCAATGATCTTGCAAGCTTATCGATGATTATTCAGTTATTATTTTAACTACCATATGTTTAAATTTCATTTCATTATCGAACTGTTCTAAGTATGTTCCTGGCCTTTGTTTTCGGCTAGTTATTATTGATGGAAAAAGTGATTTAACACAAATCTTTCGAAGCTATTAAATGTTTACCAATCCAAATTGCTTTGGTGCGGTCTCACATGATTACTAAGATGAACAACCCGAATAAACGGGCAAATAGATGTCGGGAAAATAGTCCCATTTCGCTTATGCAGCTTAAAACTTAATACTTGTGCACAACGTAGGGTACAATAGGCTGATCACCTGACGTACTTGTAGAGACCGTTTACAGTCTATTGGATTGTTAAACCGTCTGATAATTTTTGATGAAAGAAAATATGTTCAGGGTATTTTATACCCCTTAGTATGATATTGAAAATTCTTAAATTTCCATTCTTAATGTTCCTATTTAACGCTTGATAATCATTTCAACTGTTGAGGTTTAGCTATTCAACTGATTTCCACTTCTGATGTATGTTTTCAAATTTCTGTATATACTTGCTGGGCAATTCGTGCTCATTCTTTCTTAAACCTTTCAGTTAAGGGTGAGAAGGCTGAGGGTTCGGGCAAGGTCTAGGGAAAGTCCAAGATGAGGTGATGTTAATGGTTATGTAATAAGTTAATTATTTCTGCATATGTGTAATGTAGCGATAAATGCTAAGACTAAGTTCCAGTATGTTTTAAGTTTGTAAAGACTTGGGATTTTATTTCGACTATTTATGTAATGGGTAATATATTATTATGATTATTGTTAAAGTTTACTTAGATAGATGATGTTGTTTGTTGTATCGTGAGCACCAAGTCCTGTAATCGATGTTACACAGATTTGGGGGCGTCACAATGGAAGTAACAATATAATAACATGCGAGTGAATCGAAGACTTCTGAAATAAAGCTCAACTTTTGAATCAAGAATGAATAACAAGAATCAAAAGAAATCGGAGGGTCATATGACCATGAACTATGTCCTAGGTTATCAAGGGTTATACTTGAAACCTTTAATAGTCATAAGACTATGGACTCTTCTTTTCGTACTTAGGGGGATCAGCCCTTAGTACCATATTGTGCACAATGTCTTAACGCTAATGCATAAGTAATCCCCTATACAGGATTGTTCATCTCAGTTTGACATTAGAGTCCGCACCAAAGGAAGTTTGGTTTGGATAATTCATCAAGGGTTCTGAAATTTAGAACGTTCATCAACTATGGACTAGTCGGATCAATAAGGGTTCGCTAGTCTAACAAGGTTCAACAATAAATGGTATTTAAATTGAATAACAATCTCAAAAGGTATACAATAGAACAAGTATTGTATAACAGATTCATACTTTGAAAAGATAATTAATCTTTAAATATAACAAATCAAACTTGATTTAATAATAACAAGAATTGCTTGAAGTAATTTACAAACTTGAATAATGATAACAAGTAGGGTTAGGATACTTTCCTCGTGCGTAGATTACACGTTAATTTATACACGTTCCTTAATTTAATCATACATACCATTTCCATTCACAACTCCAGTTAATTAATATGTAACTAGTCATCATAAGCTCATTATTCTTGTCTAATTCGAATTATGACTATGCTTAGTCAAATTACTACATTCATTGTCACATAATTTACACTTCACGCATAAAAGCTAATAAATCAATTCACATGAAATTATGTTATTAACATGTTAAGAATCTATTTTGACATTTCATTATACTTCTAACATAATTTTATGTTCATTAGATTAAGTTCCTATCACATTTCTATACTTGGATACTAAAAAAATTGCATTTCTGGACATTCTGCTAAGTGGCACTGCGGCGCCATAGTTATACTTGGTCTTCGCACTGCTGCGCCGTGGCGCTGCGGCCGGATACTTGGCGCTGCGGCGCGGGACTTCAGTTCTGGAGTTGGCGCCGCGGCGCGGAACTCCAGATTTTGATTCTCAGTTCGCGAAGAACACAAAGTTTAGCGAAATTATCATACATGGTCACTGAATTCATCAATTTAAACATACCCATATACTAGAATTCGTATATAATCATTAATTAACCCTTCTAGCATTATTTTAACATGTTAAAACACATAATTAACAAAACCAACACAAGTAATTTACTGTTCTTGAAGGTTTTGAAAACAAAACATGTAAATCAGTACTACTGGTTAGTTATAACACCGAATCCGTTCATTTAAAGTTTGGTCTCTTCGTATCAACATGCATAATAACATACAAGTGTAAAATTTAGGGATAATATATGATTGACGCATTAAATTTGTGCGTAAGGGCCATATGGCCATATAACGTACTCTGTAATCGTATATTGTATAATTTTTCATGAAACTGATGATATGGAACCATCCAATACATAGAAAAACACATTAAAACAACATCTTAACATATATATGCACATAATTCTTACTCTTTCCAACTTACAAAGACTTTACAGAAAACATGAAAGCTATTTTTATAAAAACTTAAACAACATAATTAAACTGGGTTGAAGGAATTACCCAAAGCGTAGATTAGTAGGAGATGAATTCCTTCTCAACTTTTCTTCAATTAGACACTCACAATCTCCTCAACAAATATCAATTTTTCTCTCTGAATTCTCTGACTCTCAGGTTGAACACTTAATTGAAAAATACGTAAAACAAAACAAATTGATCATTTATGTGCACAGTTGAGGTCAGTTAATCTATACGTGGTTTAACTTCCCCCAACTCCTCATAAGGCCTCGTTTGGCTTGAAACATGAATAAACCTTCTAATTATTTTAATTAATCTCCTATACTATAGTTTAATAATGTCACACTCCTTTATAAAATAAATCCAATATCTTATTTAATTTAATTAAATAAAATATAATAATTTCTCATAAATTCACTTAGTCACATAATTAAATTTCTCATTTATTAATAATGTCAATTATTAAATCTCTAATTAATTATTAAATTAATTAAAATAACATTAGGCTTATTAAATATTTCTTTTAATTCAATAAGCTCACGTAATTACATACTTCGAATAATAATAATTCTCCACATTAATTTAATAAATATAACACATATAATTAAATTAATCTACCATAATTTCATCAATTAATTATTTAATCTAATAATTAATTCATCAAAAAAAATATTTATTTAATTCAATAAACATTAAAATTAAATTACAAAATTCTCGGTTGTCACATCTTTCCCCCCTTAAAAGGATTCTGTCCCCAGAATCACGACTCAATAATTTCGACCCATGACAACTACCGCATGCATGGTGAATTCTTTTGTTATTCCATTCTTTATTATTCTATCGGAATAACCTGTTTATGTGGATTACCACATCATGGTGAATGATCATTCGTATTCATTCCTTACTAAATTGTGGAAATGATCTGTCTACATGGATTACCGCATAGCGGGCGAAAATCTATTTGTAGTTCATGTATTCTATCATACTCATTTTGTTGAAGTTTTGGCTTCCATACTCCATAAAATAAGTTGAATATCCATGATATTTGTGCTTCATCCAGTATCTTTTTATGGAAATATTATTCTGAGCTTCGTTGATAATTATTGATCTTTTCATGACGGAATACTACTCACAAGTTACTATTCACGGGTTACTATTCACCTAATTACTATTCACCCAAATATTATTCACACGGGTATTTGGGGTACATTTCATGTTGGGATACTATTCATGAGGTACTATTCATAGGGTACTATTCACGGGATACTATTTACCTAAAAAATACATTTCTTTTCTGTCCAAATTATTTTTGGTACATGAATATTATTCTTAAATTTTACTCCATAAAGCAGTATCATGTTGACAATTTGAACGTTATTGAATTTTGGATAAATTAAATTATAAATATTTAAAATTTTTCCTTGAACTTGCTTTATAGAATTATTATGTCATTATCATCATCCTCATGCTTATATTGTGATGAAAGTCATCTTTGGCTTACGTGCATAGATGGACTTGGTATGATTATGACCAGGGATTATTCGGTATAATCATGACCGTAATGTGACGAATGATGTGGTGAAAGTCCTCATTGGCCTATAGTTTATTGATGGACAGTTGTTGGTATGATTATGACTAGGGATTATTAGGTATAATCATGACCACTGATGATTACATGAATATCCTTGGCCGTGATCTAGGGATGATTCAATTTTATTTATTAAGCTAAGTCACAGCGATAAAGTTGATAAAAAACTTTTTAAATCATAGAAGATAGTAGATTTTATGCTCTACTTGACTCTTCTAACGGATTACTTATTCCGCTGCAGTTGTTGATCTAAAACTTGTTGTTTATTATATTCTATCAGTTGTTATACTGTTGAAGGCTAAGAATAATTTATTCTGCATTATCTTAGTCATAATATTTTTTACTGGGCTAGTTGAGCTCACACTTTCTTTCACTGTTCTCTTCAGGAAATGAGAATATAGCTGGGACGAGTCGGGGAACGGATTGATGGTCCAGATGGTTATTTTAGTAGTCCTCACTATTCTATAAAATAGTGTGACAATAAATGTAATGAGGACTCCATTGAGTGTGGATATTATCTAGATGACAATATTCTTATTAAAACTCTTAGATTATGTTTTGTAGTATTTTACACGACTGTTGTATAAATAAGTTGTATTTGAATTTTGTACCATGTATTTGGCGACTCATGATGGGTGATGTATACCTATTTTGGGGGCGTCTCAGTTGGTATCAAAGCTTAGGGATATGATCCCTGTGTGAGATGTGAGACAAGAACTAGGAGGGGAGAGACGGGAAATTCCTTTGCTAATATGACCTTCCTAAGTTATTTGGTATTTTATTGGTTGGTCAGAGTATAGGGATAATATGT
This sequence comes from Panax notoginseng, assembly GCA_016801055.1. NCBI lineage: Eukaryota > Viridiplantae > Streptophyta > Magnoliopsida > Apiales > Araliaceae > Panax > Panax notoginseng. The sequence continues at coordinate 104,436,485 of CM029023.1, read as the reverse complement.
GATATATTAATTAATCCTTGTTTTGTCGTATTATTTGAAAATGGCATCCGAAAATGTTGAGATAAGCAATGAAGCACACGAAACCATTGAGTCACCATAGATTAATACCCAGGATAATGTGCAACAGGAAGACAATAATCCTTAGGTAAATAACACCGATCAGATAATGAACGATGGGATGATCAGAGGCTTTATGCAATTCATGCAACATCAGGCGAGAGCGACTCCTATTCAAAATATAGGTGGAAACACTGGCAACTCTCGGATGGTCACCGCTAAGCAGTTCAAGGAGCTGGGACCGCCGGAGTTTTTGGGAAAGCCAGAACCACTTAAGGCGGAGACATGGTTAAAGCAGATCACCAAGATATTTGATGTCTTGGGATGCTCCGAGGAGCAAAAGGTTCCCTTTGCCACCTTTATGTTACGTGAAGAGGCAGATTACTGGTGAGAATCTGTAAAACGTACCCAGCCTGACGCACTCAAGTTGTCTTGGGAGAAGTTCCAAGAGCTGTTCAACGACAAGTACTTTCCCAAAAGTATTCGTCACATGAAGGAGGTGTAATTCATCAAGTTAGAGCAAAACAATATGACCGTGTCACAATACGAGGCTAAATTTGCGGAGTTATCCCGATTTACATCCCATTTGGTCGATAATGAGGAGCGAATAACGTGAATGTTTCTAAGAGGTTTGAAACCCGATATACGTCAATACCTTATTTCTCACAAACTTTGTTTATATTCAGATGTAGTGAATAGGGCTCAGTTATTGGAACGCGATAATGAGCCAGCCCAACGAAAGGATAACGAGCAACAACACGATAATAATCGTACCGGTGGCAACGGCCATCGGAACAATGATAACCATCGTGGGGGAAATTATCATGCCAAGAATGGTAACCACTTCAGTGGTAATCATGGCGAAGATAATGGGAGTGGAAATTTCAAGAAGAGAAGGTTCAACAACGATGAAAAGACAGCAGCACCAACACTCGTTTTCAAGGAAGGAGAACGACCACCAATTGTATGCTTCAAATATGGAGGGGAGGGACATATCAATCCAAACTGCGTGATGCAATCCAAAACATGTTACAATTATAGAAAAAAAGGTCACCTAGCCCAATTTTGTCATGCACCAAAGTCAAGTCCAGCTGGGATGGTGGCACCAAAGGCGGATACGGACAAGACAAAGTCAGTGGTTTCAGGAAGAGTATTTTTCATGACTTCTCAAAAAGTAAGTAACCCGAACGAAGTTAGCACGGGTTAGTTAATTATATATTCATGCGAAGTCTATACCTTATTAGATACCGGTTCTACCCATTATTTTATCTCTATTTCTTGCGCTCAACATTTAAATTTGACCCCAGAGAAGTTAGACTTTGACTTATTGGTTAAAACTTCGTTAGTAGAAAATTTCGTTGCCTCCACTCTTTATAAGTCTTGTTTGATTTAGCTTAATGCTATGAAGATGGAGTACTATGAAATAGTACGAGATAACTCATGAGGAGTTATAGATGATGTGATACGAGGAATTCGTATCGAGCAAAGAGCAAGTTATAAGCAAGATAGAGTTAGGTGAGATTTCAATTGAGGACTCATGTGATGGCTGAGTTGTACAAACCTTTGTATGGGCGAGGGTTTTGTGCTTGCACTCAGTTTATCACATTGATAATCATTGGAATGTTTGTGTCGCGCTATTTGCTATATGCCTGTTGAGAAGGTGATTCTTTTCTCATGTGTATAATAGATAGGTAGAGCATAGTTAGAGAATATTATAAGGTTAAGTGTGAGTTCTTAAAACTCATACTTATGGTAGGTTCGTGACTCATAATTATATGGTATGTTTTTGAACCCCTCAGCGAATGGACGCCTATGGTCTGACTAGGATAAGTTCTTAAACTCATATGATTGTGGTAAGTTCCTGAACTCATAACGTGTGGTAAGTTTGACGAACTGGGTATTGATAAGTGTAAATGAAGTATTGAGGATGATAGGAATAGATAGACCTATTAAGCAATGGATCATTATAGAAAGTGGAGTTGATGGTGGAAGCATAGGTACTCTAAATCTACTAGCTATGCTAGACTTTCAAAATTTATTGACTTCGTGCTGATGTTTACACTTCTATTTTCTTAAAAAACATTGGATCAAATGATGGAACCAATGAGTTTTAACAACAATACTGTTATTCGTATGTCTATGCTAATTGCTTCGGCTAGATAAAAATGGTTTGCAATATATCAAAATATATTTTATATCATTAATACATCATGTAACTTGGTGCAAAGATGATAAAAATGATGGAGTTATCAATGCAGTATTACCTAGTGTTGGATATGATCTAAGGATCGTCAGCCCACTATGGTATGATGTAGTACGATAAAATCACCAAATGACGGAATCCTCAACGGACTGTAAATACAGTGCGGTATCATGACGTCATAAAAAGATTTTTGAGATTTCTTTGAGATATGAGAATACATATGTATGTATGTATATGTATATTTTGGTTGATGTCCGAATTGTTGTAGAGGTCTATGCTATTTGATTTAGCTAGACAAATATTAAAAGATGTTCATGAAATTCAAGAGTTTCTTGAGAAGTTATGTCTAACCAAATTGTTTTGGTGCGGATTCAGATGTTGAAAAGTTGAGATGAACAACCCTATTATTAGGGGTTGCGCTTAGTTTTATACTTTGGGCAGAAATGTTTGTATACAATACATGTACAATAGGTTGATCACCTAGAGTACTTGCGGAGGGTGTTTTCAGTCTTTGTGATTAATAAACATTCTACCAAAGAGGGTTTAAAGTGTGAAGAACCGAGGGTGAAGCACTATTAAACCTAGAGAATAGAGTTCATGGTCTTGTGACCCTCAGCATAATTTGGAATCTTTTAAATTCCTGAGTTATTCATACTACTTCCCAATTATTGAACAATTATGGAGGATTCTTGTTATTCTGCAAGATGGAAGTGAAAAAGGAAAGTATTCCTTAGAAGGAAGTAAGTCGTAGAATAAGACACTGAATGATGAATGTGTTGAATAAGTGAGAAAAGAAATTTTGAAGTGAGAAGGATGTGAGTTATCAAAGAATAATGTGAAACTTTTAATAGAAAAGTTTAATAATTGTATAATGATGTTTGTGGAAAGAAAGTGGTTATAGAAACCAATGAATGAATGAAGTAGTGACGTGAAAATCTACTTTGATAGATTGAATGAATGAAGAATAATAAATAAAAATTTCGAGGACGAAATTCTTTGAAGAATGGGTGAATGTAATGTCCCGAGAGTTTGATCATATAATATATGATAATGATCCTTAGAGAAAGATAATGAACGGGTCAAAGAATATGTAATACTCAAATATAATTGAGTCTAAGTAAATGTTATGAAATAAAACTTATAAGAATTTATTATCAAGAATAGTGAGAGTAGAAAATATAAAACCTATATTAAGGTAATGTGTTGAAGTTATTCAATGGATATATTTGAGGAAAACCTAAGTAAGGTAGGGTTTCGGTGATTCCGAGGACGGAATCCTTATAAGAAGGGAAGGATGTGACATCCCAGATTTTTAGAATTTATAAATGAGAATTTTATAAATAAAAGTATTATTTATGAGATATGTTGGGTGTGATGTGTATGTAAAATGTATGAAATGTGAAAGTCAATCTATGGCTATGATGATTGAGCTATGAATGATGATTGAGTAAGGAACTCAATCTTTATTGTTGTTATGTGAACTACAACATGTATTCTATGTTTGTTGTATGATTGTTCTTATATGTTGAGCATGTTATTATGTGCTACGTGATGCATGAAAACTGTTAGATTTTGTTGGGCTGTCGATCTCAACCTTGCAAATAACCATTTTTCTAGGACAAGGATTGAAGGTAACACTATGTGCTACTTGAATGACGTGGATCAGAAATAATACACGGAGATTAATATTTTAACTAAAGTTGTTATTTCTTTATACCATGATTAAGATTCATGAGATGTACTAAATGTTTTATGATGCATAATTTTCTGTTAAGTTGTAAAGCTAAAGTTAGAGTTATCTGATATGTAAGGGGTATCGGATTGAAATGTAAAATTTTATATAATAACAGTGATAAAGTGAATCATAAAATAAGATTGATTCAAAGACATGTAGATGATAAAGGTTTTGATTCAGGAAATTAAAGTAAGAAGACATAAAAGTTTAAATTATTCCGTATTTTATAATGTTTAGCATCGAATAATGATGTAAAATCAGAAGATAGATGTGTTATTAACGACCGAAGTTAATAATTAAATTGTATGAATTTTGGGGTCGTTACAATTTTAAGTTGCAAAAAGTCTTTAGGTAATGCAATATTTTTCAAATTTTAATCTAATTTTTCGTTACGTCGTGCCTTCAGGCACGGGCAATTACTAGCTACTACTATAATAATAATAATAATAATAATAATAATAATAATAATAATAAATTATAATTATAATAATTATTACTACTATTATAATAATAATAATAATAATTATTATTATATTTATTATTACTATTATTATAATTATTATTATTATAATTATTATTATCATTATTGTTATTAGTATTGTAATTTATTTGGACGGGAATTTTTAGGGGTGAATTTAATTTGAACGGGAATTTTTAGTGTGAGATGAAATGTGAGCCTTTAGATTAAGTTAGAAGAATTGAGATAAAATCTAACCGTCCTTGTGCTTTGCCAAATGAAATATTCAAAATGGGTTCTGTTTTATTATATAGATAAAAGATGTGACGCCCCGAAATAGGTTTACATAATCCATTTTGAGTTGCGAAATACATGGTACATAATTCAAATACAAGTTTAATTTATACAATTATCAACTGTCATGTAAAATACGACAAAACGTAAGTTGTGAGTTTTAATACGAATATTATCTCGTAGAAAATATCCAAATTCAAATGAAGTCCTCATTATAATTATTATCATTCTATTTTATAGAATAGTGAGGACTACTATAGCCACCATCTTGGACCATCACTCCATTCCCCAACTAGTCTCAGCTATATTCTCATTTTCTGAAGAGAACAATGAAAGAAAATGGTGAGCTCAACTAGCCAAGTAAAGAATATTATGACTAAGATAATGTAGAATAAATTATCCTTAGCCTTCAACAGTGTAAAATCTGATAGAATACAAAAGACAACAAGTTTATATCAACATCTGCAGCGGAACAAACAATCCATTGGAAGAGTCAAGTAGAGAATGATGTCTACTATCTTCTATAATTTAAAAGTTCATCATCAATATTTTATCTCTGTAACACAACTCAATAAATATTTCACATCATCGAATTATCCATGTATTACGGGACAAGGATATTCGTTAGTATCACCAGTGGTCATGATCATGCCAAACAACAGTCCATCTATGCACTACGGGCCAAAAAGGACTTTCACCACATCATTTGTCTATAACATTACAGGTCATGATTATACCAATACATAATTCCTCGTCATAATCATACCAATCAATAGTCCATCTATGCACTACGGGCTAAAGATGACTTTCACCATAATATAAGCATGAGGATGATGACAATGATATAAGAAATCAATCACGTGAAATCAATATTAAAGATTTATCCTTTAATTTATCCAGAGTTTAAGAATGTCTAAATTGTCAACATGACAACTAATTGTAGAGTAAAATTCAAGAATGATATTCATGTATCAAAAATAATTTGGACAGAAAATAAACTAATTTTATCATGAATAGTACCCGAGTGAATAGTATCCCATAAATAGTACACGTATGAATAGTACCCCGTGAATAGTACCCGAGTGAATAGTACCCCGTGGATAGTACCCCACATGAAAAGATTAAAATTTAATAAGAAAGTTCAGAAAAATATTTCTGTGAAACGATACAAGATGAAGCGCAAAATTTAAAGATATTCTACTAATTTCAAGGAGTATAGAAGCAATACTTATCAAAATAAGTGTAGATTTAGGAATATGAAACGAAATAATATTACTTACATACTATAGAGTAGGGAAGAAAATAATATTTCTTACGAATATTGAACAAAAATAATATCTCTTACCTTAGTAGGAGAGTAATTCTGACTGATATAGCGGAGATATTCTTAAAAAAAAAACTTGCACTATTTTCTATACTCAATGTATTCTTATACTAGAAAGAAATACGTACAATATTATAGAAGAAGAATTCTCTGATTCTGGTGTTATTTTTATTTCTTAACTAAGCATCCTATTTATAGGAGAATACCATGATACTATTTTAAAAAACTCACAGGTGAACAAAATAATTTTAGACGATTTCACGTGATTTTTACTATTCATTACTGTACAATAAAATATTCTAATAAAACAAAAACTTTATATAAAATATAATATATTCTATTTATAATCTAATAAAACGAATAACTTCATATATATTATAAAAAGTATTCTGTTTTATATAACAAGTTTTCTGTTTTATTATTATAATAATAATAATAATAATAAAACAAAATTGAGATAACTTTCTACTGGCGATTTTGAAAAATGAATAAGTGGGGGTCCATGTAATAAGCCAAACTTAAAACAAATACTTCATGACAAACTCCTTTATTTATATCAAAAACTAAATAAATATTTATCACAAATCACTTATATTCAATAAACACATGTTTAATCTTTCAATAATTATTCTTCATTAATATTATAACTCACAATATTAACAACCAGATCATTCCCAAGAAATAGGAGGCTTTCTGATAAGGACTTTACCTTATTGGCGCGCAATTAAATAACCTAACCCCTTTCCTCAATAAAACTTTATAGACATTGTCAATAATACAAATAATAATATGAATAACTGTGTCGTCTCAATTCTTATTTTAATAGTATAAAATATTATGCAGATGATACTGTGACAATAATTGAATCAATAATATGAGATACTATGCAGCAACTACTGTGGCAATAATTGAATAAAATTGAGTGACTTCTTAAGTAAGCATCAATAATCAAAGATATTGTACAATACCGTGTGCTACTGTGTAACCACGGGTATTACTGTACTTTTATCACTGGGTATTTCAATAGTTTAACAGTAAAAGTCTTGCCGTTATTTTTATAAAAATGTTATTTTTGTCGCTTTCTATATCTAACAGTCATTCTGTTGTGGGGTCCACTAATGATTGTGCCGTCGTACGAATATTTTCTGACCAAACGAATATTTTATGACAACTAGCTTGCTTTGCAAAATTTGCACATATCACCCATAACTGTAGCATTATATTAAATCACACTTTATTATTCAAAATAGCAATTAGAGAAAATTAAATCTTTATTCATAAAAAGTTAGAGTCTTACAACCTCCCCTCCTTATAAAATTTCGTCTTCAAAATTGGTGTACGTACCTAGTATGTCGAAGAAGTGAGGATACCTTGTTTTTATTTCAGATTCTAACTCCCAAGTCATTTCCTCAATATCATGGTTTCTCTATAAAATTTTGACTTGAGGTATAACCTTTGAGCGTAGAATATGTTCCTTCTTATTCAAGATTTTAACAGGTACCTCTTCATACGTTAAATCTTTTGCTATCTCGTCTGGTTCTAATTCAATAATACGGTTTGGGTCTTCCACATATTTACGTAACATAGATATATAAAAAACGTTATGAACACGAGACATACTCGGTCGAGAATTTCAAATGGACCAATGAATCTAGGATTAAGCTTTCCTCTCTTTCCAAATCTCATAACTCCTTTCCATGGAGCAACACATAACAATACATGATGGTCAAAATTGAATTCCACGTCCCTTCGATAAAGATCAGCATAACTCTTTTGTCGATCTTATGAGGTTTGTATATGTTGTCGGATCATTTTAATCTTTTTCGTAGTCATACGTACCAATTCTGGTCCCAACAACGTTGCTTCACCCACCTCGTCTCAGCATACTTGAGAACGACACTTTCATCCATACAACACCTCGAATGGAGCCATGCTTATACTTGCTTGATAACTGTTGTTGTAGGAGAATTCCATTAATGGTAAGTACTTGTCCCAACTTCCTTTGAAGTCTAGGATACAGAGTCTTAATAGATCTTCAAGAGTTTGAATAGTCCTCTCCGAATGCCCATCCGTCTAAGGATGATATGCAAAACTGAAATGTAAATCCGTGCCCATAGCTTTCTGCAAACTGAGCCAAAACCATGAAGTGAATCTTAGGTCTCGATCAGAGACTATGGATATTGGCATACCATGCAGTCTTATAATCTCATTTATGTATATACGAATAAGATGTTCAAGTGAATAAGTTTCTCTTATAGGTATGAAATGAGCAGACTTGGTTAATCTATCAACAATAACCCAAATTGCATATATGCCTTGAGAAACCTTGGAAGTACCAGTAACGAAATCCATGTTAATGTGCTCCCACTTTCATTCTAGAATTTCAAGTGGTTGCAATGGACCTTTTGGCACTTGATGCTCTGCCTTGACCTGTTGACAAGTTAAATACTTTGAGATAAACTCCGCAATCTCTCTCTTCATATTACTCCACCAAAATGTATGTCGAAGATCACGATACATTTTGGTGCTTTCAGGATGGATTGCAACGGTGTGCTGTGTGCCTCCTCATGATTTTATACTTCAAATCAGAGTTGTTAAGAACACAAAGTCTAGAGTTGACTCGAAATATTTCTTCTTTGTTGATTCTTGCTTCTGGAATAGCACCTTCTTGTACTTTCTTCTTCATACGCATCAGCTTCGGGTCTGTAGCTTGAGCAGCTTTAACTTTATCGATTAAAGTCGATTCTACTCATATATTTGACATCATCACGTTGGTCCCTGAAGTCTTTAACTCTATCTCCATCCTTTGTAAGTCATACAAAATGGGCCTTTGTGTTGACAATTTCGCACTCATACCCGCATATGATCTTCTACTCAACGCGTCAGCTACCACGTTCGCTTTTCTAAGATGGTATTGAATGGTAATGATCATTAGTACAAAATAGTAAATAGACAACACTTAAACAACAACGTTTTTATAAAAAGCGTTGTGGTATTTTCTTTCACAATGTTTTTTAACAAAACGTTATAGATACATATGAAAAAACGTTATCTATTTAAGGTTATAAATTTTTTTTATAGAAAATGTTGTCTATGTAAAAAAATACGGAGGTAAGAAAAACATGGAGGTATGTACCTGGGAGTCGGATAAGAAAAAAAACACGTATCAGGTATGTGTCATTTCTTTCCTAATCGATCATTACTTCATTTGTTCCCTTCCCCTTTTCCAAGTCCTCAAACCCTAACTCCATTATATTCTCTTCCTTTATAGAACCCTCCGTCTCTCCTAAACCCCAGACACAGAGAGAAAATGGCTGCCGGATTCCTGAGAAACGCAGTCAAAAGCCAGTATTCCGGTGACCATCTATGGCAAATACATTCAATCGCCAACTCAATTAAAGCTCCGGTCATCAAAAACCAATTTTCTCGCCAGCAGCAGCAGCAGCCCTCAAAAGCTTTTAGCCGATTCCCCAACTCTATTTATAGAAAAGTCAAGGAGCTGGATTTTTCGGTTCCTAGTTCAATACTATCCTCACCCTTTTCGTTCACGGCGTTGTCTGTTACAAAGATTGGGGTTGTGGGATGGTATTTGGGGATGATTAAATCTTGCCCCATTCTCACAAAATCCATCACTTCTGCCCTTATTTACACTGTTGCAGATTTCTCTTCTCAGGTACCAAAACCCTTGTCCCAGAATGTTTTGTACATGTTTCTTTTTGTGGGTATATAAGCATTTTGTTTAGAATGTATAATTTTAAGCTAAAGCATGAATCTTGGGCTTGTTTGGTTATTATGCTTGATGTTCCCCCTAAATGTGTGGTTTATTGTCATTAGGTGGTTGCCTTGGTGGATTTTGATGCTGAACTGAAAAGGGTTAGAACTTTATGGCTTTATCAGTGGTCCATTTTAGTTGATTTTAGCATTATACTTTTTTTTTTGGTATGTAAATTAACTTTATTGAAAGAAAAATATGTTCAACAAGTTTTAAAGGAGGTGCATTTCCCCCATACAACTGAACTAGCTAAGACGACATTCCCTTCAATGCAAACACTCCTACAAGAAGCAAAACATTACCCAATAAAACTAACAAAGAAACATCAAGCCTGTGAAAATATGTTTAGACTAATATTACACTCCATAGAAAGTAGCCAATTCTTATAAGTATTCTCTACTTTTCTTTGTTGACTAGCTTTATACTTCACATCATCATACCTCCTGCAAAATTTGAGCTCCACTAGTAATTATATGTAGATGCTTCATTTCATTGAATTATCTTAAATGCATGTACTCGCGATTCTAGTCTTACCGAGTTTCATGTACGGTGACCTCATATTTGTTAGTTTTGTTCATTTTAGTCTTTAACTGATTTGCAGATGTGTTGCACATAAGATTTATAGTAACTTGTTACCTCTCTTTGCTTGCTTTAACTAATTAGTGTTAACATCTAATTGGCATTGGTAGGCTTTAATTAAATCTACAAACAGGCTAAGGGACTCCTTGCTTCCTAAGGAATAACCAAAGCTGGCAGTTCCCCTTTTGCTGCTAATTGCTCAGCATCGTTTTGTGTAAGTTGTATATATTACTGCTAATTGGGGATGAAATTTATCTTTGTGTCGTCAGAAGTAGGACCATGGAGCAAAACTGGTGGGCTCGGAGATGTTCTTGGTGGCTTACCACCAGCCATGGCAGTTAGTATTATAACTATCTACTTAGCTAGCTCCTCTATTTAATGATGGCATAATTAACTCACTGCATTATTTTTGGCTCTGTCCCTATGCCAAAGGCCATCGTGTCATGACAATTTCTCATCATTATGACCAGTATAAAGATGCTTGGGATACAGAAGTCGTTGTTGAGGTACATTTATCATCATACATACACGTATAATTTTCTTCTAGGATCATACCAGGCTTTCACTTTTGCATTATGGATCATTTTATGCAGGCTCTAATAGTTTAGGGTACTTCAACTCACATGAGCTTAATTTGTTAATGAATTTCAGGTTTGGGGGAAAACTGAGTCAAAAATTTATGGACCTATTAATGGCAAAGATTACCAAGACAATCAACTTCGATTCAGCTTACTATGCCAGGTAGGTTGATTGATACTATTTCCTCGTTTGTATACACTTTCAGTTCACATTGCTTTAGTTAGGCATATATCCTTGGATCCCTCCCATCACTGCAATATTGTATTACTTTCAGGCTACTTTGGAAGCACCAAGAGTTTTGAATCTTAACAGTAACAAATATTTCTCTGGACCATATGGTATATGACCAACTTCTTTAATTCTCTACACATGTACTAGAAGTTTTGTCTATACCTTGACAGACACTATGTTTGTGATTGGCTATTGGTATTGTTAACGCCAAGATCTTCTCCCACGTCCCAATCACGTAAGACGTTTTGACCCTGTACAGTTCAACAAGTCAACACCATAAGCTTGACGACCTGACCGTCGGGGGATAGCTCCGGCGTGAGAGTCAGTACAGGCGATCACAAGGTTAACAATGGAGGAAAATATTGACCAGTGTCTGAGTGTGTGTGAATAATAATAATGTGTATTGTGTTTTGTTACCTCTTTTTCTTTTGTGATCCTTGCCCCATACGTTCCCTAGACTCGGTTTACTGTGCCACCCACTATCTCCTGACACCTCCTCTCACCCCCGGTCATCTCAGCCGAAAGTGTGTAGCTTATTTTCCCACCTACTACCACTGTTACCTCCCGCCGGTAATCGGAGTCCCATCCCCATTAATGCCATGCAGAAAGGTGGCAGACATAACAGTCAACTACTATTTTTGTGATAATTACCGGTCAAAGATAGGATAAGTGACAACTTACATAATGGGCCAATCCAATGACTAAGCCCAATATTATAGTCAAGTAGCGGGGCCCAATTCATTTGACCCAACATGACAAAAGTGACATAGTCCAAAGGACAAGCCCATTCGGCCTGGTCCAATATGAAAAGTATTATGGCCCAACATTGCCCCCCAGTCTTTTATTAAACAGGATGTTTAGTGGAAGACTGTAAATAGTGTGAGTCCATAATGAAAAGGGGTCCAACGAGCGCCAGCCGGTGGGATAACCCATTAAAACCAAAATCGGACGTTACCCCTTCCACTCCCGCATCATTATCTCCAATTAATGTGCTGCCCTCGGTTCTCGTGCAAAATTTGAAAAGACCACCCACTATAAGAGCTACCACCCATTCACCTTGGATGGTTCCTTGCTATTTCGAATTTACAAGAGCTTACTGCCTTCCCTTTCTCAAATTTCTTCGTTTTCTCTACAAATTCTCAACAATGGCATCTCAAAACCCTGATACGAGTTCTCCACTTCGTGTAGCCCCCATCTCCGCCGTGACCCCCCATTTAAGCCCTAACAAAGAGGCTCTGAGCTCAAACCCCCAAATGGATGCTCCGAGTAAGGAAGCTCCACCTCTAGATCACTTCCCAACCCCTCCGAATTTTTCAAGAATGAGGAAGATTTTTCTCACGCTAACATCCCCTCCACTGTTACTGAGGTTGAGCTCCACAAAATTCGGGCTCACTATTAAATACCATATACCCATAGGGTGAGGATTGCAGCCTCCCACGAAAGAATGTACCAGCGCCCCGACGGTTGGACCGCCGTCCCGACAACGCTCCTAGAGAAGGGGGTGAGGTTTCCCCTTCATGCCTTCTTGATCACCCTCCTAGGGTTTGTTGGAGTTGGGTTCGCCCAATTAGTGTCGAAGAACTCGTATATCCATATACTGGCTTACATAGCCTTTTGTTACGAGATATGAGTTCCTCCCTCTGTTGATTCTTTCTTTACCCTCTTCTCGGTAGGGAAGTCTCGGAAAAAAGGCTTCAAGGTGCTAAGTAAAATAGCCCCTAAGCCCAATGCCAGAATCGAGAAGCGGTCTCTAATGGACACTCCTTCGAGCAACCGAGGATGGCACAACAAATGGTTCTTCGTCAACGGGCCCGAAATCTCCTCTATCCCGGACTGGACTACTTCTGATCGCGTCTCTGCAGACTTCGGAGATATATCCGAGGAGCGTGTAAGAGAAATGACGCGTATTATAGAGAAGATACCTCTGAAGGAGTGGAGCTTCGGCCTCCTGAGCAAGCAAGCGTGGTTGTATGACTACAAATTGTCTCTTATCAAGTCGACTTCGATCGATCGAAAGGATCTGGATAGGTACCTCTCTGATAAGCCTTCATCACCTTCCGCCGAAGTCCTCCCAGAGGAACCTTCGGCCTCCGAAGATCAAATCATCGAGGATCAATTGGCACACTTCGTTGTTGAAGAGGAACCTAGCCAACCTCGAAAAAAGAAAAGGGCTGTTAGGAAAGTCCGGACAAATCCTCAAGGATCTCACCCCGCTTCTGCAGCGAGTTTGATTGACATGCCTGTGAAGGAGCGGATGCAAGCCCTCCGTGTCAAGAAAAGGAGGACTAAGGTAACCCCTCTGTCTATTGACGAGCTCCAGATTCCCACTGTTGAGGTTGATCCTCCGATCGTTATTCCTGTGGAGATCCATGTTTCCGAAGACGAGCTTGAAAACCCAACCGAATCCCTACTTCGGTCTTGTAAAAGGAAACAACCTTCCGATGATCAACCACCACCGCCCCCCGAACCATCTATGCCTTCTTCGACAAGATCTTCCCCCTCCGCCTTCAGGCGAGAAGCCGCCTCTTCTCCCACTGTGTGGCCAGAATTTAAGGCGAACTTCCCCTTTCAGCTGTTCGACTCCTTCGTTCGGGAGATCGATGATCATCGGTTCGGGAACAGCTCGATTAGGGATTTGATCGAGGAAGGCATGAGTTGTGACACCCCCAAATCCGGGTACTTCGATTCCACAGGATTTGGTGTTCACTGTACAAGCATCCTCTATCTATCTACCCATAAAAATATCAAACCATACAATAGATAGAAATCATAATAAAATCTCTTCCCTTAAGGGTTACATCAACTGAATCATAAATAAATCCCAGGTTACTCTAACCTTAAAACATCTGTGCGGAATTCTAAACAAATAAGTCTTAAACAACAACATAAGTCTTAAACATAAATACATCATCAATTAAAATAACAAGTCTTCATCACTTGCTAACTTTGCCCTTGCCTTTACTAGTGGAGGGTTCATCGCTTCTCTCATTCTTAACTGCAATGTTATTATTAAGCAAGAGTGAGCACAAATGCCCACAAGTATAATAATGAAACAATAGTATAATAACATGCGAATAATCAAAGACATCTGAATAAAGCTCAACTTTTGAATCAAGAATAAATAACATGAATCAAAAGAATACTGAGGGTCATAAGACCTTGAACTATGTCCTAGGTTAACAAGGGTTATACTTGAAACCTTTAACAGTCATAAGACTATGGACCTTCTTCTCGTACTTAAGGGGATCGGCCCTTAGTACCATACTGTGCACAATATCTTAACGCTAAAGCGTAAATAATCCCCTATACAGGGTTGTTCATCTCAGTTTGACATTCGAGTCCGCACCAAAGGAAGTTTGGTTTGGATAATTTCATCAAGGGTTCTGAAATTTAGAACGCTCATCAACTATGGACTAGTTGAATCAATAAGGTTCACTAGTCTAATAAGGTTCAATAATAATTGATATTTGATTAGAATAATAATCTCAAAAGTATACAATAGGACAATTATTGTATAACTGAATCATGCTTTGGAAAGATAATTAATCTTTAATATCATGCTTGAACTTGAATAATAACAAGGATAATTTATTCAAGGTAAATAAGAAACTTGATCAATAATGACAAGTAGGGTTAGGGAAACTTGCTCAACATAAAAGTAACGTTTAAGTTTAAATAAACTTGCTCAATAGAATGGAGTTAGGGATATGATACTTGCCTCGTGCGTAGATTACACTTTAACTAAGCACGTTCATTGAATTAAATCCTATATACCATTCATATACATAATACCAGTTAATTATAAATTAACTAATCAATATAAACTCATTCTCGTTGTCTACTTTAATTATTGACTAAACTTAGTCAAATTATCACGTTGTCACATAATTTATACTTCATGAAATATCAAACCAATTATGTATTTAATAATTCAATTCACATATAATATTTTATTACATGTTAAACACTATTTTATCATCTCATAATACCTCTAACATAATTACATGTTCGTTACATCAATCCACTAATACTTGTTAGGCTTTAACATTTAAAAAAATACATTTCTGACATTTTCTGGAGAGTGGCGCTGTGGCGCCACTAATGTGCTAAGGAGTCGCGCTGTGGCGTGGTGGCGCTGTGGCCGGGCCCTTGGCGCTGCGGTGCTGTGGCACCGTGGCTCGAGTCTTGGCGCTGCGAGCGCTGTGGCGCTGCGGCGTGAGAAATCAGTTCTAGAGCTGGCGCCGCGGCGCGAGACCCCAGAAACTGAATCTCAGTTCGCGAAGAACATAGAGTTCAGCGAAATCAACACATTTTTAACACTAATTTCACGAAATCACATATACCCACATGCTATAATTCATGCATAATCATAATACAACATCTATAAAGTGATTTTAACCTATTAAAACATATAATCACATATTTAAATCATAAAAAATGGATTGTTGTTGATGTTCTTGAGGATTTTGAACAAAAACTTATAATTTAACACTACGGATTCGTTATAACACCGAATCCATTCGTTTAAGGCTTGATCTCTTCGTATTAACATGCTCAATAATATAAGGGTGTAAAATTTAGGGATAATATATAATCAATACATCAATTATCACATATAAGGCCATATGGCCATATCACGTACTCTTTTTATTTTGAAATAACATATGTACGACATGTTTTCACAACACTGATGTTATGGTTTGCAGCATATACATAATTAAACATGATTTAATACAACATAACACACATATAAACTTATAATCATTACTCCTAAACCAATTACAGAGTTTCACAGAAGACTTAAGCCATACTCATGAAAACTTTAAATGACGTAAATAAAAACTTGGTTAAAGAGATTACCCAAGCGTAGATAAAGTAATCGGGGATGAATTCCTTCTGATTCCTCCTGACTCACCCAACCTCTTAGCAAAACTCTCTGATTTTCTCTCTAATTCTCTCTGGTATTTTTTTTATCAGACTTAGAACAAAATGAAAAGAGAAGACGTCGTAATCAATTAGGAAGGATTAAATGCGCGTTGGTGGTCAGTTACCCAGTCATGGGTTAACTGACCCTAACCTCTCTTAGTGCCATGTTTGGCTTAGCAAGAAAATAACTCAAAGCTCTTTATTTTAATAAAACCTTTATCATATAGTTCAATTCATGTCACACTCTTATAAAATAAATCCCATATTTTACTTAATTTACTTTAAATAAAATATAATAATTACTCATAAATTCACATAATCATAAAATAAATTTTCTCATTAACTAATAATGTCAATTTATTAAATCTCTAATTAATTATTACATTAATTAAAATAACATAGCTTATTAAATATTTCTTTTAATACAATAAGCTCACATAATCACATACTTCGAATAATAAAATTTCTCTACATTAATTTAATAATTGCAACGCATATAATTAAATTAATCTACCACAATTGCATCAATTAATTATTAAATCTAATAATTAAATCATCGAAAATATTTATTTAATTCAATAAATATTAAAATTAATTTACAAAATTCTCGTTCGTCACGTGAGTCATCAGGCTAATGTTAGTTTGTTCAATTGAAATATTTGGGAATTATCTGTTTCTTCTAGTGATTTACCGGCTACCTTTGAATGTCTGTAGGCCAATGCTGTCTTCGGGAGGCTTCTTCCCCGATACAAAGAGTCCGAAGCCGAAGAAGATGCAGCCAGGCGAGAGAACGCTATTCTGGCGTCGGCTCTGGATAGAGAGAGAAGGGCCCATGGTACCACTCTCTTCAATAACGAAGGCCTCCAGAAGGATGTGAAGATCTTAAAAGAGAAACTGGAGACAGCCGAGACCACCCACCAAATAACCGTTAATACGAACATAGACCTGGTTCGTCGGAACGAGGCCCTTGTGGGGAAGAACGAAACGATGGTGAAAACCAATAAGAGCCTGGCGGTGCAGGTGCATGAACTCGAAGCTAGGGACTTGAGACATCTGAAGGAACGGGTAAAGCTCGAAGAGGAGCTTCGAGAACTTCGTGCTTTGAGAGATTTGGGTCCCCCTCTGACCGGAGATCTTCGGAGAGAAGTTGAACAAGAATACCGAAAATCAGCTGAGTTGAACGAGGAGATCGTCCAAATGTTCTCGGATGGATATGACGAATGCCGAAGCAAAGACAAGGCAAGACTTGTCACTGCCAAGGTTGATCCTACCATTCTCGACTCTTTGGAAGACGAAGATGATTCCTGAAGATGATTCTCTTTTCCCTTAGCTGTAGGATTTCTGTAAAAGTTTCTATCGTTTTGTAAACAGTGTTATGTAAATGAAATATCAACATTATTCCTTATGACTTCGATGTATTTAGTGTTTATCACCACTTCAATATCGTTTCAACTTAAAAAATGTACAAGCTCCTTCGGGGACTTAACTTAAACTGTTAATTAACAACTAGACAAGTCGTATAACAGGCAAGACGAAGTTAAAGAATGTGGCCTTCCGAACTCAACACTTAGAAAAAATTTGGTAATAATAACAAAGTAAAGGAATACTCATTCGTTACCAAAGTGTGAGGTAGATGTCGTGAAGGGCCTGACGAAGTCTGAATGATGACACTTGCCTACCACGAAGGGCCTGACAAGGTCTAAAGGTCGACAATTGCCTACCACGCAGGGCCTGACAACGTCTTAAGGATGACACTTGCCTACCACGAAGGGCCTGACAAGGTCTAAGGATTGACAATTTCGTACCACGCAGGGCCTGACAACGTCTTAAGGATGATATTTGCCTACCACGAAGGGCCTGACAAACTCATAAGGACCACCTGCCGAAGAGGCTACCATCGAATGGTCAGCGAGTCCACCCGAACCTCCTTACTCCAATGATGTTTGCCTACCACGCAGGGCCTGAAAAACTCATAAGGACCACCTGCCGAAGAGGCTACCATCGAATGGTCAGCGAGTCCACCCGAACCTCCTTACTCCAATGACGTTTGCCTACCGCGCAGGGCCTGACAAACTCATAAGGACCACCTGCTGAAGAGGCTACCATCGAATGGTCAGCGAGTCCACCTGAACCTCCTTACCCCGATGACATTAACAGCAACGAAGACAAAATTTGCTTGAAAAGAAAGGAATTTTTATTGATGATGACTTATAAAACCATTTACAGACTTCCGGTATACTGACATTGTAGCTACTGAAAATACTTTCGAAGCCTGCCTGCATGCCAAGTATTCTTGATCTCTGATCCGTCTAAAGCCCTCAACCGATAAGTCCCTGGCTTCGGTACTTCTATGACTTCATATGGCCCTTCCCAATTCGGCATCAGCTTTCCCAAATTCTGGAACGTAGATGCTTCGACTTCTCTGAGAACGAAATCCCCTACTTCGAACCTGCGAAGCTTTACCCCCTTGTTATAATGCTTAGCTACTCTTCGCTGATAGGCCGCTAGTTTGACCAAGGCTGTTTCTCTGACTTCTTCAAGTAAATCAAGATTGGCTTTCAGCCCTTCATCATTGTATATTTCTCTGAACTGGCCAACTCGAAGACTTGGAGATCCAATTTCAACTGGGACTAAGGCATCAGTACCATAGGCCAGTCTGAAAGGTGAATCTCCTGTTGTGGTCCTCGGAGTGGTCCAATAGGCCCATAACACGCTGAGCATCTCTTCTGGCCATCTTCCTTTAGCCTCGTCCAATCTGCGCTTGATTCCATTCAGCAGCGTTCTGTTGGTCACTTCGACTTGTCCATTAGACTGAGGATGAGCTACCGAAGTCTTTCTATGCTGGACCCCCAGTTCTTTCAAAAATGCTTCGAATTTTGATCCCACAAACTGACGTCCGTTGTCTGAAATCACCACCTTAGGAATTCCGAACCGAAATACTACTGACTCTTTGATGAACTTTAAGCATTCCTGTTCTGTTATTAACCTGAGCGGTTTTGCTTCTACCCACTTGGTCATGTAGTCGATGGCAACTATAACAAAGCTGACCTGACCATTTGATTTTGGTAGCGGACCTAGTATATCAACCCCCCAGACAGCAAAGGGTATGGGAGATAAGATCGAGTATAACTCTTCTGGAGGCTGATGTGGGATCGGACTGTTGAGCTGACACTTCTCGCACTTCTTGACGTATTCAGTCGCTTCTTTGAAGATGGTAGGCCAGTAGTATCCCTGACGAAGTACTTTGTAGGCTAATGACTTAGCAGCCATATGGTCACCGCAGATGCCCTCGTGAACTTCTCGAAGAGCATATTCAGCTTCGGACGGAGTCAAACACTTTAACAGTGGAGACGAGAAGGCCCTTCGAAACAGATCCCCATCTATCAGAACGAAATTAGCACTCTTGTACTTGATTTTCTTGGCCAATATCTGATCCGAAGGTAGAACGCCATCTGCCAGGTACTCCAGATATGGAGTCAACCAGCAGTTGGTTCGGTCAACGCACATTACCGATTCATGATGAACACTAGGATGTTGCAAAATTTCCAAGTAAACCGACCCATCAAAAACGTTAACATCCATAGTGGCTAATTTGGAGAGTGCATCGGCAATGGAATTGTCGTCACGTTCGACCCCCTGAAATTCGTAGAACTGGAAATACTGAAGCCGTTCTTTCAATTCCGCCAAGTACTTGATCATTCGATGACCTCGGGCTTCGTATTCCCCGGAGACTTATTTAACGACTAACTGAGAGTCGATGAAGATAACTGTTCTTTGCACTTCGACACTCTTGGCTAGTCGCAATCCCGCCAACACTGTCTCGTACTCTGCTTCATTGTTCGTCGCTTTAAACTGAAATCTGATGGCCTGTTGCACCGTGAATCCCTCCGGGCTGGTCAGAATAATCCCTGCTTCGCTGACGTCTGTGGTAGAAGACCCATCTGCATACAGTGTCCACGAACTCTGCTTCTGCTGAAGAACCGCAACTATGCCGTCAGATCCTCCAGCTTCTGCTACAGCTTCATTAGCTTCAAAAAACGAACACTCGACCACAAAATCTGCCAAGGCCTGCCCCTTGATGGTAGTTCGGGGATGATATTCAACGAAGAACTGAGATAACTCCATCGTCCATGCAGCTAATCTTCCCGATACCTCATGTTTGCCCATAATTTTCTTCAAAGGCTGATCTGTGTAGACTATTACCAACCTACCCTGGAAGTATTGCCTAAGCTTCTGACTAGCAGTTATTAAAGCAAAAGCAAACTTCTCAATGTTCGGGTACCTTGTTTCAGCATCCCGAAGGACATGGCTTACATAATAAATCGGGTGCTGCTTACCCCCAACTTCTCGCACCAAAACTGCTCCTACTACCAACGAACTAGCTGCTAAGTACAAATACAAAGGCTCAGCAGGAGCGGGCTTCACCAACAAAGGCACCGAAGATAAGTAGGACTTGATGCCCTGAAAGGCGTCTTCGCATTCCGAAGTCCATTGGAACGTCTTGGCATTCTTCGGCCCTTTCAACGTGTCAAAAAACGGCAAACACCTTTCTGCCGATTTGGACATAAACCTCCTCAAAGCTGCAATCCTTCCAGTCAGATGCTGAACGTCTTTAAATGACTGAGGAGTCTTCATGTTCAGGATCGCTTGAATCTTCTCTGGATTGGCTTCAATTCCCCTCTGGCTGACCAGAAATTTGCCAGCCCCTAATCCGAAGGTGCACTTGGCAGGATTCAGTCTCAATTTGTGATGATGGACTGTCTGAAAGCATTCCTCCAGGTCATCCAGATGTTTGTGCACCAACATGCTCTTGACGATCATGTCATCCACATATACTTCCATATTCTTGCCCAACTGACGCCTGAAGACATAGTTCATCATCCTCTGGTAAGTGGCCCCAGCGTTGATGAGGCCGAAGGTCATTTTCTTGTAGGCATATACCGAACGATGCGTAATGAACGCCTTCTTCGGTATATCCTCTTTACACATGGAGATTTGATGATAGCCAGAGAATACATCCATGAAGCTCAACAAGGCATACCCCGAAGTTGCATCGATGAGCTGGTCAATGTGGGGTAACGGGTAAAAATCCTTTGGACAAGCTTTATTCAGATCCGTGTAGTCGATGTAAACTCGCCATTTCCCATTCTGCTTTTGGACCAGCACCACGTTTGCCATCCACTGCGGATAGTCGATCTCAAAGATGAAGTCTGCAGCTAGCAGCTTCGCAATTTCTTCATCGATGATTCTTTGGCGCTCGGGCGCAAAGATCCGCCTCTTTTGCCAAACCGGCTTCTTCGACGGGTCCACTTCTAACCGATGCTCTGCGACATCCCTGCTCACTCCCGGCATATCCTGAGGTTCCCAGGCGAAGATGTCAACATAGCACTGTAGGAGTTCAATGAGGTTAGTCCTGAGAGGTTCTGGTAGACCCGACCCTATTTTCACCGTCTTGTTAGCCTTGCCCGGGATGAGCTCAATCTCTTCTATTTCTTCGGCTGGCATGACCAACGGTTCCGAGCTGCTTTCCGTGAAGGGTTCGATCTCTATAGCCATGGTCTGTTTTTGCTTCGACACCCCTACTCCCGAAGTGATCACGACATTTCTATAGCATCTTCTGGCCAGATCCAGATCTCCTTTTACCTCCCCAACCCCATGAGCCGTAGGAAATTTGATTTTGAAATGAGGGATTGAGGTTACAGCTTGTAAAGCAGTTAAAGTGGGCCTCTCCAAAATAGAATTATAAGCGGAATCTACATGCACAACATAAAATTTGCAAGCAATTTCTACCTGTTGGGGGGCCGTTTCGAAGATAACCGGCAGTTCAATGGTTCCAGCTACCTTGACCGGATCGTTGCTGAAGCCATATAAAGGGGCCTCCTGCCCGATCTCCATCTTCTGCCCATCAAGATGCATCCTCTGATAAGCATGAGCATATAAGATATCCATAGAAGACCCATTGTCGATCATCATACGCTTCATATCCACCGAACCCACTTGTGCTGTCACGACCAATGATCCCTCATGCAGTTCGATGGTCTCCGAAGGGTAGTCCTCATCTGTAAAGGAAATTACCGTACCCGGGAAGGGTCTATCAGTCTTCGGGAGGGTACCCGCCACTGACATGACCGAATCTAGATAACTTCGGCGCTTCTTTTCGACAAGCTTGCCCGAAGTGCCTCCAGTGATGACATCTATGACTTGCCTTGCGGGCGGTTCAGGAGCAGGGAATACTTGCTGAACCGGTTGGGCTGCCTGAACAGTCTGAACAGGTCCTCTATTTTGCTGTTGGTTTGTTCGGGCAGCCACATAATGAACTAAAGCCCCGTCCTGCACCTTTCTCTCAATAAAATCCTTCAAACTAGCACAGTCGTTGTATCGTGACCCGAGGCTTGATGATAGTCACAATACTTATGAGAATTCCCTTTCTCGGGCTTAATGTTATCTCGAGGTGGTTCGAAAATAGGTTGATTCTTAATCTGCTCCAAGATAACAGCCCTGTCAGCATTGAGTGCAGTATACGTCCTGTTTACCCTCTGAGCGGGAGCGGACGAGCGTTCCCCACCCTGTCTCCAATTATTATTATATTTCTTTGGCCTGCCGTCACGACGACCTTTATCTCCTTCATTCCTACTCTGGTCCCCCTCTGCTCCGTCCCGATCTGTCTCCTTAAGCCGATCTGAAGAGGGACGCTTGAGGCTATTCATGGCTTCCTCCACCACGATATAACCTTCTGCTTTGTCGAAGGCTTCTGCGAGACTCTTCGGGTGGTGAAACATTAGCTTCTTCACCAACTTTTTCGATTTGACCAGATCTAACCCATTCTGAAACAGTCCCACGGCTTGTAGATCGTTCAGGTCTGTCACTTGGCCGACTGCTTCACGGAATCACTTTACATATTGGCCCAAAGACTCATTCGAGTACTGTCGAACCTGAGCCAGCGAGCCAGCTGGTTTCCCTCTTCTTCTGTTACTCCCGAAGAGGGCGTGGAACTTATTGCACATGTCCGCCCAGGATGAAATCGAATCTGAAGGCAAAGTCCCCATCCATTTCCTGGCATCCTTTCGGAGTGTCGTGACAAAAGTATGACACTTAGCAGCATCGCTAAAGTCGTAATAATCCATCAGTCGGTCGAACGCCTGACTATGGTCATAGGGATCCCCCGATCCGTCATAACTTTCAATGTGAGGCAACTTCTTGGTGGAGTCAGCTTTTTCTTTCAGAATCTCCGCGGAAAAAGGGGATGCCTTCTTTCCCGAAGTATCTTTCACCTTCTGTACCTCGGCAAGCTGCCTCCGAAGCTCCTTCACCTCTTTTACTAGATACTTCACGCCCTCGGGTTGGGACGACGCTTCTTTTTTCGGTGACCCCTCCCTCTTCTGAGTGGACCGGTTCCTTACAATAGAACCCCCAACTTTCGAGGGGCTTTTATGACGATGATGGTTCACAGAGTGGAATGCCCTCGGTGGACTTTCGGGTGTACGGCCCCTAGATCTGCTTCGTCTCAATACCCGGCTGCCGTGGTGGGAATGCGCAACAACGAGCGCCTTCTTAGTATTCTCCGTAGTACGATCCCTGGATCGACCTCTTCGTTCGCTCCGACCCTGCTCCTTAGAACCGACAGGGTGATGTGCCCCCTTCGATCTTTGAGGAGTAGGGCTTCTGGGCCTTCTTCTTTCCCGAGGTCGATCCTGAGACTCACGCCCGGAATGAACAGGCACTTTCCCACTCCGACGCCCCCGTTCTTCAGATTGGACATAGCTGGAAGCTTCGTCCCTCAACTCTGCCATTCGAGACATCTGCTCAGCTATATCCCGTCGTTGCTTCACAAGCGCCTCCATGGCCCTATCAGCTTCATCTGCCATCTTAGCCAAGCGGGCAGCCTTTTCGTCTTGGTCGTCCCGGTATCGAGTTCTAGGCGAGGTGTCTTCTACTCGTCTCCGGCCACGATCAGACCCTTTCTCTGCTGTAAAAACTAGCTGTCTCTTGGCTTTGCGCACAGCTCTCGGACGAGAATCTCCATGCGATCGTTTGGACGCCGTGCTGGCATGAACACTTAGTGCAGGTCCCAAACGGTCCTTGACAGATACTCGTGGTATTGATTCACTGGCAGCCATAGGCTGCCCCTCCGGCGTAGGTGTCCTACTCTTCCCCATGAACACCGACGTAGAACGAACACAGTTTGTGATTGAAAAATACTCAGGACACTAGAACTCACCCCTCCTTCTAGCGCCAATGTTAACACCAAGATCTTCTCCCACGTCCCAATCACGTAAGACGTTTTAACCCTGCACAGTTCAACAAGTCAACACCATAAGCTTGACGGCCTGACCGTCGGGGGATAGCTCCGGCGTGAGAGTCAGTACAGGTGATCACAAGGTTAACAATGGAAGAAAATATTGACCAGTGTCTGAGTGTGTGTGAATAATAATAATGTGTGTTGTGTTTTGTTGCCTCATTTTTTTTTGTGATCCTTGCCCCATACATTCCCTAGACCCGGTTTACTGTGCCACCCACTATCTCCTGACACCTCCTCTTACCCCCGGTCATCTCAGCCGAAAGTGTGTAGCTTATTTTCCCACCTACTACCACTGTTACCTCCCGCCGGTAATCGGAGTCCCATCCTCATTAATGCCATGCAGAAAGGTGGCAGACATAACAGTCAACTACTACTTTTGTGATGATTACCGGTCAAAGATAGGATAAGTGACAACTTACATAATGGGTCAATCCAATGACTAAGCCCAATATTATAGTCAAGTAGCGGGGCCCAATTCATTTGACCCAACATGACAAAAGTGACATAGTCCAAAGGACAAGCCCATTCGGCCTGGTCCAGTATCAAAAGTATTATGGCCCAACAAGTATCTATCCATTGTGTTTTAGATCAATGATTTGAATCTGATTATATTTTATTTAATTTGTAAATTAGTTCATCAAATTGTCATATTCTTTCATTTGTTCTCTGTTACTTGCACTAACCGTGCTGCAGCATTTATGCATTTAGTCAAGCCTTGAAAAGCACTTACTGATGCTGACACTACAATTACTTTAAACCCCAACTGGGAAAAGGTACCTTTAGTCTTCCGAGTGTTAAGTGTTAAGTGTTAAGTGTTAAGTGTTAATCTGCGCTATCTTGAATTTTTTTACCTTTGACTGCGTCTACAGGGTTATTTCACGAAAGGGTGTGTACTAGAGGTCATGGAACGATATGATGATGTATGTGTACGAATCCGTCATTTATTTTACTGCTTTATTGACGTGAACTCTTATCCCAGTGTTGATTTTTCCTCTATGAATTCATAATGTAGGCTTTAGCTCCCTTCCATATAGCACTGAAGTACAATCGACAAAGATCAGAGGTATCAAAGAAAATCAAGAGGCTTTCACAGTTGGCTACAGAGAAAAAGCGAGCCGAAGAAGTGGAAAATTTGAGATCCAACATCGATATGGAAAAACATGTGGACATCTTGAAACCCGAACTGGTGAGTGTAGTTTGTCAGGAGAATAGGCATGATTTCCACTTTTATACTTCAACTCCTACAATATATTTATCTATTGCCCTGTTAGCTCACTTGTGCATGTCTATATTTATTGTTTGGTATTGATTTATAATGCAGGTTAGAGTTTACAAATTACATTTTGAGCTTTATTTTCCAGAAACTTAGAGTACATCTGGAGCAACATTAATTCCAGGAATATATTGTGAGGAGCAATACAGTATTGCCTCTTTTTGCAGTCTGCCAAGTATAGAGCTGAAGAAAACTGGAAGGAAATCTTCTCTTTCCTTGTTGAAACAATGGAGACAGCTGTAAAATCATGTCATGAAACTTCTAATCACCCCATACACATGGAAGCTGTTTCTCATTTCTTAGGCAGTATGCTGAGGATTCTTTCTCACGAGCAGCATGCTGAGTAGCACCAAAAAGTATAATATCTTACCCACAGGTCCTCTTTCTTTTCTTCCCATTCAAAGTTGGATTACCTTTATCTTGATCTGAATCATGAATACTTTGTGTTTGGTTGTATATTGCCACTGTCTCCATCTCATGCTAAGGTCAGGTCCTCTTTCTTTTCTGAGATGTCGTTAAATAATAATTTACTAGGTACGGAAGCATGATTTTCAAGTACTTGTTTACATCTTGGTCATAGATTATACAAAATTTTATCGACCAAGTTACTTTCAATTAAGGATCATATATTTAGTACAACTTTGTGGATGAGAGGACATGAGATTGTAATTTTGTTTACTAGCTCAGAAATGATTATTCTCAACATGTGCTTTTGTAAACTTCAGTTATTTTTAATGGCATAGATAAGCTGAATGGCATGTTGATGAATGATAAGCTAGTGTATGTTGGACATTTCCTTCGTAAGCAGGAAAGAGATACTGTGCTCAGTAAGACAAAGTTCAATAATGTGTTTGTGAAAAATCTTTCTGAATCTACCACTGACGAAGATCTGAAGAAAACCTTTGGGGAATATGGAACAATTACCAGTGGAGGAGTAATGAAGGACGGGGATGGAAAATCCAAGTGTTTTAGGTTTGTCAACTTTCAACATGCCAATGGTTTTGTCTGCAAAGCAAACGACAAAGGTATATTTTGAATTAGTTTGTCTTGTTGCTGCTTTCCAAATATAATGTTATAGGTCATTCTATTTCACAGTTGGACACCAGAAGTATTCTAAAACGGCTTGCTAAAGAAAATCTTAAGCAGCTGGGGAGGATGGTTGCTAAACTTGCTCATGCCAATCCAATGACAGTTCTCAGAACAATTGTCCATCAAGTATTGTGAAATAAGGGCACAAAGCATGTAAATTTTTGGACATTTTGATTCAGTTGTTATTATTAGTATATTTATTTCATTTGGTCAGAAGATAACACTAGGTTTTGTAACTGTGATGTACAGATAGAGGCATACAGGGATATGATTACTCCCGTTGTAGATGCATTCAAGTACTTAACACATGTGTGCCTAATTGGTTTTTTAATGATTATTCATTTACTCACTCTCTATCTCACCCTCCCCCAACTCTCTCCCTTTCTTTTTTTCTGGAGCTGATTTTGTTGACAAGCTTATTATGTGGTGGTTTACTTGAGGCAGACAAATTAAAAGTGCTCCTGATTTGTAACATTAACATGAATGATTTACATTTTTTGTATTAGTTTATTATGGATTCAGATCAACTTGGGCTCACATAGTTTTCATGAGTTGGTCCTGAAGTATTCTCCGTCATTGTTAACACATTATTTCATGAGATAGCCTTAGTAAAGTTGATCCAAACATCTGAATCTCTTGCTGTGGAGATAAGATTTACATTCTTTCTGATTGGAGAACTAACCCAGTAATATGTAATATAAGCTGCAATATAACCTTTAGTGCTAGTTGACAAACATCAATTTGCACTAGTTTCTTGGGTTTTTATGATGGTTGTTCGTCTATGGGCGTGATGTCGCCTGCTGTTGCTTGCTGCTGCTGATTGGCTGCTGCTGATTGCTGTTGCTTGTCGTTTTGTGAATTTGAGATGTATATATGGTTAGTTTGGTATATATTTTGTAGATGTAGTAATTTAAAAATGTAAACGAATGAAATTATTTATTATTGGGATGTATTTTGAATGGTTGATACATTTTAGTTTTAAATTTAAATGAGAATTTAGACCTTTTTTAGCTATATATTATGACATTAGCAGATAGCAGGTGACTGGTAATATAGGTGAACTACAACTTTTTTTTTCTTTTTTTAAGTTAATCTACAACATTTTAAAAACATTGTCTGAAAGATTAAACTACAACATTTTTAGCCGAAAAACGTTGTGGAATCATATCATCTACAACGTTTTTAAGCATCTAATATTTTTTGGAAAACAAATCTACAACATTTTTTAGAAAAAAAACGTTGTGTAATGTGTCAAACTACAACGTTTTAAAAACGTTGTATAAAAGTGTCAAATAGACAACACCCTTAAATACGACATTTTTGGGATAGAAACCACAACGTTTTTTACGCGTTATCTATTTACTGTTTTGTAGTAATGGATTGTAATCTTTCAACAGCTCGAGCCAACGTCGTTTCCCCATGTTCAGTTCCTTTTGGGTGAAGAAATATTTGAGGTTTTTATGATCTGTATATATCTCCACTTTCTCCCCATACAAGTAATGTCTCCAGATCTTTAGCGCAAAAATAACTGCTGCCAACCCTAGATCATAAGTAGGATAATTTCGCTCATATTCTTTGAGTTGTCATGAGGCATAGGCTATGAGTTTTCCATGTTTCATGAAAACATATCCTAAACATCTGCCTGAAGCATCGCTGTAGATGACAAATCCCTCTGAACCTGATGGTATTGTCAGAACAGGTGCTGAAATGAGTCTCATCTTGAGTTCTTGAAAACTCTTCTCACATTCTTCGCTCCATCTGAATTTTATATCTTTTTAAGTCAGCTGAGTTAATGGAGTGGCGATTCGAGAAAATCCTTCCACGAATCTCCGATAATAACCAGCTAAGCCCAGAAAGTTACATACTTCGATTACTGACTTAGGTTTCTCCCAACTTTGTATTACTTCAATTTTCGCCGGGTCAACAGATATTCCATGTTTCGATATCACGTGCCCAAGGAATGCTACTTCCTCAAGCCAGAACTCGCATTTCTTCAACTTGGCATATAGCTTGTTTTCATGAAGCTTTTGGAGTATCAGCCTTAAGTGTTGCTCATGATCTTCATGACTTTTGGAATATATGAGGATGTCATCAATAAAGACAACCACAAAATGATCCAAATATTACTTGAATACTCGGTTCATCATATCCATGAAGGCAGTAGGAGCATTAGTCAATCCAAAAGACATGACTAGGAATTCGTAATGCCCGTGCCGAGTCCTAAAAGCAGTCTTTGGAATGTCATCGGTTTTAATCTTTAATTGATGATATCCAGAACGAAGATCGATATTTAAAAAGAATTTGGCACATTGCAATTGGTCAAATAGGTCATCAATGCGAGGTAACTGGTACCTATTTTTAATGGTGACATGATTCAACTCCCGATAGTCAATACAAAGTCGCACACTCCCATCTTTCTTCTTTACGGATAAAACAAGAGCACCCTAAGGAGATGTACTAGGATGAATGAAACCAATGTCTAAGAATTCCTGTAGTTGGGTTTTTAACTCCTGAAGTTCAATAGGAGCCATTCGATATGGGGTTTTGGAAATGAGTTTTGTACCGGGTTCAAGGTCAATAAAAAATTTGATTTCATGCTCTGGGGGTAGGCCAGGAAGTTCTTCAGGGAATACGTTAGGAAATTTATTGATAATAGAAATATCATTCAAATCTGACGTATTTTTGTTTAAATCAGTGACATGGGCTAAGAAAATTTGACATCCGTTTTTCAATAAACGAATGACTTTATGTCTTGATATGACAGTGATTGACTTTAGTGGTTTGGTTGCTTGAATTCGCATAATAGGTAGGTTAGGAATATAAAAGCTAACAACCTTACGAAAATAATCAATTTTAGCATGATGAGTTGTTAACCAATCAATCCCTAAAATCACATCTAATGCAACTATTTTCAAAGAGATGAGATCAATAGGTAATGTGAAAGTGTCAATATGAATCAAACAAGATTTATAAATAGTGGATGTAATGAAGGTTTCTCCCAACGGAGTCTTAACAGATAAGTCAAAGTCTAATTTCTCTAGAGTCAAATTTAAACGTTGAGCGCAAGTAGGTGAAATAAAAGAATGGGTAGAACTAGTATCAAATAAGGTATAGACTTCGTAAGAGTTTATGATTAGTTTACCCGTGATAACTTCATTCGGGTTCCTTGCTTTTTGAGAGGTCACGACAAATGCTCTCCCTTGAACTACCGGCTTTGACTTATCTGGAACAGGTTTTGGTGTCACCATCCCAGTTGGACTTGACTTCACTGCACGATAAAATCGAGCTAAGTGACCTTCCTTTCCGCAATTGAAACACACTTTGGGTTGCTGTGTACCGTTTGGACTGATGTGTCTCTCCTCTCCGCATCTGTAGCATACGACCGGTGGTCGTTCTCCTTCCTTAAAAATGGGTGTTGGTGATGTTGTCTTTCTATCATTATTGAACCTTCTCTTTTTTAAATTATCACTTGACTCATTTCTTCTATTATCTTGGCCAGGATTACCACCGAAGTGGTTACCATTTCTAGCATGATAATTTCCTCCACGTTTACTATCACCTCTTCGATGACTGTTGCCACTGGTATGAACATTATCGTTTTGTCGGCTGTTATCTTTTGGTTGGGCTGACTCATTATCGCGGTCCAATAACTGAGCCCTATTCACAACATCTGAATATAAACAAAATTTGTGAAAAATGAGGTATTGACGAATTTCGGGCTTCAAACCTCACAGAAACATTCGCGTCATACGTTCCTCATTATCTACCAAATGAGATGCAAATCGGGATAACTCTGTAAACTTAGCCTCGTATTGCGATACGGTCATATTATTTTGTTCCGGCTTGATTAATTCCACCTCCTTCATGTGACGAATACTCTCTAGAAAGTACTTGTCGTTGAACAATTCTTAGAACTTCTCCCAAAACATCTTTAGTGTGGAAAGATGAGTACGTTTTACAGATTCTCACCAGTAATCTGTCTCTCCTCGCAACATAAAGGTGGCGAAGGGAACCTTTTGCTCCTCTGAGCATCCCAAAACATCAAATATCTTGGTGATCTGCTTAATCCACGTCTCTGCCTTGAGTGGCTCTGGCTTACCCAAAAACTCTGGTGGTCCCAGCTCCTTGAATTGCTTAGCAGTGACCAGCCGTGAGTTGCCATTGATTCCACCAGCATTTTGAACAGAAATCTCTCTCGTTTGGTGTTGCATGAATCGTAGAAAGCTTTTGAACATCCCATTGTTCATCATTTAGTCGGTGTTGTTGTTTACATGAGGATTATTGTCTTCCTGGTGCATATTATCCTGGTTATTGATTGGCGGTGTCTCAACGGTCTCATGTGCTCCATTGCTTATCTCAAAATTTTCAGATGTCTTTCTCAAACACTGCCACAAAACAAGGGTTAATTGACATGCCACATATTATCTCTATATTCTGACCGACCAATTAAATAACAAATAAGATTAGGTAAGACACACTAGTGAAGAATTTACTCGTTTCTCTCCTCCTAGTTCTAGCTTCAAATATCCGGTAGGGATCTTATCCCTAAGTTTTGATACCAACTGTGACGCCCCCAAAATAGGTCCATACAACCCATTCTGAGTCGCCAAATACATGATACAGAATTCAAATACAAACTTAATTTATACAATTATCAATTGTCGTGTAAAATACGACAAAACGTAAGTTGTGAGTTTTAATACGAATATTATCTCGTAGACAATATCCAAACTCAAATGAAGTCCTCATTATAATTATTATCGCACTATTTTATAAAATAATGAGGACTACTAAAGCCACCATCTTAGACCATCACTCCATTCCCCGACTAGTTCCAACTATATTCTCATTTTCTGAAGAAAACAATGAAAGAAAAGGGTGAGCTCAACTAGCCTAGTAAAGAATATTATGACTAGGATAATGTAGAATAAATTATCCTTAGCCTTCAACAGTGTAAAATCTGATAGAATACAAAAGACAACAAATTTAGATCAACATCTGCAGCGGAATAAGCAATCCATTAGAAGAGTCAAATAGAGAATGGTGTCTACTATCTTCTATGATTTAAAAGTTCATCATCAATATTTTATCTCTGTAACACAACTCAATAAATATTTCACATCATCGAATTATCCATGCACTACGGGCCAAGGATATTCGTTAGTATCACCAGTGGTCATGATCATGCCAAACAACTGTCCATCTATGCACTACGGGCCAAAGAGGACTTTCACCACATCATTTGTTTGTAACATTACAGGTCATGATTATACCAATATATAATTCCTGGTCATAATTATACTAATCAACAGTCCATCTATGCACTACAGGCCAAACATGACTTTCACCACAATATAAGCATGAGGATGATGAGAATGATATAAGAAATCAATCAAGTGAGAACAACATTAAAATTTAATCATTTAATTTATCCAGAGTTTAAGAATGTCCAAATTGTCAACATGATAACTAATTGTGGAGTAAAATTCAAGAATGATATTCATGTATCAAAAATAATTTGGACAGAAAATAAACCAATTTTGTCGTGAATAGTACACGAGTGAATAGTATCCCATGAATAGTACTCGAGTGAATAGTACCCCAGCATGAAAAAATTAAAATTTAATAAGAAAGTTCAAAAAAATATTTATGTGAAACGATACTAGATGAAGCACAAAATTCAAGGATATTCTACTAATTTCAAGGAGTATAGAAGCAATACTTATCAAAATATGTGTAGATTTAGGAATATGAAACGAAATAATATTACTTACATACTATAGAGTATGGAAGAAAATAATATTTCTTACGAATATTGAACAAAAATAATATCCCTTACCTTAGTAGGAGAGTAATTCTAACTGATATAGTGGAAATATTCTTGAAAAAAAACTTGCACTATTTTCTACAGTCAAAGTATCCTTATACTGAAAGAAATACGCACAATATTATAGAAGAAAAATTCTCTGATTCTAGTGTGATTTTTATTTCTTAACTAAGCATCCTATTTATAGGAGAATCGCAGGATACTATTTAAAAAAAAATCACGGGTGAACAGAAGAATTTTGGATGATTTCACGTGATTTTTACAAGTCATTACTGTTCAATAAAATATTCTAATAAAACAAAAACTTTATATAAAATATAATATATTATATTTATAATCTAATAAAACGAATAAATTTATATATAATATAAAAAGTATTCTGCTTTATATAACAAGTTTTCTGTTTTATTACTATTATAATAATAATAAAACAAAACTGAAATAACTTTATACCAGCGATTTTGAAAAATGAGTGAGTGGGGGTCCATATAATAAGTCAAACTTATAACAAATACTTCATGACGAACCCCTTTATTTATATCAAAAATTAAATAAATATTTATCACAAATCACTTATATTCAATAAACACATTTTTAATTTTTCAATAATTATTCATCATTAATATTATAACTCACAATATTAACAACCAGATCATTCTCAGGAAAGAGGGGGCTTTCCGATAAGGGTTTCTCCTTATTGGCACGCAATTAAATAACCTAACCTCTTTCCTCAACAAATCTTTCTAGACATTGTCAATAATACAAATAATAATATGAATAACTATGTCGTTTCAATTATTGATTTAATAATATAAAATATTGTGCAGATGATACTGTGACAAAAATTGATATGCAACAACTACTGTGGCAATAATTGAATAAAACTGAGTGACTTCTTAAGTAAGCATCAATAATCAAAGATACTGTACAATACCGTGTGCTACTGTGCAACCACGCGTATTACTGTAATTTTATCACCGGGTATTTCAATAGTTTAACGGTAAAAATCTAGCCGTTATTTTTATAAAAATATTATTTTTGTCGCTTCCAACAATAATTTCGTTGTGGGGTCCACCAATGATTGTGTCGTTGTACGAATATTCCCCGACCAAATGAATATTTTATGACAACTTGCTTGCTCTGCAAAATTTGCACATATCACCTATAACTATAGCATTATATCAACTCACACCTTATTATTCAAAATAACAATTAGAGAAAATTAAATCTTTATTCATAAAAAGTTGGGGTCTTACAAAAGATCTATTTTGAGTATAACATGCAGTGTTGATAGTTTTAGCGCATGAATATTATGATAGTCTAATCTCGACAATCATGGTTCTTTGAGCTTCAATTAGAGTTTTGTTCTTCCTCTCTGCCACATCATTTGTATCAGGGAGTTCTTGGTGTGGAGAAGTGGTGAATACCATGATCTCTGCAATAGGCATCAATTATTTGATAGTCACATTTTCTTCCATAATCACTTCTTATGGACTGATTTTTCATTACAAGTAAAATTAGTTATAGTGATTAATCATAAGGGATTGGATACCACTATAATAATTGTGACACACCCAAATCCAGGTACTTCGTTCCCACAGGATTTGGTGCTCACTTATCAAAAACTAATTATGTCTAACTACCCATAATCAAAGGATAAAGACATAATTTAAATAACTTAAACAATAATTTTTCCCATTAAGGGTTACATCATAATCTCAAAATAAATCCCAGGTAATATAAGCTTAAATTTATTACATCAGCTTGCGGAATAAAAATAAAACAAGTTTTATACATAAAACATTTAAATTAACTTCATTAATTCTTCAATTCCTAGGCATCTTGCCCTTCCCTTTGCTAGTAGATGGCTCATCAACTCTCTCCACCTTAGCTGTAGTGTTAATTACAAGAGTGACCAAACAATTGCTCACTGATAAAGAAAGTAATAATGATAACAACATGAGAGTGAACAATGAATGTTGAACAATAATAAACTTGCTCTACGAATCTAATATAGATAACAAGTTCGAAATCAATGTCTGAGGGTCTTAAGACCACAAACTATGTCTCCGGTATATAGGTATTATTACCTTAACCTGTACAGTCATTAGACTGTACAGACCCTGCTTAACGTACTTAGGGGGATCAGCCCTTTGTACCATGTATTGTGCACAAATATCTAACATTACACGTACAAAAATCCCCTATATTAGGGTTGTTCGTCTCAGCTTGAATTTAGAATTTCCGCACTAACGAAAGTTTAGCTCGGAACTAACATATCAGTGGTTCTAGAATTTTAGAACACTATTCCATAGTAGACTAATTCAATCAATAAGGGTTTAATATAATCAATATAGAATTGAACAAGATTATCAAGATCAAAGATCGAATAACAACAATATATAATTGAATAAACATGATATACATACAAGGTGCTATATTCAAAAGAGTTAGAACAATCCCATTTGAATCAATGTACTAGAACAATCATATGCTTCGAATGATAATAAGGAAAGTACAGCTCGCTCGATGTAACGAATTAGGTTACAAGAGCTTGTACAATCATACACTAGATAGAATCAAAAGGCTTGCTTAACTTCAATGTAAAATTTAGGAATAAATAGATTGCTCAACTTAAAGATAGCATAGCTATGAAACAGACATAATTGTAATTGAGATAGAGCAAATAAACTTGCTCAATAAAAGTTTAGGGTAAGAAACTTGCCTCAAGCGTAAGCTACACAAGTATAATGTTCGCCAATTACCCTACACATTTTAGTGGAATCACAATATCTATTAGATATGCTTACATACCATAACATGTACAATTCTAGCTAATCTTATCATTTTAGCACAAGTCTTTTTTTCAGAACCACAAGTGTACATTTCTCAACACTTATTCATTGCTCACTAAGTTCCTTAAATCATACATATCATTTTCACCTCTTACTAACTTTGCATGTTAGAATTAATAATCACAAGATATACTTCTGCTTTAACCTTGTTTTTACACATTTAACACGTTAACATAATCATTAAGCCATGTTATAATGAATGACCAAAGTCTGCAGAAGTAGCAGACTTCACTGTCTGTGACTGGCTACTGGCGCGGCCGCACTAGTAATACACAGGGTAACCGCGGGCCCACGCGACGCAACACGCCCGCACCCATATGCAGAGCACCCGCGCGACAACCGCGCGCCAGACATTGCGCCCGCTCGATGCCTCAGTTCCAGTTTTTTTTACAGAAGCTCAAAATCAGACTTTGCTTTGGCCAAAAATCCCAATTCTACAGAAAATCTCCCAACTTCAACATCTAACACTTTGTCATATTATAGTTACACATGCTAAACACCATTCTATATACAAAAACATTATATAAACATCATTTTGAAGAATCAAAACTATATTTTTTTTTCCAAATGTCTTCATTTTTACACTTTTAACGAATTCGATCACCACGAATTCGTTTCTTAATCAGTTGACACGATTCGAACTACGCCGCTTTCGTTTCTTAACATATTATCACAATCCAACTTCAATTCGCAGATTACAACATATACAAGGCATGAAATTTGGTACTTTCTAAGCCATATTATAAGAATAATAACACTGATATTTCAATTTCTTTCTTATACACCAATTTTTACGAATTTGATAACAAATAATAAGTATACATGATGATTATCAGAGTTTTGCAAACCTACAGGAATATATATACATACCACAATTCACGTGATTTCCAATCACATAGAATATATATACATATATACCGAAGCTAAAAGTTAGAATGTGGCTAGTTTATACCTTAATTCTTTGATGGTAAGATAGCCAAATTAAGAGAAGTCCTTTTCCCAAAGCCCTTCTTCTCTAACCCTCCAATATCACTGTGTTCTCTTCTTCCAAGCTCTCTCTCAACACTCTGTGATATCTAGCCAAGCATTAGAAAAGTAGACGCGTAGGAATTATAAACTGACTCCCACTTCCCCCACTAACGTCAGGTAAAAATATAAAAAGTTTGCGTCAATTGAATAAGCCAAAGGTTTGCGTCAGTTAAAATAACCCAAAAACCATAAGGCTACGTTTGGTTACACACTAATTCCCCATACTAGATTATTTAAATAATATTTATATCATATAGTTACACTTGTCACACATGTAACCCATTTTAATAGCTTATAATTTATAATTATAATAATTATATTTTTATTATAATTATGCTTATAATAGATAATTAAATAATTATATATCAAATTTATTTTATTTATTTTCTTTAAATTAAACAATTCATTTAATTTAATTATTTTCTTGAATATTAAGCAATTGATTTAATTTAATTATTTTCCTTAAATTAAATCCTTCAGAT
Organism: Panax notoginseng; assembly: GCA_016801055.1. Lineage (NCBI taxonomy): Eukaryota > Viridiplantae > Streptophyta > Magnoliopsida > Apiales > Araliaceae > Panax > Panax notoginseng. The sequence goes on along the minus strand of CM029023.1, from coordinate 104,399,474 downwards.
AAAATTAACAACACTCAATTTAATTAGCATTAATCCATTTATTTACTAAATTAATTCACCATAACTCATCAATTATTTATTTTCCTCAATAAATAAATTAGTTAAAATATTTATTTAATTTCATAAATATTTAAATTCAATTACAAATTTCTCGATCGTTACATCCTTCCCTCCTTAAAAAGATTCTGTCCCAAGAATCACAACTCAAAAATTTTATTCGCTACATTCTTCCCTTCTTAACAAGATTCTGTCCCCCGAATCGCTATACAGAATCAAGTAAACAACTGAGGATAATTCTTCATCATAACAGTTTCAAGTTCCCACGTAGCTTTCTCAGCATTGTGGTTCCTCCAGATTACCTTAACAGAAGGTATCACTTTATTCCTCAGTACTTACTATTTTCTGTCAATAATTGGAACAAGGACTTCTTCATATGACAAATCCTTCTCAAACTTTAAAGGCTCATATTGTATAACATGTTTATGGTCAGGCTTAGGTCTCAACACCGAGACGTGAAAAATATTATGTATATGCACCAATTCTGGAGGTAAAGCTACCTCGTATGCCACTTCACCCACACGTCGAAGCACTTCAAAAGGACCTATAAACCTAGGGCTTAATTTCTCTTTTTTGCCAAATCGAATTTTCCCCTTCCAGGGAGATACTTTCAAGAATATATAACTACCAACATCGAATTCCCGATTTTGTCTGTGTTAATCGGCATATTTCTTCTGTCTATCCTGTGCAGCTATCAATCTTGCTCGAATCACTTTTATGACTTCGACGGTTTGTTGCACCAACTCTGGACCCAAAAGTTGACGTTCACCTACCTCATCCCAGCATAACGGAGTTCTGCATTTTCTGCCGTATATCGTAAGGCGGCATGCCAATACTCGCGTGATAACTATTATTTTAGGAAAATTTAACGAACGGTAAATGATCGTCCCAATTTCCCTTGAAATCCATAATACATGCTCTGAGCATATCCTCTAGTGTCTGGATGGTTCTCTCACTCTGTCCATCTATTTGAGGATGGTATGATGTGCTCATTCTTAGCTGTGTTCCTAAACATTCTTGTAATTGCTTCCAGAAATTTGATGTGAAATGTGGATCTCTATCTGATACAATGGACACAGGTACACCGTGTTGTGAAACAATTTCCTTCACGTACAGTTTGGCCAACCGATCCAGGTTAAATCTAATATTGATTGGTAAAAAGTGTGCCGACTTCGTCAGTCGATCAACAATCACCCAAACGACGTCATAACCTTGCTGAGTCGTTGGAAGACCTACCACAAAATCCATTATGATATGCTCCCATTTCTATTCTGGTATCTCCAACGGTTGCAATAATCCGCTTGGCCTTTGGTGTTCAGCTTTAACTTTCTGACACGTTAAGCATTTCGCCACACACTCAGCCACATCCTTTTTTATATTCGGCCACCAAAAATGATGTTTAAGATCCTGGTACATTTTCGTACTTCCAGGGTGAATCGAATATCTTGAGTTGTGAACTTCACAAAGGACTTCTTCTTTAACTTTCGGTACTGGCGGAACCCAAATTCTCCCTTCGAATCGAAGTAACCCTTCAGAATCAATTTTGAATTTGTTTTCCTCCCCTTCAGATATTTTCTGTTTTATCTTTTCGCAATCTTCATCATGAAGTTGTGCATTCTTCACTTTATCTACCAACGTTGAATCGTTTCCTATCTAGAATAACTTCTCGTTGAATTTTATCGGATATTTAATTTCCAATTCCATCTTAGCCATTTTCGACACTAACTTCTCCTGAGCTGTCAACATCATTAATTTCTCTCGTCCCTTCCTGCTTAAAGCATCAGCAACAACATTTGCCTTTTCGAGATGATAGAAAATCTCGTAGTCATAATCTTTGATCAGCTCCAACCATCTTCTTTGCCTCATATTCAAATCTTTTTGTGTAAAGATATACTTCAGACTTTTATGGTCAATATATATCTCACACCTTTTTCCATAAAGATAATGTCTCCAAATCTTCAAGGCAAACACCACAGCAGCCAACTCTAAGTCATGAGTCGGATACCCTTTTTCATAATCTTTTAATTGACGTGATGCATACGCAATAACTCTGCCGTTCTGCATAAGCACACAGCCTAGTCCTTTATGCAATACGTCACTATACACCACAAAATTCCTTATATCATCAGGCAATGACAACACATGTGTTGTACTTAACTTCTTCTTCAATTCGTGAAAACATTCCTCACACTTCTCCGTCCAAACAAACTTAATTGCCTTCCTGGTTAAATTCGTCAACGGGGTCGCGATTTTGGAAAAATCTTGAATAAAACGCCTGTAGAAACCTGCCAACCCTAAGAAACTCCTTATCTTTGACGGTGTCTTTGGCTGATCCCAGTTTACTACAGTTTTAACTTTTGATGGATCTACCGAAATTCCGTCTTTATCAATAACATGCCCGAGAAACTGTACATGTTCCAACCAAAACTCACATTTTGAAAATTTTGCGTATAATTTCTCTTTCCTCAATGTCTCTAACATCACTCTTAAGTGTTCAACATGTTCTTTCTTGGTCTTAGAATACACCAGGATATCATCAATAAACACCACCACAAATTTATCTAAGAATGGTTTAAACACCATGTTCATCAAATCCATGAACGCTGCAGGTGCATTGGTTAAACCAAATGACATAAACAGAAACTCGTAATGACCATACCGAGTTTTGAATGCCGTCTTCAGTACGTCTTCTGGCCTCACCTTCAGCTGATGATAACCACTCCTCAAGTCTATCTTTGAAAAATACCTCGCATCCTTCAGTTGATCAAACAGATCGTCGATTCTTGGTAATGGATACTTATTTTTAATCGTGACCTTATTCAATTCTCTGTAATCAATGCAGAGCCCCATCGATCCATCCTTCTTCTTAACAAATAACATTGGTGCTCCCCATGGCGATACGCTCAGCTGAATATACTTCTTGTTGAGTAACTCTTGCAATTGCACCATCAACTTTTTCATCTCTACCGGGGCCATTCTGTATGGTGCCTTAGATATCGGAGCCGTTCCTGGTAGTAAGTCAATCACGAACTCGATTTGTCGATCCAGCGGAAGACCCGACAAATCATCTAGAAATACATCTGTAAAATCTTTTATAATCGGTATCTCTTCTAACTTCGCACTCTTCTTCTGTGTATCAACTATGTAGGCTAAGTATCCTACACATCCTTGTCTTAACAACTTCTTGGCTTGCATCACTGTCAGACAACTTGCTTGTCGAGGTGATTTGCTGCTATAGAACACAACCTTCGACGGAGTCATAAGGTTAACACACTTCCTTAGGCAATCAATTACTGCTCCGTGATTGAATAACCAATCCATTCCCAGGATAACATCAAACTCACCCAGTCTAATTGGTATCAAGTCTACCCTCATCTCTTGGCCCTTTATAACCACTCTATAATTCTTATATATGAACCTAACAGGAATCACTTCCCTATTTGCAATCTCTATGCTCAAAGGATAATCTAATTCTTCCTGAGGCAAATCTAAGTTTTGAGCAAATTCATCGGATATAAATGAGCAAGTAGCACCCGAATCAAACAGTACATACACATTAATACCATTAATCGAAATGATACCTGACACCACATCCTTAGACTGAACAGCATCCTGCACGGTCATATTAAAAGTTCTCGCAGTAGGTCGGCTTGACTGTGCTGGTCCAGTGATAGTCAATGCACTACCACCGTTGTTGTTTCCCTTTCCTCCACTTGCACTCCCCGCTAGCTTTTTAGGGCAATCACGAGCCATGTGATCCTTCGAAACGCAGGTAAAACATGCTCCTTTCTTTGGGCTAAAATAGTTCGGTGCAATGTGTCCCTCCTGACCACAGTTGAAACACACCCGCTTTCCCTTCAAACACACCCCAGTATGGTTCTTTCCACAAGTAGCGCAAGCTTCAAAATTTTTCTTCTGCTGATTTACTTACTGTCCTCCCATAGTCGAATTCTCGTTCCACTTCCTTTTCTGATTGTTACCTCCAACATTACTTCCACCAGCCTTATTTTCACTATCATTCTTCCTCTTCTTCTATTCTTGATTGTACTTGGTCAAGGCATCGCTTCCACCTTCTACGATAATTGCCTTTTCTAGTACAGTCGCAAATGTATTTAACTGGAACATTGAAACCTTGCTATACAGCCAGGGTTTGAATCCTTGTTCGAACCTTCTCGCCTTACACTCATCAGTATTGACTTGATAAGTGGCAAACCATGCCAACTCGTTAAATTTCGTAGCATATTCTGGCACCGTCATGGTTCCTTGCTTCAACTCCAGAAATTACACCTCCAACTGATTCCGAGAACTCGCTGGAAAGTACATTTCGAAAAACATTTCCTTAAATATATCCCACATTATCACTCCATGTCCCCCACGAACCTTATTTACTTGCCACCAGTAGCTAGTTTCGGACTTCAGCATGAACATCGCGAACGTAGTCTTTTGATCTTCGTTAACTCTAGCAACGTCAAACACTTTCTCCATTTCCATGATCCAAGTTTGGGCTTCCATTGGATTCATAGACCCTTGAAACTCTGGCGGTCCAACCACTTTGAATTCCTTGAAAGTCGTAACTTGAGCTTGCGGTTGATTCGCAAGTACTCCCGTCAACAAAGTCACTAACTGTTGAACCGGATTAGCGTTGGCCTCATTATTATTATTAGTAGACCCCTCAGGAGGTGCTTGTTGATGTGGTTGTCTTCTTCTAGGAGGCATTTTCTGTTAGAATATACACTTATTAGTTCATCACTCCACTTCTTGGGTATTTGAAGTTTAACTTAAACATTCCAAGATTAAAGCTATATCACATAATATTTTAAATAAACCCTAATAATTATTCATTCGTAATGTTTTAAAACATACTAAAAATAGCATAACCGCTAAAAACATCCACTTTCCTGAACTAAACAAGTTTCAGGATTACATACTCATACTATCCCGTTATTCATCTCAAAATAAAGGATTCACAATTTATTTATTCACACAATTAACCACATACTATTATCATCACTCTTATTTTCTATCTATTCATATTAAGACGTCGTAAGGCTTCTCGACGTTCCTCCTCCATGATACGATAAGCCGTCCAATGATTCATCACGAACCACGGCGAGTCTTCAAATTGAGACGGGTAATAATAGACTTGATCCTGGGCCCTATCAATCGCAGAATTAAAACCATAAGCCATCTCCTTCATCTTGGCTTTCTTCACTTGGACCTTAGCCTAAGCACGATCTGCACGTTGAGTCGCCTTCATCCAAGCATCCTCTGCTCTTGCACGCTTAGTTGATTTCTCTTTGAAGTCATCTTTCAACTTCTCCATGTCAGTCTTCATCTTTTCGTTTACTGCAAATAGGTCTTCATGTTGACCCTTGGTATGAACTAGGTCCCACTCTGTGTTTCCAAGTTTTGAATCAAGTTCCTGAATCTCTACATCCTTCTGTTCCAACGCAACGTGATGCATCTCAACCATCTCCTTCAGTTCTTTTACATTATCTTGTAACTCTATGTTACGGTCATACAAAGCATCATACATCTCAGCTGATACGGAGTGTGGTGGAAACTCCACAGGATCCTCTTCCTCATCATCATCCTCCTCTATCTCTTCAGGACTATCCTCCTCGGGATCGGTCACAGGCTCATCCTCCTGGATCAACTGTTCCCGCACTATGTGATTATCCCGGGGTTCGTCATCTCTAGATACCTGAGGTATCACCTCCCTAGCTGGACTGGACCCTCCTTCGTTAGACATCTTGTCAACAAAATATTTTAAGTTTTACTTAACATTATCGATACTCGCGAGCACATAAGTTACTAACACATAGCACATAATGTCTTTTATTGTTTAGTTTCAATGGATGCCTTAATTCATTCCTTAAAACCCGATAAGAGTTAAACACCTCTATGTTTTCTGTTTCCTTAAAGGCTACTTCCTAAGGTTTTCCCCACCTAAGGTTCACAACCTATGGCTTTGATACCAACCTCTGACACCCCCAAATCCAGGTACTTCATTCCCATAGGATTTGGTGCTCACTTATCAAAAACTAATTACGTCTAACTACCCATAATCAAAGGATAAAGATATAATTTAAATAACTTAAACAATAATTTTTCCCATTAAAGGGTTACATCATAATCTCAAAATAAATCCTAGGTAATCTAAGCTTAAATTTATTACATCAGCTTGCGGAATAAAAATAAAACAAGTCTTATACATAAAACATTTAAATTAACTTCATTAATTCTTCAACACCTAGGAATCTTGCCCTTCCCTTTGCTAGTAGATGGCTCATCAACTCTCTCCACCTTAGCTGCAGTGTTAATTGCAAGAGTGACCAAACAATTGCTCACTGATATAGAAAGTAATAATGATAATAACATGAGAGTGAACAATGAATGCTGAACATTAATAAACTTGCTCTACGAATCTAATATAGATAACAAGTTCAAAATCAATGTCTGAGGGTCTTAAGACCACGAACTATGTCTCCGGTATATAGGTATTATTACCTTACCCTTAACAGTCATTAGACTGTACAGACCCTGCTTAGCGTACTTAGGGGGATCAGCCCTTTGTACCATGTATTGTGCACAAACATCTAAACGTTACACGTACAAAAATCCCCTATATTAGGGTTGTTCATCTCAGCTTGAATTTAGAATTTCCGCACTAACGAAAGTTTAGCTCGGAACTAACTTATCAGTGGTTCTAGAATTTTAGAACACTATTCCATAGTAGACTAATTCAATCAATAAGGGTTTAATATAATCAATATAGAATTGAACAAGATTATCAAGATCAAAGATCGAATAACAATAATATATAATTGAATAAACATGATATACATACAAGGTGCTATATTCAAAAGAGTTAGAACAATCCCCTTTGAATCAATGTACTAGAACAATCATATGCTTCGAATGATAATAAGGAAAGTACAGCTCGCTCGATGTAACGAATTAGGTTACAAGAGCTTGCACAATCATACACTAGATAGAATCAAAAGGCTTGCTTAACTTCAATGTAAAATTTAGGAATAAATAGATTGCTCAACTTAAAGATAGCATAGCTATGAAACAGACGTAATTGTAATTGAGATAGGCAAATAAACTTGCTCAATAAAAGTTTAGGGTAAGAAACTTGCCTCAAGCGTAAGCTACACAAGTATAATGTTCGCCAATTACCCTACACATTTTAATGGAATCACAATATCTATTAGATATGCTTACATACCATAACATGTACAATTCTAGCTAATCTTATCATTTTAGCACAAGTCTTTTATTACCATACATTTTTCAGAACCACAGGTTTTCTCTACACTTATTCATTGCTCACTAAGTTCCTTAAATCATACATATCATTTTTACCTCTTACTAACTTTTCATGTTAGAATTACTAATCACAAGATATACTTCTGCTTTAACTTTGTTTTTACACATTTAACACGTTAACATAATCATTAAGCCATGTTATAATGAATGACCAAAGTCTACAGAAGTAGCAGACTTCACTGTCCGTGACTGGCTACTGGCGCGACCGCGCCAATAATACACTGGGTAACCGCGCGACGCAGCGCACCCTCGCCCATATGCAGAGCGCCCACGCGACAACTGCGCGCGGGCGCGATGCTTAGTTCTAGTTTTTTTTGCAGAAGCTCGAAATCAGACTCTGCTTTGGCCAAAAAATCCCAATTCTACAGAAAATCTCCCAACTTCAACATCTAACACTTTTTCATATTATAGTTACACATGCTAAACACCATTCTATATACAAAAACATTATATAAACATCATTTTGAAGAATCAAAACTATATTTTTTTTTCTAAATTTCTTCATTTTTTACACTTTTAACGAATTCGATCACCACGAATTCGTTTCTTAATCATTTGACACGATTCGAACTACGCCGCTTTCGTTTCTTAACATATTATCACAATCTAACTTCAATTCGTAGATTACAACACATACAAGGCATGAAATTTGGTACTTTCTAAGCCATATTATAAGAATAATAACACTGATATTTCAATTTCTTTCCTGCACACCAATTTTTACGAATTTGATAACAAATAAATACATGATGATTAACAGAGTTTTGCAAACCTACAGGAACTTATATACATACGACAATTCACGTGATTTCCAATCACATAGAATATATATACATATATACCGAAGCTAAAAGTTAGAATGGGGCTAGTTTATACCTTAATTCTTTGATGGTAAGATAGCCAAATTAAGAGAAATCCTTTCCCCAAAGCCCTTCTTCTCTAACCCTCCAATATCACTGTGTTCTCTTCTTCCAAGCACTCTCTCAACATTTTGTGATATCTAGCCAAGCATTAGAAAAGTAGACGCGCATGAATTATAAACTGACTCCCACTTCCCCCACTAACGTCAGGTAAAAATGTAAAAAGTTTGTGTCAGTTGAATAAGCCAAAGGTTTGTGTCAGTTAAAATAACCCAAAAGCCATAAGGCCACGTTTGGTTACACACTAATTCCCCATACTAGATTATTTAAATAATATTTATATCATATAGTTACACTTGTCACACATGTAACCCATTTTAATAGCTTATAATTTATAATTATAATAATTATATTTTTATTATAATTATGCTTATAATAGATAATTAAATAATTATATATCTAATTTATTTTATTTATTTTCTTTAAATTAAACAATTCATTTAATTTATTTATTTTCTTAAATATTAAGCAATTGATTTAATTTAATTATTTTTCTTAAATTAAATCCTTCAGATAAAATTATCAACACTCAATTTAATTAGCATTAATCAATTTAGTTACTAAATTAATTCACCACAACTCATCAATTATTTATTTTCCTCAATAAATAAATTACTTAAAATATTTATTTAATTCCATAAATATTTAAATTAAATTACAAATTTCTCGATCGTTACAATAATGAACATGATATTTGATACTACTTTTTCTCCAAATAAAAAAAAGGTCTAATTGTACTTTGATATTAATTAACTAGTAATTGCGCGTGCTTGAAGGCACGACGTAACAAAAAATTAGATTAAAATTCAAAAAATACTACATTATCTAAAGACTCTTTGCAACCTAAAATAACTTACAATCAAAAAAAATAATTATCATAATTCACCACACCACCACAATTTTTAATTTTTCTTTAAAAATAGATATCCAGAAAAATCTAAACCTGTCTACAAAACTTACAAATCATCAATAACAATTTTTATAATTCACCACACAGCCACAATAACAATTATTATTATTATTATTATTATTATTATTATTATTATTATTATTATTATTATTATTATTATTATTATTATTATTATTATTATTATTATTATTATTGTTTTTATTATTTTTACTATTATTATTACTATTATCATAATTATTATTATTATTATTATTATTATTATTATTATTATTATAGTACTATTATTATAATAATTTTTATTATTATTAGCATTATTATAATATTTATTATTATTGTTATTATTATTAGTATTATTATTGTTATTATTGTTATTATTATTATTACTAATAATAATAAAAGTAATAATTATTATTATAATTATTACTATTATTATTATTATTATTATTATTATTATTATTATTATTATTATTATTATTGTAATAATTTCCTCCTCGTTTTAACCGGTATAGATATGTTTATGAACATATTATCTATAAACAACATTCATCAATGGACATTAAGCATATGCTTCATGATCCTACAAAACCAACCAACCCAATTCAATACAGTAAAAGAACTATCAAGAGCATTATGCCGCTTGTAAATCGGGGTATTAATCTTCATACTACCCGTACTGTTAGACTAGTCATACAGAAACAAAATAGAGCTATTGGGATTATATTAATTCCTTTACGCGTGTATTTTATTACCAGAATCCTATTCATAATCATACTTGGTTTATCCGTATATGTCCCGACGTTCTCAGAAACGAAATCCCAAACTAGTTTTTCGTTTGGTGGGATAAATTCGGTATTACTTTTGAAACTTTACCAGAATTAGTCCAAACAGCATTTAAGGAGTGGAAGTTGCCTATGCCCATATACCGGTAAATAAAGATTTATCTATGCTTAAATTACTTGCTCATATTTTAATCTGTTTTGGAATCCCCTGGATCTGGAATTAGAATTTTCAATGTGACTATCAGAATAAGATACCCCACCTTAAAAGAGTGTTTTTACTAAATGGTGGGATAAAGGGCTTAATCCTACACTACCAGAACTTCTGAAGGCCATTAAGAATCATACTCAGGCATGTCTGGATGCTATCCCTAAGAGCCTTCCAGCACAACCAGTATATCCATTTGTCAAAATACAAACAGATTTAAAATAGAAGTTCCGGATTTAACTGAAACTGAATTGTAGTTAAGACTATGGAGTATATGAAAATTCAATTCTTACAATCCTTAGTCCAGGATGATAGTTCCATGAAAACTATTAGCAGTGATGAAGGATCTGATCAGGATGACAATGAGTTTAGCGTCTTAACTAGAGAGAGTCAAGAACTGGAACCTACTATGGGAGATTTTTGGGATTCTCTCACTACAATGATTTCCGAAAAGATGGAGCAAAACAAAAAAGAAAAAGTAAAAGTCTAAAGTTATTCTCTACTGTAGAAAAGATGCTCAATAATCAGAAGAAGACAACCAGCTGTCTCCAGGAAAAGAGAAACCAGCCATCCACCTTCTCAATTATCAGAAGACGACACCAACTGTCCTCAATAATTCTCCACTCAACCGACAATCTGTCTCTTGCCATCCCACTTCCTATGGCTGAGATTTAAAGAAGAAAGATAAGGATTGAGAAACCGACTCCACAAACTAGGACACGCTTCAGTCCTTACCTTATTTCCTTTCTTGTATAAATTGGGAGCCCTCACCCATGTTAAGGTAGAACGTTTTTTGATTTTCTCTCTTTGTATTCTCTCTCTCCATTCTCTCAGTAAAATACTTAATATATATAAAAGTTTGAAATTTTGAAGATATCTACAAGGCTCATCTGTAAGTTTTAATTATTGCTTCTGTTAATTATTATGTCTCCTTGCTTGATCTTTTAGATTATCATACTGAAAACAATAATCGTTATAATTCAACATATCAAACTGCTACAGACAACCATAATAATTCTTATTTTTTAGAACAGTTTAATAAATTAGAACAATTAATTGTTTTAACTAAGAGCGTTATACATGAAGAAACCTGCCGACTCATAATTCTGGGCAGACCCCCAAATCAACAATATAAATATGTTCATATAGGACTTGTTCAAGTTACTTTCAAACAGTTAACTTTACTTGGCCAAAATACCAGTATTCAATGCACACTTAGAGATGGCATGTGTCTAAACTAGAAAGCCTCTTTAATGGGTGCTATTGAAACCAGCCTTGCTCATGGACCAGTATATTTCAATATTTATCCAAATTTAAGTGTTGTCTTAACTGATAATAATTTGTCAAAAGTTTTAGAAATGAGAATTATATCTCATGGTTATGAGTATCTACCTGGATCTCCTCCTTTTGCCATATTATTCCGTATTCATCTTAAAGTTTTGACAACTTTAAATCCTTATATCTAAAAACAAAGCCAACAAGGACATACTGTCCTTATTGACACTAATCTTTTTAGTAGTCAAGTGGTTATTCCAAGGATGATCCCTTGGGAAGAAATTACTTTTCTAAAGTAGTGGCAGATTACTAACGGCGTTCCTACCAGGCCTATAATTGACAATCCATTGAGGATGTTGTCCAAACCAGTAATGGAAATGTTTATTTAAAATTTCAGAGACTTTTTACCTGAAGTCGATCAATTAACAATATCTCTTATAATATTGATTTTCCTGAATCATCTAGACAGTCTGTGCCTGAACCTTTAAAATCTGTTTCTCAAGAGTCTAAAAATTCAGTAATGAGTCTGTTAAAATTGAAGACTTAATAAAAGGAATGCATATTTATGAAAATCAAATACCTCATGGTATTTATGAAACAAATATTCCTCAAAACAGAAGACCTTATAGTCCAACTGCTAGTGATATGCATTTTGAGTGTTAAATGGATTTTTCTCCTAATAGTAAAATTCGTCAATGTTTAAACCACGAGTTCGTGCAAGATAAATACCATAATTTTAGAAATTGGTATTTTAAAAATCATGATAATGATAAATTAGCAGAAATAAAATCTAATTATTATGCTTCTCTGAATAAGAATCAGTGTGTATTATCATTTACTAAATTATATTATAATTTTGTTTTAAAATCAAAATTTTAAATTGAAAGTCAACTGAATGTGTTAACTGGAATTCAAAAGGATTGGATTACCACAAGTGGTAATATTATCCAATCCATTCATCCGCCTCCTAAGTCCCTTGAACTTAGCTCAGGAAATAATAATTTAAAACCTTTAGTTATTAATCTGTATGTTGATATACCTGAAAACCCCTATCAATAAGGAGATATTAAAATAAAGGATATTTTACCCTTGTCTAAACAGAATAATTATACTAATCTATTTCTTCAAACAGTAGGAAAACAGTTACCAGAATAGAAGAACAAATTAATCATATTAATGATAAATGTCAAGTTGTTCCTCAAAAGATTAATCTTCAACATGTAACCATTAAACCACCTTTAGAAGTTAGTTTGAAAATGAAATCTTCTAAAGCTGATGATGAGTTTATAGATAACCTTTAAATAAAATAAAAGATTTAAAACTTACACCTGCATCTACGTCCTAGTAGAATATGATGTCTGGACAACCTTCTTCACATACCAGTCATAATAGTACTGCTAATGATGAAGATGAAATTGATGATATTTCTCCGGTTCATATTTTGGAAATACAATTATTTTCAGGAGATGCAGCATATTAATAAAACAATTTACAGTCAAAAACCAATACATCGTATGGCTTTATCTGGACCTAGTAGGTATTATTATCCCCGTCCTACTCCTCAGGATATTTTGTATGAAGAAGATTTTCTTCATACACAAAAATCTTACCATGGTAAAACCATTTATGAATAGAATATTGATGGTAAGACTGAATATCAGATATATGAAACCATATACCATATGATGAAGTATGTTACTGTCTGCAAACAGAATGATAATACTGACCATCAGATCTGTTGTTTCCTAGTAAATGGATTTATCGGTATTCTTAAAGGATGGTGGGATAATGCACTTGCTAATACACAAATAACTGAAGTTCTCCAGTCCTATAAGAATAAAACAGACCCTATTACTAAATTTGAAACAAAAAGAGAAGATTCTTGCTACACCTTAGTACACGCAGTTATTCATCATTTTGTTATACCAAGACTTATGAATACTGATAGGAGTAGAAAACTTTTACAGAACCTTCGTTGTCCATCCTTAACCCATTTTAGATGGTATAAGGATGTCTTTTTAATGAAAGTAATGCAAAGAGCGGATGCCAATAGTGAACATTGGAAGGCCAAGTTTATTGATGGACTTCATACTTTCTTTGCTAAAAAAATCCGTAAAAAACTAAGAGATAAACATAACCGTATGAGTATTCTTTATGACCAGTATTCTTATGGACATCTTATTTCAGTAATTATTGAAGAAGGATTATCATTATGCAATGATATGAAACCTTAATAATTAATGAAAAAATAGAATCTCACCACAAGACATGAGATAGGAGAATTTTGTGATCAATTTTCTTATGACACAAAATTACAATATCCTCAAAAGGCTAAAAACATCATAATTCTAAAAATCCTAAATCTTACCGAAGACGTTCTTCTAAGAAGTCTTCTATTAATAAAACCCCTAAAAAATCTACTAAGAAGAAGAAGAACAGTAGTAAAAAAGATAAATCTAAAATAAAATGTTATAAATGTGGTAAAACAGGACACTTTGCTAATAAATGCAAATAAAAAATAAAACAGAAACTAAATGAAATGTCCTTTGATAAGGACAATGAACAATAAATTCTTAATTGTTTGTCTGGCAGTAATTCAGAACCAAGTTCAGACGATTATTTAGCATAAATTTATTCTGAATCTTGCAATGATTCTGGTGATGAACAATGTCAAACCTGTACCGTAAATAGCTGTAATACAATTACTGAAGCTGATTATTGGAAAGCTATCATCAAGATGAATGGTTTAGATATTGGAGGACCTAATATCAATGTCTTAGCTGACACTCAAAAATCTCTTCTTGACTTAGCTGATCAAATCAAGGATCCAGAAATTAAATTAAAATTTTTGGAGATCTGTTATAAGAATAAAAAAACTGAAGATATTCTTACCATTGATCAATATAGCATGAGGGAAGTTACGAAACGTATGCATAATGCTTCTACAATAGAAAAACTGACTACTATTCAGGATCTTAAAAGTAAAATAAATATTTTAAAATCTAAAATAAACAGTTACAAAATACTAATGTTATCATTTTCCAGGATCTAAATAATATTAAACACCAGTTAAATCATAAACAATATGATAATACAGAAACCTCTAAACCAAAATCTTTTAATAAACCAGAGTCTTCTGAACAATATTTGATGCTTATGAACCAAGTAGTCTTTCAGAAATGGTATATCAGAATTACTTTTGTTATCAAACCGGACTTTATTATTAAAGATGCCATTGCCCTAGTAGATAGTGGTGTTGACATGAACTATATTTAGATAGGATTAATTCCTACTAAATACTTTCAAAAAACCACTCAATCTTTAACTAGTGCAAGTGAAAATACCATGAATATTAAATATAAAATTCTTGAAGTTTTAATCTATAATCAAGGTTTATGTTTACCTACTTCTTTTGTTCTTATCCGCAATATGAATCAAAGTATCATCTTGGGCACCCCTTTCTTGTGTCTCCTGATGCCTATTTCAAAAATTAATACTTGAGGTATTTATACTACTCTTAACAATAGACATATTGTGTTTGAATTCATTACAAAACCTTATACAAAAGAATTAAATCAAGTAAAGCATATGATTTATTCTAAAGAAAAGCAAATTAATTTTATTCGAAAAGAAATAAAATTTCTTACTACAGAACAGAGAATTTTACAGCCCTCTTTACAGGAGAAAATAAAATTAATTCACAAGACTCTTCAAGTTGAAATTTGTAGTGATGTTCCTAATGCATTCTGGAATAGGAAGAAACATATTATTTCTTTTCCTTATTTTCTTAATTTCAATGAGAAAAATATTCCTATTAAGTCTCGACCTAGTCAGATGAAGAAGAAATATTTACTTCTTTGTAAAATTGAAATCGAGTCTCTTAAACAGAAAAAATTAATAAAACCTAGTACCTCTCCCTAGAGTTGTATAACCTTCTATGTTAATAAAAATGCAAAAATAGAACGAGGAACTCCTAGACTCGTTATCAATTATAAACCACTTAATGAAGTCCTTTAATAGATTAGATATCCAATTCCGAATAAAAAGGATCTTCTTGACAGACTTCATGATGCCACTATTTTTTCCTAAATTTGATATGAAATTAGGATTTTGGCAAATTCAGATTAGAGAAGAGGATACTTATAAAACTGCTTTTACTATACCTTTTAGCCAATATGAATGGAATGTTCTTCCATTTGGTGTAAAAAATGGACCTTCTGAATTTCAACATATCATGAATGATATTTTTAATCCTTTTATTGAATTTATTATCTGTTATATTGATGATGTCTTAATTTTTTCTTTATCTATTGACCAGCATATTAAACATTTAAATATTTTTAAAAATGTTATCATAAAAAATGGTTTGGTAGTTTCTGCCCCTAAAATGAAACTTTTCCAAACTAAAATCAGATTTTTTGGACATAATATTTCCAATGGAACTATTATTCCAATTGACAGATGTATTGAATTTGCATCTAAATTTTCGGATGAAATTAAAGATATTAATCAACTGCAAAGATTTTTAGGAAGTTTAAATTACATTCGAGAATATTATCCAAATCTTTCCCGGGATGCTTCCATTTTATATTCTCGGTTACGAAAAAATCCTTCACTTTGGACTACGGAGCATACTGATGCAGTGAAAAAGATTAAAACCAGGGTCAAATAGCTACCTTGTTTATCCCTACCTAATCCTGAACGGAAGAAGATCGTTCAAACTGATGCTTCTAATACAGGATATGGTGGAATTCTAAAGCAATTTAATCCTAACCGTAAAACAGAGGATCTTGTCTGTTTTACTTCAGGAGTATGGAAAGGACCTTCTTTAAATTATCCTATAATAAAAAAGGAATGTCTTTCAATTGTTAAATGCGTTTTAAAATTTTAGGATGATCTTTTGAATCAGCAGTTTTTAATTAGAGTTGATTGTTCTGCTGCAAAGCAGATATTTAAAAAAGATGTTCAAAGTCTAGCATCTAAACAGATATTTGCTACTTGGCAAAGTACTTTATCTGTATTTGACTTTGATATTGAATATATCTAAGGAAAATAGAATTATTTACCAAATTTTCTAACTAGAGAATATTTGCAGGAATGACCAGTAGAAGCCGTGGCCGCGGTCAACGAGGCCGAGGCAGAGGTAATCTGTATTATACAGAATTTCCTAGTCTAAATACTCAATTCAGTAATTCTTCATCTTCTTCTAGCCAACCAACAGTAAAAGATGTTCTTCTATTACTAGAACAGTATATCCTAAACAAATATGTGGAAGAAACAGTATTGATTATCGAATCGAATGATGAAAAATGGATGAAACATCTATGGGAAATCAAGAGGCCATTTATCTAAGGCTTCCTTAACATCCTGATAGGCAATAAGTTATGTTGCCTTCAAACCGTTAACTTTACTTGGTCAAAATACCAATATTCAATGCACACTTAGAGATGGTAGGTGTCTAAACTGGAAAGCCTCTTTAATGGGTGCTATTGAAACCAGTATTGCTCATGGACCAGTATATTTCAATATTTATCCGAATTTAAATGTTGCCTTAACTGATAATAATTTGTCATAAGTTTTAGAAATGAGAATTATATCTCATGGTTATGAGTATCTACCTGGATCTCCTCCTTTTGCCATATTATTCCGTATTGATCTTAAAGTTTTGACAACTTTAAATCCTTATATCTGAAAACAAAGCCAACAAGGACATATTGTCCTTATTGACACTAATCTTTTTAGTAGTCAAGTGGCTATTCCAAGGATGATCCCTTGGGAAGAAATTACTTTTCTGAAGCAGTGGCAGATTACTAACGGCGTTCCTACCAAGCCTATAATTAGACAATCCATTGAGGATGTTCTCCAAACCAGTAATGGAAATATTTATTTAAAATTTCAGAGACCTTTTACCCGAAGTCGATCAATTAACAATATCTCTTATAATATTGATTTTCCTGAATCATCTAGACAGTCTGTATCTGAACCTTTAGAATCTGTTTATCAAGAGTCTAAAATATCAAGTAATGAGTATGGTTAAAATGAAGAATTAATAAAAGGAATACATATTTCTGAAAATGAAATACCTCATGGTATTTATGAAACAAATATTCCTCAAAACAGAAGACCTTATAGTCCAACCGCTAGTGATATACATTTTGAGTGTTAAAATAGTAATATTCATCAATGTTTAAACCAGGAGTTTATGCAAGATAAATACCAGAATTTTGGAAATTGGTATTTTAAAAATCATGATAATGATAAATTAGCAGAAATAAAATCTAATTATTATGCTTATCAGAAATAAGAACTAGTGTATATTATCATTTACTAAATGGTATTATAATTTTGTTTTCAAATCAGAATTTTACACTGAAAGTTAACTGAATGCGTTAACTGGAATTCAAAAGGACTTGATTACCACAAGTGGTAATATTATCCAATCCATTCATCTGCCTCCTAAGTCCCTTGAACTTAGCTCAGGAAATGAAAATGTAAAACCTTTAGTTATTAATCCGTATGTTGATATACTTGAAAACCCCTATCAACAAGGAGAGTTAAAATAAAAGATATTTTACCCTTGTCTAAACAGAGTAATTATACTAATCTATTTCTTCAAACAGTAGGAAAACAGTTAACTAGGATAGAAAAATAAATTAATCATATTAATGATAAATGTCAAGTTGTTCCTTAAAAGATTTATCATCAACCTGTAACCGTTAATCCACCTTTAGAAGTTAATAATTTCAAAATGAAATCTTCAAAAGCTGATGATGAGTTTATTGATACCTTTTAAATAAAATAAAAGATTTAAAACTTACACCTGCATCTACGTCCCAGTTGAATATGATGTCTAGACAACCTTCTTCACATACCAGTTATAATAGTACTGATAATGATGAAGATGAAACTGATGATATTTCTCATGTTCATATTTTGGAAATACAAAATAATTTTCAGGAGATGCATCATATTAATAAAACAACTTATAGTCAAAAACTAATACATCGTATGGCTTTATCTGGACCTAGTAGGAATTATTACCCCCGTCCTACTCCTCTGGATATTCTGTAATACCCGTGAATTTTAAATAAATTATATTAATGTTGAGAATAATGATTATTTGAATATTTAATTGAATATAAATATATATAGTGTTTGCATGAGTTGTGGTAATTAATTTAATAAGCATATAATAATTAAGAAATGTAGTAGAAGTGATGAGAAGCTTAATTTAAGCTTATGAAATTATGCCTAGTGTGGCAAAGTGATGAAATGAGAAAGTTACTAATTAAATTAATGATGAAATGGATTAAATTAATTAGTACTAGTAGTATGTAAATAATTACTTAGTGTGATTGACTAATTTCTATTATTTTTCATTAAATATCGTGAGCAATAGCATGTAAGGTGTAGTCCTATATTGTTAGGTTTCTTCATTCAATATAAAATAAGGTGTGACATTTGAATGTGAATAATAATTATATAAAACTATAGGATAAAAGTAAGCTTTAAATTATGTAAATTGCTAAGTTGTATGGAAGAGCCTTTTGTGACATCATGATGTATGGTGTAGTAATTAAATGTGTATTTTAAACATATGAGAGGAATTAAATTTTAATAAATAAATATTTATTATTAAATGTTTATTTTAATATTTTATGTAGAATTGGGATAATAAGTTTTATGGAAATAATATTGGTACCCAACTAAATTATATTCTAGTCTAATGTAAATATTATTTGAAGTAAACCAATGTACATGAATTATATAATTCTATGTGTTTAATGTATGAGTGGGTGTATATGTATGCACATTTGTAGACAAATATCAAATAAACTGTTGGTTGATTTCACAATCAAAGCAAACGCGAAAGTATACACGATCAACAAGTAATACAGCGATAAATTAGAGTGTCGATCCCTCAGAGAATTCCAATTAATAAACTCCAACTACTAGTACTGTATCAATTCAATTTTATTTAAACAACTAAAAATTGTGATTTCATTTTTTTTAAACTTAAGAAAACTAATTTTAATAAAGCAAGAAACTACTATAAAAGAAAACAAAGAACAAATTAAGAATTATTTGAATGCAGATGAATGATAAATAAGACTCCAATTTCTCCAAATATGATTATTAAATCAATTATCCAATTATCCTAATTATTCCGTCCACTGAATTGTTAACATGAATTCTCAAATGCCAAAAGCCCTCTCTCGAGTGATCAATTGCCTTCTATTTAACCCAGATTAATTTTGCTAATCTCTATGCAAATCAATTGAATTAAACTCGCTACAATCCCAATTCTTTATGTGTTACATGCGGCAAATAGATATTCTCATTCTATTCACAAACCTAATTATTCACTGTGCAAAGAACTAAGTCACATGTCACCCTGCCCAGTTCTAACTCTAAAATTCCTCTCTCAATTCCTTCTAGAGTAACACGGTAATTATTGGCCAGATAATTAATCAATAAATACAAGGCAAGACAAACAATTCACTTTAACATAAATAATTGAAATAAATTAGATAATCAATTCATAACCATAAGAGGTTCCATTGGAATCTTAATAAAAGGAATTAGTTCATGACGGAAATAAAAATCAATAATTGTTTGCAAATTATCCTTAAAGAATTACAAATTAAAAATAAAGAAAAGAAGAAGAAAACTCTGTAGCCAATTCTTAGTCTTCAAGTAATCCTTGTGTAGCCTCCAATGAATGAATGAATAAGATTAGATAGATCCCTAATTTCAGCACTTAATCTCTTTTTATAGCTTTTTACAATCTCAATCCAGTTAGGCTTTAAATCACCTTCAATAATCAAGTCAGCCGAAAAGTCAACGCGCGTCCCAGTCAAAGCCAGCCGAGGCTCAGTGCCCCGACGCTGTCCTTAGTGTAATTTCCAGTGCCCTGGCGCTGGACTTCTCTGAAATTACCATATTACCACTCTTTGCCCCAAATTCCCAATTCGTCCCTGCAGCTCCCGAATCTGCAAAACAACCACTAAACCCAATAAACATATTCCTAAATGACTCGAAAATACAACAATTTAAACCCAAGTATATCCGATTTATGGGTATATTACCCACTCATCAAATACCCCCAAACTTAAATCGTTGCATGTCCTGAAGCAACAAACACAAAACAATACTAATAATATGAAAACGACAACTCATGCAAATGCAACTAACTAAATGAACTTAATTCCAGCATCCAATAGCTCACGTATATCCATAGGCCTCAAAAAAATCACAAAAACATGCTAATACTTCATGTGAACACAAATCAATGATATCCCAACAATCAACCAATCCAAATCTATTATTACTGATATTGTGAGTGTGTTCAACAACCATGCTAACTAATGAAGAGAAAAAAGCTAAAAAATAATAAAGTTTATAAAAAGCTTCATACAGTTATACTCAAGAGTTCATCAAATAAACTAGATTCAACTGAAATTAAATAATCACCAAAATTCAGGGGTCAACATGAAATACTTATGCTTATTATTTTATTTTTTTTCTAGACGGGGGCATTTTGCACTTTTCCAGCTTTATTATTATTATTATTATTTTCTCTCATGACTATGCATTGTCTTATTTCCTTAGGCTTTTCAATGCTACCTTAACGAGCTTTCGACCAACGACTCCCAAGCCATTAAGACCTTAGGGCGCTAGGTGTAGAGACAGTCCCCTCGGGCTTACTTGCTCAAGTAACAAAGGCCACAAAACTAGACAAGCACGCCACAGCGTTTTTTTTCCCGCTTATATATTCCAAATATTTTTCCCCCAAACTCGAGTTTATGTATAAATTCAGTCTTCACTAGCTATTCAATTTGTCTTTTCATTTCACTAGCAATCAACCTTTAGAACTCTATTATCTAACCATTTAAACTATTATAGCCAACATGGTCGTTTTTCAAAGTGCTATCCTATAATATCAGTGTCAAACAGATAAAGATTCAAATCATGTCAAGAAAATCAAATCACTGACTCAACAATCCTTACTAGACTTGTTCATGCAATTCTAATTTCATCATTGACCCCCGAATAAACGCACTAGCAAACGCCAGAATTATTATGCAATCCTAAATGCAATATTTAACTAACAATAACAATCCAACTCCGCAAACTAATAACAAACTACAAATTTGAAAATAAAACTTAACTACCCCCAAACTAATCTAGAGCAATGTCCTCATTCAAAAAATATAACAAAATAAAACTGAGAACTTCCCTGACGAGCTTATTCTTCAGGTGGTGCATCATCATCCTCGCTCATCTCTTGATCGGAAGGGGGAAATACAGGGAGAACATGAGCAGTTGGGAAATGGCTAAGTTGAATGCCCGGATGTGATTGGACAGTCAATGCATTCTGTGCAGCAAATTGGTCAACTAAGAATTTGAAAATCACGTCTTGCCGTTCCGACAAGCGCACATTCTGGGACTCCATATTATAAAACCAGCTGTCTATCTCCCGCTGGACAGCTTCAGGAACCACTCCACGATGAGCTGCTGTAGATGGGCCATAAGTAGGTGGAGCCGGAGGTGGTGGGGCTTGTGTAGGTGCAACTTGGGGAATTATGAAAACCAATCCCCTAAGGTGATTTACCCCACCTGTCCACACTTTATACCTGCTGATCAACTTATGGTCCAACACGGGCATAGGTGTTTGGATCATCTCATCCGATTTCCATTTTACTCCGAACTTAGCACACAAAACGCAGATGAGAGACGGATGTGGTAAACCTCCTGTGGTTCCACCTCGAGATGCTCGAAGAATAGACTGCTGGATCACGTGACCGACATCTATTTGCAAGACTTGGATAATTGAATATAGCAGCACCGCTCGTTCTTTAGTGACATGGCTCACATGTGTGCATGGCATGAGTTTGGCATAAATGAAAGCATACCACGCCTTCCCATATATACTGAGGTTAGAATGGGGGAAAGTCATGCTACCCCGTTCATGCACGGTCCATGTGGTGCCCAGTTGACACAGCTCGCAGACTATCTTCTCATAATCTGGACCTTGGCTTAGAAGCCCGGCATACTCGTCGTTAGGATCTTCCAAATTCAGTTGATAGCACCAATTGATATCTTCGTCGCCAATTTTCACTGTCTTTCCCCTCACAAACACTCTGTAGTGATCGTGTTCTGAAACATTAGGGTAGAATTCCTTGACAATTGCAATCACTGCTGGATTCGGCTGTTCAGTGAGAGAGACCCAGTTTCGTTCAGCAATCATCACTACTATTTCTCCATCGTTGGTTTGATCGGGACGTAGACCCCGTTCAGGGATTAGTGAGCGGGTAGCCATGCGGTTATAGCGTTCTTGTGCTTCGGCAGAGATGAATCGGCGTCTATCAAATCTCGACGGAGCCGAGGCGGAACCGGAACCGTCTCCACGTTATCGTTTGGAAGTCATTGATAAATTTCAGATAGTAGTGGAGGCGTGGGAGGTATTTGAAAAGATGAGGAGATAAAAACCGAGTGTTTCAACTTAAGTAGGAATCTTCTTCACATCCTCAGCGCCGAGGCGCTGGGATTTAGCTTAATGACAGTGCCGGGGCACTGCATGTCAGTAGGTCCTGATTGAGCTCAGCGTCGGGGCGCTGAGTTTACCTTGGTACTGGGCGTCGGGGCGCTACATGTCAGTAGCTGATGACCGAGACCAGCGCCGGGGCGCTGGTTTTGCATAGGGATCAAGCGCCGGGGCGCTGCATGTCACACTATTCCTGGAATTAATTTTTTTATGCCATGTACAGGTCATGCATACATGAAAAATTTTAAGAATCAGTCTAGTAAAATCTTATTCGAGCAATACTAGAAGGTTAAAATAAGAAAATAAAAGAATTCTAAATCGAATAAAAATAGAACTAAATGGGTTGCCTCCCAATAAGCGCTTGGTTTACAGTCGTCAGCCTGACTTTTTGGTGTTGCTCAATTAGTCGCTGGATCGGAGAAGTACATGACCGTAGCTTGTCGTTCGATGGGTCCACTCCAATAATGTCTCAGACGTTGGCTGTTAACCTTGAATGTACAATTTGAATTTGGTTTTTTGATCTCGATGTTACCATGTGGTGCAACAGACACGACTTTAAAAGGTCCCGACCAATGAGATTTCAGTTTTCCAGGGAATAACCGCAGTCGAGAATTGAAAAGCAAGACTTGTTGGCCCGGTTCAAACGTCCTATTGAGAATTTTCTTATCATGCCAAGCTTTGACTTTCTCCTTGTAGAGTTTTGTGTTTTCATAGGCGTTGAATCGGAATTCATCCATCTTGTTGAGCTGCAGCAACCTTTTCTCACCCGCTGCTTGTACATCGAAATTGAGCTTCTGAATGGCCTAGTGTGCACTATGTTCTAGCTCGACTGGGAGGTGGCACGCCTTTCTATAAACCATTCGATAAGGTGACATGCCGATCGGATTCTTGTATGTTGTACGATATGCCCATAGAGCATCGTCAAGACGTAATGACCAATCTTTTCGTGACGGATTGACCACCTTTTCTAGAATTCTCTTGACTAAGTTCAGAACTTACATGTTTTGCCATCCCAAAGTCAGCAAGCTTGACAACTCCATATGCATCAACAAGTAGATTAGCCCTTTTGATGTCCCTGTATAATGTTATCATCATCAAACTTGCGATTTATTATGATTAAGTTGCTTAAATCAATTGGAAACCTCATAATCCTTCTTGATTTGTGAATACGTTTGAAGACTGCTAGTATATGTTGTATTTGAGTTTGACTCTTGTACATGAATACTAAAACTCCATCACATATGAAATACTAGTAGTACATGTGTATTGTCATTGTGCTATGCAAGTAGGCCAACCCAGAAAGGATGTGGCGGGTGAAATTTTGTACAATAGATTCTGTGATTACTCCACAGTGGCCATGAACATATTTAACTACTGAACCTAGGTGAACATACTCCAAACATATGTAAAACCGGTCACCAACCTGAATGTTCATAAAATTAATTTCTCATTCTCATAGGTAAGTAGATCTTAGTGCAAAAATAGACATCCGTGTGCAACAGGGAAACCACTTACTATTTCACTACCATAATAATGCACAATGTTCGTATGCTTTAGCTGACTTAGAACTTTAATTTCCTGTAACAATGGAAAGGAGTTAGAGCAACAATAAATTAATTATTTTCAGAAGTTTATATGAATCGAAGGACATAGCCTAATACAAGACACTACAAAAGTCAAAAATAAATGTGACATTATATCTTATTTCCTGGGAAATATAAAAATAGAGTTCAGTTCATTTCTCAAATCAGATAGACTATTAATGACCAACAAGTACAATATCACATATTAGAGTCCCTAAAATATGTTATCCCAAAGAAGACTCCCTATTGTGCATTTTAGTCAGGAAAATAATATTTAAAGGACAAAATCTTCACAGTTCTCTGTCTCTCTTTCTCACAAGCAAACACAATGCTTGCAGATGCACAAGCAGTATACAAAAACCAAAGCAGCATTAAAGATTGGTACAAGTAGCAATTTCGTAACTTATACCCAATAATGAATGCACAGTGCATACTAACCGTGATTGCTTAACAGTTAACACTGCAAGTCGACAAAACAAGGGCAGCCACCAAAATACCAAAAGGAAAAAAAACTCTCAAAATCGTTTATTATTTCAGCTAACACTTCAATCAAAAGCAAAATAAAGCTAAACTAACTTTTCAATTTCCCAGAAACTTTTGTTTGAACAAACTTTAAAAAGAAAAAAACACCCTATGTAAAATTACCTAAATCATCATCATTTCTAAAAAAAGCTACACAATAAGCCTGTGTATAAATAATAATCATTCTTGCATACACTTGTAAATATAGAAATACATAAACAAATAATAATCCTCAGAGAGAAGGATGCATACACTTATAAATATAGAAGCCTGTGGTAGTGCTGATTGAAGCGCCACTTGGGTCCAAATTTGGGGCGGGGAGGTGGAAGGAGGCATTGTCGTTTGTATTACCGGCGAAGGAATCGTCGCCAGTGAAGTTGAAGGCAGAGTCGGCAAGGTTACCACGAGCGCTTCTAGGGTTATTGGAATTGGGGTTGTTGCGAGTGAAGTCGGCGATCCGACCTAGCTTGTCGGACCGAGAAAAGGGAGCAAAGGGAACGTTGACGGAGTGGTTGGGGAGAAGAGAAATGTTGATTCCGGCGGAGGGTTCAACCGGTCCCCAGTCGTCGGGATTGAAGGGGACGGTGCCAATTTCAAAGCCTACCATGTTGGTACCAAGTTATGGAGGTAGGGAGTGAGAGAGAAGAGAGGTTAGGGTTTTGGGCTACAAGAGACTGAAGATAGAGAGAAAAGCGTTTTATTTTAATTTCAGATACTTTCGTGTTTTTTTTTGCTCCGTGTTTTTTACATAGATAACATTTTTTTATAAAAACGTTATCTATTTAAAATCAAAAATTACTCTTATAAATATATAACATTTTTTTATATGTATCTACAACGTTTTGTTAAAAAACGTTGTAAAAAAATACCACAACATTTTTTATAAAAACGTCATCTTTTAAGTGTTGTCTTTTTATGGTTTTGTACTAGTGGACACTGCTTAACTGGTTTGTGAAACCGAGATTCGTTAGGGTCCGGTGGCTTGATTAAGCGAAAGGAAGGTGTTAGGCACCCCCTGACTTCCGTGGTGACACGATTACGGCCACTTTTCAGTGTAAACTTTTATCTGAATGTGTGTGTAGGTCAATGTGAAATTATCTGGAAGTAGTGCTATGCCGCATTTCACCTATATACAAAGGGTTTGAATTTTGTATAAAAGTTCAATTTTAACAAGATATGGCAGTGATGTTTTGTAATACAGGTTTTTCAAACACTTGTGCTCAATAGTAATTGAGGCATTTGATGCTTCCATTTTATTATGTGTTCGGCTTGATTGCTTTTATTATTTTCGAGATGCAAGGCATCTTCGAGAAAATAAGGTACATAACAACATCGAACTCCTTATGGGCATGAGAGTCATCTAAGAAAATTCGGACACCGTGAATATTATTCAAGCTGGCTAAAATTGGAAATGTCCATCACAGGAACCGAATCTAGATTCAGAAACTGAATATGTGGTCACCTGATTCCTATGTTCACATGATGATGTAATATATACAAAAGCTGTAAACAGTTATATATATAAAAATTGTATATATATATATATATATATATATATATATATATATATATACACACACACACACACACACACATAATTGATCAGGTCCGGGAGTCCGAATTTTGTTAAAATCAAGACTTCTTTTTTTTGTTTTTTTTAAAAACATCTAAAAAAAAGTTTAATATTTTATGGAACTGGAATGTTTCCATAATACAGTATTTTGGGTGTGCTTTTGATATATATAACAAAACAAATGTATTATGGAAAAATTCCAGTTCTATAAAATATTAAACTTTTTTTTAGTTATTTTTTAAAAAAAAGCAAAAAAAATTAAATAATAAGTTCCGGATTTTACTCCTGTCCGGGAGTCCGAACCTGATATATATATATATATATATATATATATATATATATATATATATATAAGCAATAAAAGCCGCGGACCGACAGTCTGGACATACACACACAACATGACTCTCAACGTGAGTAAGTGTGTGTGGATGGAAGTGAGGTAAGGCTTAAAGAAATCTGAGATGTCTTATAGTGGGCTGCTGTGACACCCCCAAAATAGGTATACGTCACCCATTCTGAGTCGCCAAATACATGGTACAGAAACAAATACAACTTCATTAATATAATTGTCGTGCAAAATACGACAACACATATACCCCGGTTATTGATAGTATACGAACTCAAAAGGAGTCCTCATTACAATTATTGATATACTATTTTACAAAAATAGTGAGGACTGCTAAAACAACTATCTAAAATCATCACTCCATACCCCAGTTAGTTCTTGCTAAATTCTCACCTCCTGAGAAGAAAAATGGAACAAAAAGGAAAAGGGTGAGCTCAACTAGCCCAGTAAAGAATATTATGACTAAGATAATATACAATAATTTATCATTAGTCTTCAACAGGGAGTAAATCTTATAGAATATAATAGATAACATGTTTTAGATAAACAATAGCAGTAGAAATAATAATTCATTAGAAGAGTCAAGTAGAGAATGAATTCTACAATCTTCTAAGATTTAAAAGTCCATCATCAATATTTTATCCCTGTAATATCATATATACATCTTGAATCAAATATTCATCTTTGCACTATAGGCCAAAGATATTCATTTGTATCACCAGTTGGTCATGTTCATCTCAACACCTGTACATCTTAGCACAACGGGCTAAATATATTCATCAGGAAATCATTCATCTTTGCACTACAGGCCAAAGATATTCAGTAATATCATCATTTAGGACTGAGGATGATAAAAAATATTTTAACGAAAACGAATCTAGTTAGACAAAAGAACAAATATTTGGGATTCGTACTTCGGTTTATCTATGTTAAAAAACACCCCATAATATACTATAGTGGAGTAAATTTCAATAATAAAGATCAAAACATAGATACAATCAAATATAGTAACAAAATAGACATCTGGGACAAAGAAGAAATTTTTTTATTTTTTGGTGAATAGTATCGTATTCGTGAATAGTACCGTATACGTGAATAGTGATGTATACGTGAATAGTAATCTCGACATAAAAAGATAGAAATTCCACAATAATATTCATATCAATATTTTGGCATAATGATATTAGAAGAAATAATATCATTTATAAAAAAATAACATCCCTTGCCTCAAAATAATAGTAATTCTGGCTGGAATATCAAATATAACGCTGAAGGAAACTTGCACCGTATAGCAACACTCAAAGTATCAAAATACTCACAATAATACGCTCGATAATATAGAGAAAGAAAACATTAGTTTCTGGTGTAATTTTCAATTCTAACCTAAGCACCCTATTTATAGGAAAATATTTAGAACACAAAAGCAGAAAATTTAATAAAATATTAATATATTTAAAAAAATTTCACGCCCACCTTAGAAAATCTGAATTCAGCATGTCTACCACTCATGTGGGGCCCACCCAATTGCAAAAAAATATTTTTCTTAAAATAAATATTTTAAACTCCAAAAATTAATTATTCCAGAACTTCAATAATTCATAATAAATTGCTATTTTATCAAAAAAATTTAAATCTTATGTTCATTCCATAGAAAATTCAATTCTCTACAATTTTATAAGTTTAAGTTTTTCCAAATTCCAAACAAAAATTGACCAAAATTCACATACGGACGATTTTACTGGCTATAATCAATTTTCAGTCAAAAAATGGGGCCCACCAACATGTTTAACATGTTTTTAGCATTTATTGTAACAAAAATACTCTTCCTCCTCATTTATTCATATATCACACATTCATTGTAAAAATATCACTATTATTATATTATTATAATATAATAATAAATTATTTTATCAGAAAAGATAAAATATCAATTTTCAACAATTGTCACTTTTCTAAAAATTCCTTTATTTATATCCACATAAATAAATATTTTCCTTATCATATAAATCAATAATTAATTATTCACAAATAATATTACAGAATCACAATATTGACAACCAGGCTGTTCTCAGGAAAGAGGGAGCTTTTCAATAAGGATTTTTCCTTACTGGCGCGTAATTAGGTGACCAAACCTCTCCTTAGATAGAACTTTCTAGACATTGCCAATAATGTTATCTAGTAATATTATTAAAATAATATGAATTATTGATCTGATAATGGAAAATACTATGTAGTGACAATTATTGAAACAACAATAATATAAAATATCAACGTAGCAATTATTGAATCAATAAAATAAAATATTGAACAGTAATTACTGTAATAATTATTGAGTAGTGTCTTCTTACGTAAGAATCCATAATCGGTGCATTAGCGTGCAACACCGCGTATTACTGTGTTTTAACCACAGGGTATTCTAACAGTGTTAACGGTAACAATTACGCCGTTATTTATAAAAACTCGTACTTGTCATTTTCTTCATCCAATCGCTTTCAGTTATGGGGCCCACAAAAGGCTGCGTCGCCGTACGAATATACCCTGACATGAAGAATATTCCACGACCAAACGAATATTTCCCGACAAAAATGAATATTTTATAACCACTTGCTTATTTAAAATATTTATGCATTTTACCCATAACTAACCACATTAATCAAATCAACCATTACTATTTCAAAATAATAAATAGAGAAAATTCAATTTCATTTATAAACAGTTGGGGTCTTACAGCTGCCAAGAAGACTTCATATAGCTTTAAATTAATGAATACTCATTCCACCAGTAAAATATAGCAAAACACAAGCTCACGAATGTTTGGAAAAAGAAAGCACTCAATTTAAAGTGTGTACAAAGCAAAATGGACAGGGCTTCCTTGCCTTTTTTCTTTTAGATCACTATAGCAGTGTGTACGGAGTAAATTGGACAGTGCTTCCTCGCCTTTTCTTCTTGTAAAATGGCCACCACAAATCCTCTATTTATAGAAGGGGGAGCCGCAGGTGTACCTACGGCTACCCGGGGTGCCCCGGGCTCCGTGGGCCCTGCCATCTCGAAGTACGTGCATGTATGCAACGCGTTTGTCCTCTCGAACCTTCATAACTTTCAATCTGGTTATCCAATTGAGGCGTATAATACCTTTCTGAAATGATATTGTCGAGAGCTACATAATGACATGGGATAATGGGTCTATGACCAGATCTTCAAGTCTTCAAATTTTATCCGGTGTGCTGTCTTGTGCAGTAGTCACTCGAAATTTGAGTTATGGTTTGTGTGGAATACTTCTGTGTAGAATGTGGTGTGAAATGATGTTGAGACAGCGTGAATGTGGGATCGAGGTGGCAAAATAACGATTTTGCTGCTCACCAGGGTTATCTTTGGTTCTGGACCGATTTAGCAGTCGTTGAGCAGGGTTATCTCTAAGATTGGGCTGATGTAGTTACTGAATGTCCTCAGGATTATCTCTGAGGTGTGCCTGACCTCCCGGGATTATATCCGGGGTTGGAACTGTGTGCCTCAGGGTTATCTCCGAGGTTGAAGCTGAATTATGGGAATTGGAACGGACTTTTTTCGGGTTATCTCTAGAACTGAAACTGCATCTCTCGGGGTTATCTCTGAGGTTTGAACTATATCTCTCGAGGTTATCTTCGGGACTGGAACTGAATATCTCGCGGTTGTCTCTGAGATGGAAAACTAAGTATCCCGTGGTTGTCTCCGGGATTGAGCTGTTTTGACCTCAAGGGTTATCTCTGGAAGACGATTCTACCCTCCTACAAGGTTAGCAACATGAGTGCAAAATTTTGAGTGTCTACAGGTGTCGCACTATCGATATGCTTATAGTGAGAATGTGATTCTTTTCTCATATTTATATTTGATAGTTAGAGGCTATTAAGATTAAGTTAAAGAATAATAAGATTAGGCGAGAGTTCTTAAAACTCATGCTTATGGTATGATTGTGACTCATAGTCGTATATATGTTTTTGAGCCCCTAAGTGCATGGACATTCCCTGATTGGGTCTTAGACTACGTATTGCAAGGACAAGCTCCTAAACTCAAATTACTGTGGTAAGTTCTTGAACTTCCAAGGTGTGGTAAGTTCGATGAACTATATTGGGAATATATATGTTATATATCATGAATTAAGAAATTTTGGTATACTGAGCATTGATGGTATTGAAGATTGATAAAATGAGGCAATGGAATAAAGATTGAAGTTGATGGTGAAATATAGATTTTCTAAATCTTCTAGCTATTCTAGATTATCAAAATTTATTGACTTCGTGTTGATGGTTGCACTTCTGTTTTCTTGGAAAATATTGGGTCAGATGATTGAACCAATGAGCTTTAAAAACAATACCATTATTTGTATGTTTATGCTATTTGTTTCGGCCAAGACAAAAATGATTTAAAAATTTTCGAAATGTATTTTTGGACAATGTGCATCATTTAATATGGTGTAGAAAATGGTAAACGATGGAGTCATCAATTCAGTCAAACCTAGTGTTGGATGTGATCGAAAGATCATCATCCCACTATGGTAGGATGTAATATGACAAAGTCTTAAAATGACGGAATCCTCAACGTACTATTAATCTGGGACGGTATCATGATGTCATAAATGAATTTTTGATTTTCTTTTAAATTATGGAGGTCAATTAAGTTCGTTAAATTATTTCAATTGATGTTCGAGTTGTTGAAAGTCTAAGCTATTTGATTCGGCTAGACAGCTGTCAAAAAATATTTATGAAATTCAAGCATTCTTGAGTATTTATGCCAAACCAGATTGCTTTGGTGCGGATTCAGATGTTGAAAGGCTGAGGTGAACAACCCTATAAAGGGGACATATTTTCGGAGACAATGGTTCCTAATGTGATGCATATAGTCGTTACGGTGTGCTACGTTTGTACACAATGTAGTGGTACTGTAAGGATCGGGAACTTTATATGATTGTATATTTAAATTTTTACGAATAATTTTTTTTTTAGTTTATAAGTGAATATGTGTTATGTGACACCCCCAAATCCAGGTACTTCATTCCCACAAGATTTGGTGTTCACTTGATAAAAACATTCACATCTACTACCCAAATATAATAAAATTAAATCATAAATCTTCCCTTTAAAAAGGGTTACATTATTAATCAAAAATTCTCCCCAGCTTGTCTAACCTTAAACATCAATCAAGTGCGAAAATAAAATAATTACATAACACATAAACTATTAAGTTTATCATCATGACAATAAATGAAATTACAAGTCTTCATCACTTGCACATTTTCCCCTTTCCTTTGCTAGTCATAGGTTCATCGAACTTCTCAACTTTAGCTGCAATGAGTGTATATATATGCAAGAGTGAGCAAAACAAATGCTCACTAAATATAGAAACGAATCAACAAGAGAATAATAACTGCCGATGAACAGGCTCATCAAAACTAAATAATACTCTATCAATAATAATCAAAAATTGAAATCAAAATATGAAATATATCTGAGGGTCATATGACCACGCACTATGTTCACGGATAAAATTAATCTTTTAACTTTAACCTAAATAGTTATACTGTAGAGACTTCACGTACTTAGGGGATCAACCCTTCGTACCATGTATTGTGCACAAACATCTAAACGCATAGCGTATCCCCTATAATAGGGTTATTCTTCTCAATTTTAGAGTACAAGTCCGCACCAAAGAAAGTTTGGTTTGGATAAGCTTCAAGGGTAATTTAGAGTTTCACAATCATCAACTAAAGGATTAGTTGAATAAACAAGACTTAACAACACTACGAGTGATCAATAATAGTTTAAGGTAAAATATTAAGAATAATAGGCATGCGTAGAAAATATCAAAGTATAATCATTGAATGAAATAATCAACCTTGCTTGAACAATATTAAGCTAAGGATATGATCTTATTAAATAAGATATAAAATTATTGAACATGTATAAACTAATAGCAAGCTGAAAGTAAAACTTGCTCAACATGATAATAGCTTGTGCAAATTAATTGAAATAAGATAATTCGATATTAGGAATTGGAATTCAAGAAATTGCATTCATAATACAAGAATGAAATTAAAGAAAACTTGTCCAACAATAAACAAGTTAGAATAAATCAATAACTATTAGAATTCAAAACTTGTCCAAATAGAGTTAAATTTATAGTTTGCTCAAATAAAATTTTGGAACAAAGCTCGCTCAATGTAAAGAGGTAAGGTTTAGAAACTTGCCTCATGCGTAAGCTATAGATTTACAACTCAAGTTCACCTACACATAGTATTAGAATTACAATATTTATTAGATATACTAGCATCCACTTTCCAAAATAATACTCACTCTTTAACTAAACTTGTTATTTTAGTACAAGTCTTACGTTACCATATACATTTCAGAATTCATAAGTGTTAACTACACAACACATATTTACTATTCACTATGTACAATAAGTCATAACATATCGCGTTCATAACTTACTAATCCTTTTTACAACTTTGAAATTATAAACGACATGACACGATTCTGTTTTAACCTCTTCATGACAAGTTTGACACATTAACACATCACTAGACTTGGTTACATTAAGGTTTCAAAGTCTATAGAAGTAGCAGACTTCACTGTGTCTGACTGACTAATGGTGCGATCGCGCCATATTTAACATAAAGTCAGGCGCGCTCGCACAGAAGCGCACCTGCGCCTAAAGGCAGTGTGCCCGCGCTCAACACCAGTAACAGTTTTGCAAAACGCGAGTTTTGCCTCTGTTCTAAGCCAACTAACACGAATTTCACCCACAAAATAGTAAATTTAACATATGAAATTGGTACAGAACTAACACAAACATGATTGCTCACATATCCAACCACTTAGAACACTTAAACAATAACTTTAACTAATTTAAATCGTTAAATTTCATGTTTTTATACAAAAACTCCATTTTTGAGTTCCTTCACAAAAAGTCACACTGTGATCACAATTTTACACCAAATTACTTCGTTCAAACTACGTTCTCTTCGTTTCTTAATGGACTAGCATAATTAAGACTCAATTTACAGATTATCATACAAATTGACCACCATATTTGGTACTTTTACAAGCCACATATAAAAATATGTACTATAAATACTTTTCTTCCTTTTTAACCGTAGTTAACATAACAATTCCTGTCTAAACACTAGTTCTAATCATCACAAACACGTGCAATCACCTTTAATCAGTTGTATAACAACAATTTAAAATTTTGAATTCTCAAAACATAGAAATTATGTCGTGAAACTCATATATATATATATATATATATATATATATATATATATATATTAAGGTTATGAAAAAAAATACCTTCTTATGCTTGAACAATCCTTGCTAACCACTGATAATTTCTCAGAAATAAAGAAATCTCTCAATCTCTCTCTATTCCCTCTCAACTTTTCTCTGTATTTTCCTCCTTCCTTCTTAGGCTTAGCAACCAACTATCAATATGCATAAAATAAAACTGATAGCCAAAGCCATAATACACATACTAATTGTATCAGTTGCAAAATAAACGTATAGGTTATAAATATATTTTATTTATTATTTGATTTATTTGATTTATATTATTTAAAAATTCAAAATTCAAAAGTCATAAGGTTTTGTTTGGCAAAAACTCTTTAAAATAAAGACTTTAATATTTTAAGCCTTGTTTGGTTAAACCCATTTAAAACTACATTAATTTTATTTTAATAAACCATTTACACTATAGTTTATAATCCCATATTATAATTTTATTTAATAATTTAACATACCATTTTAAATTATTAAATTAAAATAATAATAATATAACATCTCATGTTATCTTACAATTCTCTAAATTATAAATTAAATTAATTTAGAATATTATCTAATAAATTTAATTCATAAATATTTACTAACAACAATCACAACAATGAAATATTTATTTAATTTAATAAATACATTAAAATATAAATAATAAAATCTTGGATTGTTGCATGTTATGAGATATAAATTAAACAAGATAATCAATTTAGTTATTTCAAATTAACTAAGATCGATACTTAATCAAGTTGATTAAGGAAGAGTAAGATAAGTTATATATGTTAAAACATTTACATTGCTTGAGTGTTAGCCTTGAATGTTAAATAGAAATATTTATAATCTTTAAATGATTAATTAGTATGAATATTATATAGTGAATAAATATGTGATGACTGTGTGGAAATTGTTATAGCTATATATATATATATATATATATTTCATTAAAAAGGAAAGCTTCATAACCTAATTATACATTATGTGAGATAATTAAATAACCTAAGGGTTATGGTATTAAAGAATTGTTAGTATTTAATAATTATACTAACTTAAGATATTAAATTTATTATATCTAATTGAATAATTATTTTAAACCTAATTAAAGCAAACCTAATTAGGTTATGAGTTAAAGTTACATGTATATTAATTAAATTCTATAAGATTGGGAATAGAAACCCTAAATAAATAATTAGGGTAATATATATTAAAATTGTTAAACTATGTTCATTATGTAGCCCAAAACAATTAAAGGAAAAGTCTAAAAGAAAAAAAATGCAAGCCCACACTTCGCCCACTTGATTAAGGGTATTTTAGACATTTGATTAATCTAATTTGGCAATTAAAATAAAGGTAAAATAGATGGGTTATTGGCCATATGGGACCAGCCATATTAGGCCTTTTAAGGCAAAGAAATTAAGCTAATCAAGTTCCATAAGTAGAAACTCTTACACACAAGGACAAGTATGTCATGCTCCCATTGGTGGAAAGCCTAATTAACAACCTTAATGACATGATTAGGCATGATTAGGAAGGGATAAGGTTAACCCTTTTGTCTAAGGGGCAAAAGAAATATGGGGGATATTATCATTCAACTCCAATTCACCAACATTATATCTATCTTCATTTCATTTTCCTCCTCCACCATTCTTCTACTTCTTCTATTTTTCTCTCAACTAGCAATAACACAAAGAGAGTAAGAGAGAGAGGAGAGGTTCGAATTCTAAGTAAGAAGGAGGAGTATATTTTTCATGCATCCCAAGTTCGTAGTATACTTTGGAAAGAAAAGAAGAGCATTCCACAAGACAAGGTAAGGAAATCAAACCCTAGTTTTTATGTTGTGTATGTTCTATGTGATCTTGTAAAAGATTCATGGAAGTGCAAGTTCTAATAGGTTAAAGTCTTATATGAATGATATATCTTGAGTATAATATGTTTAAAATGTTCATCTATATAGTTTATGTTGGAAAATTTTGGAAAAATGGAAGCTAAGGTAGTTTTGGAAAAAACCCTAATTTAAAGGGGTGATCAATGCTTTTCATTTTGAAATCTACAAATAGTTTTTGTGATTTTGTTTCTTGGTATGCTATAACTATGAGTGAAGAGCAAAACCCTTTGGAAGCATGTAAAAATGTTAAAAAATGAATGAGATATGGATTTATTACTAAAACACCTCAACTAAAGAACTCATGTGCAAGAGCAGTCACATCTGGACCAATTTTTGGGACAAAAGCATATCCAAATTTGATGTTTAATGAATGAAAGCTGTAGTTCGGGAAGATACGAATCCAACGAGTCCAATTGGACCTAAATCGGAGTTGTAGATTTCATTTTATTCAAGTTTTAGTAAACGACCCCAAATTTGGAAAAAAAATCAAAAATCCTAAAAAGCTACTGCCGGTTAAGCGGGAACCAAACCGACCGAAACTTTCCGACGACCGGTTCGACCACTTTTCGGCCAGTTCCGGCGGTAGTTCTTGAACTTAATTTTTTCTAAAATTCTGAATAATATTAAGATATTTAATCCAAAAATTTTCTGAGCAGTTAGCTAATTATTAAGTAATTAGTTGTTTAAACCCATTTAAATCACTTTAAAACTTACTAATTTAAAATTTTTAATGCAATTAATGGATTATTAAACTAATTATATGAAGTTTGAATGTAATTAACTATTTAATTATTATATAAGTAGTATTGGGTGATAATTAAGTAGAGTTAGTAATAATAAAATAACTATTGATTATTTAACTAAAATTAAATAATAAATAGGGTTAAACCATTGATTAATAATAAATAATGATTAAAGAATGCTTAAGTAAGATTATGTAATATTATAATTACTTACTTACATTGACATAAAATTTATAAAGTAATTATTTATTATTTAGTTAATATTAAATAATAAATAAGAATAAATGATAATTAATTATTCTTAAGTTAATAAAAAAAGAATAATTAAAGAATTATGAAGTAAATTAATTATTTATTATTCAAAGATAAATAATTAATTTTTTAATTAATTAATTAATTAATAAGAATAAATGATAATTCTTAAGCTAATAAGAAAGAATAATTAAAGACTTATGAAGTAAATTAATTATTTATTATTCAAGGGTAAATAATTAATTAATTAATAAATAAGAACAAATGATAATTAATTATTCTTAAGTTAATAAGAAAGAATAATTAAAGATTTATGAAGTAAATTAATTATTTATTATTCAAGGATAAAAAAATAATTAATTAATATTAAATAAGGACAAATGTTAATTAATTGTTCATTTATTAATAGTAATGAATAATTAAGGACTAATAAATTAATTATTTATTATTCAAGGATAAATGATTAATTAATTATTACTTATTTAATATTAAAGAGTAATTAAAGACGAATAATGTTAATTATTCAATATTTAATTAACATTAAATAATAAGTAGATGTAATTAGCTATTATTTATTAAATAATAACTAAAGATAATTAATTAATTACCATTTAACTAATATTAAATTGTAATTAAATGAATATAGAGTTAATAAATAAAGATAATTTAAATGACTCATTAATTAAACAATTATAATAAATTGTTTAAGGATCTAATAAGTGTTTATTACTTAAGAAATGTGACACCCCCAAATCTGGACACTTCAATCCCACAGATTTGGTGTTCACTGTCCAATTAAATCATAACTAACTACCCATATCCAAAGGATAAAATTAAACTCAAAAGTTAAAATAATAAATCTCCCATTAAAGGATTACATAATCTCAAACAAATCCCAGGTCATCTAACCTTTATTACAATCACCAGCGGAAAATTAAAACATGATTATAATTAAATCTTTTACATAAACTTCATAAATAAAAATATAAATTAAATATTATCGTCTAATCAAGCACTTTGTCCTTGCCCTTGCTTGTAGAAAGCTTTTCAAACTTCGTAACTTCATCTGCATTGTTTTGTGCAAGAGTGAGCAAATAATTGCTCACAAGAAGGATAATATACAATAACGTTTTATGAATGACAATTAACTGAGCTTTCAATGGTAAAGTATTATTACCGGAACAAGAAACTTTAATTCAACAGCAATGAGTTCAAAGGAATAATGAACGTTTAAGTTAACAATAGATAACAACATCAAAGAATATACTGAGGGTCACAAGACCACGAACTCTATTATAGGTTCACAAGTATTTCTACTTTAACCTTTAACAGTCTAAAAGACTATAATCATCATCTATGTCCTAGGTTCACAGGTGTTTCTATTGTAACCTTTAACAGTCTAAACGACTATATGGACCATCATCTCGTACTCCAGCTGATCAGCCCTTTGTACTATGTATTGCGCAAACATTTTAACGCTATTGCGTATTTCTAAAATAATCCCCTAATAATAGGGTTGTTCATCTCAGCTTAGATCATCAGGTTCCGAACCAAATGAAGTTTGATTGGGAATTGGCTTTCAAGGAATTCTAGATCTTTAGAATGCTCATCAACCATGTACTGGTTGAACCAGATAGAAACAAATAACTATTCAAGAGTTTGATTATAATATCTTTATGAATAAGGTATATTGATGAATCAATAAGAGCTAGAGTATTAATAATTTCTAAATTGAACAAATGTTATCATCGACAACATGCTTTCAAAATTTGTGTGAGTACATATGCAAACCAAAGGAAGTTTGGTTTGGGTAGACTTCAAGGGTAATTTAGAATTTAGAACATTCATCAACTAAGGATTAGTTGAATTGGTAAAGAATAGCTAAGCAACTTAGAGTTCGGTACAATAACGTAAGATAGTACAGTGATACAGAAGAACAAAGATCAAACAACAATTATTAATAGCTAAATAAACACACTTCTTACAATAATAATACAAACTTTGAATAAAGAGTTAAAGATTAACTAACTTGCTCAATAATAAATGAGTACAAACTTTGAATAACCAAGGTAATCTCGATTGGAATAAAGAAACAAATATTAACTAGCTTGCTCAACAATAAATGAGGGTTAAAGAACTTGCATGGCAATAAATCGTTAAACAAGGGATTAGAAATAGAGAATTTGCATAAGTATAACATAACAATGAAAAGTAACCTTGCTGAATAATAAAGTAGCAAAGGTTAGGGAACTTGCCTCGTGCGTAGGTTAAACAATCACTACTTACGTTCACCACAATTCCTACACATACCATATGTATTAACAATACACATTAGTTACACTAATATTAGTTTCATATAACTTCCTAACAATATCACATCTTTTCATGAATATCACTATTTAGCTTTATTATAACTGCTTAAGTGATCAAGTCATTGCACCACATACACATTAACAACTTGATACAATATCATATTACATGTCCAACATGTTATCATTAAGTTATACTAATACACAAAGGGCTGCACTTGTATTCGTGCATCCCGACGCTCTCCGATTGGCTCCAAATACACAATAGTCATAAATATGGCCATTTTGACTACTGTTACAGACATCAAATTAAAAAACTTAAAGCATGAAAGTTTTAGGTCTATTCGTCCTCGTTCCGGATCATCTTGAATCAACTCAATCGAAGTTCTTATGAGAAAGTTATGGCCATTTTACTATAGGAGGTCAAAACTGCGCAACTCAGACAATTTTTCCAGCGCCGGGGCGCGGATCAGTGGCGCCGGGGCGCGAGTACCAGCGCCGGGGCGTGAGTTCCAGCGCTAGGGCGTGAGCTACTGGCCCATTTTTGGCACTGGGGCGCGAAATTTGGCGCTGGGGCGCGAAATTTGGCCCTAGGGCGCCGAAACTCAGAGAGCCCAACGACGAAGAACAGAACAACTAAATTTTGTACTAAATGATACTGCTAACATCTAAATTTACATGAACAACTAACATAATTTACCCATAATCATAACCAATTATTCAGATACTAATTAACAACGACTAAACTAAGATTTTAGAAAACTTAAATTTTGAAAACACGGTTTAAAAAAAACTAAAACTCCATAGCTGATAACACAGTAAACACTGTGAATTCATTAATAGATCAAAATACTCTATTCAACCTACGTTCCGTTCGTATCTCAATGAAATACCATAAACAAACATCAATTTACAGTTTCACAACCAAATTGGCCATTAAAATTGGTACTTACATGATTACATATACCAAGAATACGTATACTGACAAATTTTCTTCCTACTGTAAACGAAATTTGCATGCGATAATTGTTTAAACACCATATCTAATCAATATAAATATTTACATCTCCCATAACTTAGTTACATAACAACAATTCGGAAGAAAAACTAGAACTCACAGAGCATAGAAGAAATAGAATTCACAGAGTATAACAAAGCTTCACCGAAATACTCGTAAATAATATCAAAGTGGTAGAACATACCTTTTTCTTCTTAACAGAAATCCTTGCTACACACTGGAATTGTTCTTCTCTGCACAAGCTCCCTCTCAAATTCTCTCAAGTCTCAATTCTTTCTATTGCCTAACACAACTAGAATGAAGTTTTGATAGCTAGTATGCGTAACATAAGAAAACACAAACTGATATGGCCTTAATAGCCATCATCACTTATCAAAATAACGTCTACAACATATATCAATACGTTATATTTATTATTATTTTATTTAAATTATTTACAATTCAAAAATTAAAAATCCAAAAGCCATAAGGCTTTGTTTGGCAAATCCCTTTAAAATAAAATAGTTTATATCCTTAAGCTTTGTTTGGGTAAAACTAAAATAAACTACTTTAATTTATTTTTATAACTCTTATAACATAGTTATTTGTCACACTTTATTTAATAATAATTTATTAAATCAATTACTTAATCACATAACTCAATCCGCATAACACATTAATTATTTAACAAATAAATAATTAACTAATCACATTAATTATTTAACAAATAAATAATTAACTAAATCAACTCAATCAAATTGAACAATTATATAATAAGCACATCCAATAAACATTTATATAAATCAATAAATATTTATAACTTACATTTTAAAAAAATCTGGAATGTTACAAGAAAGACCTTATAAATTTATAAAATCATTAACCTAAGATTTATTAAATATCTTATAAGATTAATGATGGTACTTTTTACTATGTGAACAATGTGATTGAATTATTTGCTAGATAAAAGCATACGTAAGCGCATGCATAGACGTACGATTATACGCAGTACTAACTAGTAGATCATCATTGTCAATGTTAGGTCATTCAAAGAGTTTTAACTAAAGCTAGTTAGTCGTAGCTTGTCAAACAGGCAAGTTTCCTATCTCAAACTCGAGTTATTATTTTTCAAGCATGTTAGTGGATAATCATTGTTGATTATTCCACATCTATGATATTTATTGGTATTCACATATTGTGCAAGTTTCTTAACTCAAACTCAAGTTATTATTTTTCAAGCATGTTAGTGGATAATTATTGTTGATTATTCCACATCTAAGATTGTTATTGAATATTCGCATTTATTGCAAGTTTTCTAACTCAAACTCGAGTTATTAGTTTTTAGCACGTTAGTGAATAATTATTGTTGGTTTTCACCTCTATAATGATTATTGTTATTCGCACATAGTGCAATGAATTCTTGTTCTATTATTGGAACTATTTACGAGCCATGTCTCAGCTATATTTTTGGCTAAACTAATATTGGTTAAAGCATGAAACGTTCTATTTATTATAAACTGATTTATTGTTAGAAGATCTATGCCAGTGATTTCGGCTAGATCAATATTGATATTATATGTTGAAATCATAGTATTTCTTTGAAAGCAATCCAAACCATATTGTTGTGGTACGAACTCATGATGTAAGACTGAGAAGAACAACCCTTATAAATGGGGGAACTTTTGTGACACCCCCAAAATAGGTATACATCACTCATCTTGAGTCGCCAAAT
Source organism: Panax notoginseng (assembly GCA_016801055.1). Classification (NCBI taxonomy): domain Eukaryota; kingdom Viridiplantae; phylum Streptophyta; class Magnoliopsida; order Apiales; family Araliaceae; genus Panax; species Panax notoginseng. The sequence goes on along the minus strand of CM029023.1, from coordinate 104,357,205 downwards.
ACATGGTACTAAATACAAATACAAACTTAATTATACAACATAAATAGATAGTTTTTACACGAATATTGTCTCATAGACAATATTCAAACTCAAATTCAATCCTCATTACATTTATTATCACACTAAATAGTGAGGACTACTAAAACAACCATCTCGGACCGTCACTCTATTTCCCGACTAGTCCCGGCTACGTTCTCATTTTCTGAAGAGAACAATAAAAGCAAAAGGGTGAGCTCAACTAGCCCAGTAAGAAATATTTTGACTAAGATAATGCATAATAAATTATTGTTAGACTTCAACAATGTTAAACAGGTAAAATATAATAAACATCAAGTTTAACTACAGCGGAACAAGCAATCCATTAGAAAAGTCAAGTAGAGCATGATATCTACTATCTTCTATGATTTAAAAAGTTTATAAAAATTTTATCGCTGAGACTCAGATTAATAAATAATCCACTCATCCCTGCACTATGGGCCAATAATATTCATTAGTATCACAACCACGAATTATCCAGGCACTACGGGCCAACGATATTCGTGTTTTCACTAACGGTCATGATCATGTCAATAATTGTCCATCAATGAACTACAGGTCAATGATGACTTTTACCACATCATTTGTAACATTACAGGTCATGATTATACCGAATGATCCATGGTCAAAATCATACCGATCAACAGTCCATCTAAGCACTACAGGCCAAAGATGACTTTCATAACAATACAAGCATGAGGATGTTGACAATGATATAAGAATTTAATTAAAAGAAATCAAAGGATAAATTTCTAAAGATTTATAATTTAATTTATTCAGAATTCAATAATGTCCAAATTGTCAACATGATATTACTTTGTGGAGTAAAGTTCAAGAATAATATTGTACCAAAAATAATTTGGACCGAAACGAAATCAATTTTTGTCATGAATAGTACCTCGGGTGAATAGTAACGGAGTGCATAGTACCTCGTGAATAATACTTCGGGAATAGTACCCCGTTAATAGTACTTGGACATGAAAAAGTTTAAACTTATCAAGAATGTTCAGAATAATATTTTCATGAAAAGATACTGGATGAAGCACAAATTTCAAGGATATTGTGACAACCTGAATTTTTATAAGTTATTAAAATTGGAATTTAATAATTAAAATTCTTATTATGAGATATTTTGAGTTTGAGTATGTATATATACATGCTATATATTTTTAAATATGTGATCTGGTGTGAAGAAAAATATATATTCATATATTGGAGACGTGAGGTTCAATAGTTAAGTTAACTATTGAAGAAATTAAATAAATTTAGTAATTATTTTAAATATTTATTGAATTAAATAAATATTTTAAATAATTTATTTATTGAGAAAAATAAATAATTTATGAAATTGTGGTATAATAATTTAGTTACGTGTGTATGATAATTAAATTACAGCAAAGGTAAATTTTATTCTTTGAAGATTTAATTTAATGAATTAATTAAATTAAATGAATTGTTTAATATTAAAGGGAATAAATATATTAAATAAAGTAATGTTTAAATCTAATTTATTAATTAAATTAGATATATGTAATTATTTATTAATTATAAGTATAATTATAATGAGATTATAATTATTATTAATTACTATTATTATGTGTTATTTAAATTAACTAAAGGTGTGACACATGAAACTATATAATATAAATATTATTAAAATAATTTAGTTTGGGGGAATTAGGGTGAGGCCAAACAAGGCCTTGTGCCCTTTGGTCTAACTTAACTGATGAAGACGCATTATTTTATAACTGAAGTATGTGGGCTTCAGTTTATTCTACGCGTCTATTTCCTAAGGCTAGCGCTCAGTTGGCTCTTATTTCACGTACTTTGCTAAAGAGGAATAGCAGAGTGTTGAGAGAGCTTGGTAGGAGAGAAATTCTCTGAAAACTTTACTAAAGAGTTGGAGTATTAAGGTCCTTATCACTCTTCTTCTCAACAATCAAAGATTGAGGTATAATTTACCCTAATTCTAATATACAATTTTTGTAATTTCTTTTAGTTCTATGTAAATAATTTTGTTGATTTGTTGTTTTAAATGTGATTATATGATGAGGGTTGTATTGTAGAATCTGTTGTCATCATATGTGAGTATTATTTGATTTCCCAAACACATGAATTTGGGTTTATAGGAAGAAAGCATATAACAGTGTTTATGTTTGAGAAAATGACTTAAGAAAGTATAAAATTTTATGTTTATATGTGCTATAATCTGTAAATTGAGGTTGGATTATGTTAATATGTGAAGAAACGAAAGCGACATAGTTTGAATCATGTCAATTGGTTAAGAAACGAAGTCGTGGCGATTGAATTCGCTAAATATGTTTAAAACATAAAAATATAGCATGAACATTAAATTGGAACCCTTAAAATAATTTGTTAATATGTTTGAAGTGTTATAATTATTCTCTAGATGAGTAGCTAAGAGTTTAACGAGTCCATAGAATCGAAAACCAACTAATTCGGACTTAAAACGTGAAAGTTGTGGCATAAAATGTAAACTGAGTGAGGTCGAGCATGAGCGCATCGCCCAGGAGTGGCGCGGGCACGCCCAAAGTATGTCAGGTGTGACTGCTTTGACATATTTTGGTAAAACGGTCATAACTTCTTCATACGGACTCCGATTAATGCGATTCAAGATGATCCGGAACGAGGACAAATAGACTTACAACTTTCATTCTTTAAGTATTTCAATTTGAGGTCATCAGGAAGGGTCAAAATGGTCATATTTAGGACTATTATATTTTCGGAGGTAATCGGAGGGCGTCGGGCATGCACGTCTGCAAGTGTAGTGCTTCTGACAATAAAAGATGTTGTTTTAAGTTATAAAATATGAATTTTAGTAAATATAATGATACTTAACATTGACAAATGATGTATTACATAAGTTGTATAAGCATACATAAGAGAGACAAATCGGGCATGTGACGAATGAACGTCAAAACACTGTGACAAGTGTTAATGAATGTAAAAAGTGTTTTAGGTCAAACGAAATGAATATTATAAGATATGATATGGGGTTAATATAAAACCAATAAGTAGTCCTAGTAAGACTTAAACATTTGAATGAACTTCAAGTATGAAATATAGTGAGATATAAGTCGAAAGTTAACACAATCTAATTGAACATTATGTGCTAATTAACAGAAAGGATTATGAGATGGGGAGTAGTGTTTACATTACAATTGTTATGTGTTGTTATGTGACTAATAGTTGATGTGTATGATTATATAATGGTGTAGGGCACGTGAAGTGCAGATAACTGTAAGCTGTTAAACTGTTATTGGTAAACAACAATCAAGACAAGTCTTTCAGTTCCTATTTGCTACGTGAACTTGATGAATAACTGTTTTAAATCTTTATTGCAAATAACATGATGTGTTATATTTATGTTGAAAGCATGAAACGTTAAAGTCAACTTATAACTACGTTGATTGAGTAAAGCATGCTGATTGAGTAAGGAACTTAATCTTTATACTTGTTATATGAACTGTAACCTGTATGCTATGATAGTTCAATGCTTAAGAGATGCATGTTGAGCATGTTATTATATGCTACGTGATGCATGAAAACTGTTAGATTTTGTTGGGCTGTCGAGCTCAACCTTGCAAATAACCATTTTTATAGGTCAAGATTTCGAGGTAAAGTTATGTGTTACTTGAAAGATATGAGTCAGATGTGATACTTGAAGATTTATACACTTTGGTTGTGTTAGTATTATTTGAGCCATGTTTAAGGTTCCGAATGATTTATTAATATTGAATTGTAATATCGTTTCGCGATGTAAATCTTGAGATATTTTGATTAATTTTGAGATATTTAAATGTAAAGGTCAAAGGTTTTGGGAACGAGGATAGTTTGTAATAGAAAATTTTAATTATTCTGCAAATTTCAATGGGTATATTATTATTTAATCATGTAAAATTACAGGTTGAATGAATTATTAACGACTGAAATCGAGAATTAAATTGTTTGAATTTTGAGGTCGTTACAAATATTCTACTAATTTTGTGGAGTATAGAAGCCAAAACTTTAACAAAAATGAGTATAGAATTTGAAATCTGAAACGAAATAATATTACTTACATACTACAGAGTATGGAAGAAAAATTATTTCTTACGAATACTGAACAAAAATAATATCTCTTACCTTAAAAGGAGAGTATTCCAACTGGTATAGCGGGGATATTCTTGAAGAAAATTTTCACTATTTTCTACGCTCAAAGCTTCTCTAAAGAAATACGCTCAATATTATAGAAGAAAGAATTCTTTGATTCTAGTGTGATTTTTAATTCTAAACTAAGCATCCTATTTATAGGAGAATGGAAGGATACTATTTAGAAAATAATCACGGACGCACAGTGCAGAAATAATCACGGGCAACGTTCGACTGAGGAAAACTGCTTTTTTGATTTTTACTATTCATTAATGTGCAATAAAATATTCTAATAAAACAAAAAATTTAAATAAAATATAATATATATTCTATTTATAATCTAATAAAACAAAACTAATATATATATATATATATATATATATATATATATATATATATATATATAACATACGTATCATATATACTTATATATATCACTATCACTTTAAATCTACCACCACCAAATTTCTTTTTCCACCACACACACACACACGTCACACACACACACCCACATGTCATATATATATATATATATATATATATATATATATATATATATATATATATATATATATATATATATATATATTTATATAATACTAACACACCCTCGCAAATACGTATCCTCCCCCACCCCATTTTCATTTCATCCCACATGTGGGCCCCACACCACATGTCACTTTCACACACATATAATATATATATATATACACACACACACAATAATTTTATACCGATTATTTTGAAAAATGGGTAAATCGGGGGTCCAAATAATATGCAAAATTTACAACAAACACTTCATAAAAATCATTTCAATATTTTTAACAATATTTATTCATCATTATTATAACTAGCAATATTAACAACCAGATCGTTCCCAGGAAAGAGGGGCTTTCCGATAAGGATTTCTCCCTATTGGTGCGCAATTAGGTGACCAAACCCCTTTCCTCAACAGAACTTTCTAGACATTGTTAATTATGCAAATAATAATATGAATAACTTGTCATCTCAATTATTGATTTAATAATATAAAATATTAATAATAATTGAATCAAATAACGTGAGATACTATGCAGTAATTATTGTAGCAATAATTGAGTATAACTGAGTGACTTCTCACGTAAGAATCAATAATCAATATCGTGTGCTACTATGCAACCACACGTATTACTGTACTTTTATCACCGGGTATTTCAACAGTTAACGGTAAAACATTCGCCGTTACTTTTATAACAATATATTTCTGTCATTTTCTAACTCCGACAATAATTCCGTTGTGGGGCCCACCAATGATTGCGTTGTTGTACGAATATTCTCTGATAAAATGAATATTCCATGACTAATTGAATATTTTATAACAACTTACATAATTTGTAAAATTTATAAATATTACCCACAACTATAACATTATATCAAACCCATACCATAATATTCAAAATATATATCGAGAAAAAATTAATCTTTATTTATGAAAGTTGGGGTCTTACAACATTTCCTTCTTATGAAATTTCGTCCTCGAAATTAGGGTACATACCTAGTATTTCTAACTCCCAGGTCATTTCCTTAACATCGTGGTTTCTCCACAAAATCTTTACTCGAGGTATAACCTTGGAACGTATAAAATGCTCCTTCTTATCTAAGATTTTAACAGGCACCTCTTCATACGTTAAATCTTCTGCTATCTCGTCCGGTTCTAACTCAATAATGTGGTTCAGGTCTTCTACATATTTACGTAACATGGATATATGAAAAAAATTATGAACGCGAGACATACTTGGCGGTAAAGCGAGTCTATAGGCCACCGTTCCTACTCGATCGAGGATTTCAAATGGACCAATGAATCGAGGATTGAGCTTTCCTCTCTTTCTAAATCTCGTAACTTCCTTCCATGGAGCAACATGTAACAACACATGATCTCCAACATTGAACTCCACATCTCTTCGATGAAGATGAGCATAACTTTTTTGTCGATCTTGTGAGGTCTTTATACGTTACCGGATCATTTGAATCTTTTTCGCTGTCATGCGTACCAATTTCGGTCCCAATAACGTTGCTTCACCCACCTCATCCCAATATACTGGAGAACGACACTTACGTCCATATAATGCTTCGAATGGAGCCACGCCGATACTTGTTTGATAACTGTTGTTGTAGGAGAATTCCATCAATGACAAGAACTTGTCCCAACTTCCTTTGAAGTCAAGGACACAGAGTCTTAATAAATCTTCATGAGTTTGAATAGTCCTCTCCGACTGCCCGTCCGTTTGAGGATGATATACTGAACTAAATCGTAAATGTGACGCTCCCAAAATAGGTATACAACACCTATTCTGAGTCGTCAAATATATGGTACAAAATACAAATAAAAACTTATTAATACAACTATCGTGTAAAATACTATCGTGTAAAATTTTCAAACGTTTTAACCGAACGAATTCGCCCGTGAATTCTTTCTGTGCGTCCGTGATTACAAATGATGTGGTAAAAGTCCTCATTGGCCCATAGTGCATTTGATGGACAGTTGTTGGCATGATCATACCCATTGGTGAAAACACGAATATCCTTGGCCCGTAGTGCATAGATAATTCGTGGTTGTGATACTAATGAATATCATTGGCTGGTAGTGCAGGGATGATTCGATGATGTGGTTTATTTATTAAGCTGAGTATCATCGGTAAAATTGATGATAAACTTTTTAAATCATATAAGATAGTAGATATCATGCTCTACTTGACTCTTCTAATGGATTACTTGTTCCGCTGCAGTTAAACTTGATGTTTATTATATTTTATTAGTTTAACACTGTTGAAGGCTAACGATAATTTATTCTGCATTATCTTAGTCATAATATTTCTTACTGGGCTAGTCGAGCTTACCCTTTTGCTTTCACTGTTTTCTTCAGTAAATTAGAACGTAGCCGGGACTAGTCGGGGAATGGAGTGACGGTTCGAGATGGTTATTTTAGTAGTCCTCACTAATCATAAACTCTAGCAAAGTCTATACTTTATTTGATACCGGTTCTACCCATTATTTTATTTCTCCTACTTGCGCACAACGTTTAAATTTAACTCTAGAGAAATTAGATTTTGACTTATCTATAGAAACTCCGTTGGGAGAAACCTTCATTACATCCACTGTTTATAAGTCTTGTTATATTCAAATCGGCAACCGCACATTACATGTCGACCTTATCTCTTTGAAAATACTTGCATTTGATGTGATTTTAGGGATTGATTGGTTAACTACGCATCATGCAAAATTGATTGTTTTCGTAAGGTTGTTAGCTTTCATATTCCTAACCAACCTATTATGCAAATTCAAGCGACCAAATTGCTAAAGTCAATCACTGTCATATCAAGCCATAAAGCTATTCATTTATTGAAAAATGGATGTCAAGCTTTCTTAGCCCATGTCACGAATTTAAACAAAAATAAGTCAGATTTGAATGATATTTCTATTGTTAATAAATTTCCCGACGTATTCCCTGAAGAACTTCCTGGCCTACCCCCGGAGCGTAAAATTGAGTTTGGTATTGACCTTGAACCCGGTACAAAACCCATTTCCAAAGCCCCATATCGAATGGCTCCTATTGAACTTTAGGAGTCAAAAACCCAACTACAGGAGTTGTTAGACATCGGTATCAGTCGTCTAGTACGTCTCCATGGGGTGCTCCTGTTCTATTCATAAAGAAGAAAGATGGGAGTATGCGACTTTTTATTGATTATCGGGAGTTGAATCATGTCACTATCAAAAATAGGTACCCATTACCTCGCATTGATGACCTGTTTGACCAGTTGCAAGGCGCCAAATTCTTTTCAAAGATCAATCTTCGTTCCGGATACCATCAGTTAAAGATTAAAACTGATGACATTCTAAAGACTGTTTTCAGAACTCGGTACGGGCATTATGAATTCCTAGTCATGTCTTTTGGATTGATTAATGCTCCTGCTGCCTTCATAGAGTATTCAAGGAATATTTAGATCATTTTGTTGTTGTCTTTATTGATGACATCCATATATACTCCAAAACCCGTGAAGAGCATGAGCAACACTTGAGGCTGATACTCCAAAAGCTTCGCGAGAACAAGTTATATGCCAAGTTGAAGAAATGTGAGTTTTAGCTTGAGGAAGTATCATTCCTTGGGCACGTGATATCAAATCACAGAATATCCGTTGACCCGGCAAAGATTGAAGCAATACAAAGCTATGAGCAACCTAAGTCAGTGACCGAAGTACGTGGTTTTCTAAGCTTAGCTGGTTATTATCGGAGATTCGTGGAAGGATTTTCTCGAATCGCTACTCCATTAACTCAGCAGACTCGGTAAAATACAAAATTCAGTTGGAGCGAGGAATGTGAGAAGAGTTTTCAAGAACTCAAGAGGAGACTCATTTCAGCACCTGTTCTGACAATACCATCTAGTTCGGAGGGATTTGTCATCTATAGTGATGCTTCAGGCAGAGGGTTAGGATGTGTTCTCATGTAATATGGAAAAGTCATAGCCTATGCCTCACGACAACTCAAAGAATATGAGAGGAATTATCTTACTCATGATCTAGAGTTGGCAGCTATCGTTTTCACACTTAAGATTTGGAGGCATTACCTGTATGGGGGAGAAAGTGGAGATCTATACGGATCATAAAAGCCTCAAATATTTCTTCACTCAAAAGGAACTCAACATGCGGCAACGACATTGGCTCGAGCTGTTGAAAGATTATAATCATACCATTCAATACCATCTTGGAAAAATGAACGTGGTAGCTGACGCATTGAGTCGAAGATCATATGCGGGTACGAGTGCGATATTGTCAACGCAAAGACCCATTTGGTATGACTTACAAAGGATGGAGATAGAGATAAAGACTCTAAGGACCCATGTGATGATGTCAAATATACAAGTAAAACTGACTTTAATCGATAAAGTTAAAGCTGCCCAAGCTACAGACCTAAAGCTGATGCGTATGAAGAAGAAAGTGCAAGAAGGTGATATTCCGGAAGCAAGAAACGATGAAGAAGGAATACTTCTAGTCAACTTCAGACTTTGTGTTCCTAACGACCCTGATTTAAAGTATAAAATCATGATGGAGGGGCACATCATGATCTTCGACATACATTTTGGTGGAGCAATATGAAGAGAGAGATAGCGGAGTTTATCTCAAGGTGTTTAACGTGTCAACGAGTCAAGGCGGAGCATCAAGTGCCAAAAGGTCCATTGTAACCACTTGAAATTCCAGAATGGAAGTGGGAACACATTACCATGGATTTTGTTACTGGTCTTCCCAAGATTTCTCAAGGCATGGATGCAATTTGGGTCATTGTTGATAGATTTACCGAGTCTGCTCATTTCTTACTGATACAAAAAACTTATACACTTGAACGTCTTGCTCGTATATACATAAATGAGATTGTAAGACTGCATGGTATGCCAATATCCATAGTTTCTGATCGAGACCCAAGATTCACTTCACAGTTTTGGGTCATTTTGCAGAAAGCTATGTGCACGGATTTACGATTCAGTTCGGCATACTAGCCTCAAACGGATGGTCAGTCGGAGAGGAATATTCAAACTCTTGAAGATTTATTAAGACTTTGTGTTCTTGACTTCAGGGAAAGTTGGGACATGTAACGCCCCGAAATCCGGTCTACTTTCAGACCCGGACTCCGCGCGTCACGATCCCACTTCTTCACAAACATACCTCATTATATAGTTAAATACAATAACATACATTCTCAAAATCCAGGTTCTCGAAACCTTAAAATCTCTTTCATTACAAATAATAGTAATTACATTATTCTTTACATCTTGCACAAGTGACTTTCATCCGCCACCAAGGATACATAACTGTTCATTAAACTAGTCTATAGCTTAATTCTAGCATTCTATATTACAAGTCTTCACTTGATCTTCACGCACATTCGCATATTGAATGGCACTTCGTATGGATACCGATCAGCTTGATCTTTACGGAATCCTTAAGTTCTTTCTAAAGTCGTTTACTGAAAATATTTTTCATTTAAAGCAAGTATGAGCATTCAATTGCCCAACAAGTCATAACAATTGAACAAACAACTTCAAGAGTTTAAACATTCTTCAGAACTTCGATAACCTAACAAAGGTTATGAAGCAGCTTGAATAATAGGAATAGTCTCGATTCCTATCATTTTACAACATCAGTCATTTTCATTTTGAAATACTTTCAGTCCTCTACCTTTTTCATATACATCATGTCTGGCTAGAATCATTAGCATAGACTTAACAATAACGGTTCATGTATAAACAGAACATACTTGTATTGAACAGTTCAATCACAGAACAGTTCATCTCAAATAAACACCGAAGTGTTCACATTGTGGCACAAGGCCTCATACATTCTACCACCTTGTACAAATATCACACATAGACAGAACTTCTCAAGATCAACATCTGAGAAGTTTAAGAAACTAGCACTCATTTAGAGTATGAATGAAGTTAGGAAACTTGCCTTACGCACAGCTACAACTTACGCTGAACTGCTCATTCCAATTCTTATGTAGCACATAAGAAAATAGCACATATACCAATTAGTCATATACTTAACTTACGCATTGGTTTACATAACTTTACTTCTTAAGGTTCGCGTTCTTGTAAATTAAGCTTACGCGACTAACTTTCTTTACTGACTTACGACTTCATGACATACGGAGATGTCTTACTCATAACGTTCATCATCTTTGATGATTTACATTCTTATCTTCCTCTTATAACTTCTATAGGACTCAACATACATCGCTTCTCTGCTAGTAGTCCATATGGTACTCTGAGTGGTTTCCCACAAACAACCAACAAACAAGTTCCCGTCTCATCTACACTGCCCATAACAGTGAGTTAGATCGGTTGCCAGTTTTGTATATACCTTCGCTCTCTGAAGGAATTATTTAGTCCAGCTCCCATATGTCAAGCATCAAAGGTTACGATTGTACCACAACCTAACTTCTCTTAACTTATCCGAACCAATAAACTATAATGTTCGTTAAGTCAAATTCATATTCCTTACGACTTTCTTATGATAATTCATATCTTACTTACTACCTTTGTCAACATCAAAGTTATACAACCATTATACACTTAGAACGTTAGTCCGACGCTAATACGATTCATGAGGATCGTTTACGTATTCAGCGTTCACGTTGCTCATCTCTTAATCTCTCATTCAACCTTTACTCAAGGTTTCAATTGCAGTCAATCGTTATCCAACCCATAAACCCCATGTTCATTATTCTTTCTTAATGTCGAAGCCATATCGTTCATTGTATGCTAAGACCGATCGTTCATCGCAACAACGTTGCATTCACAGTGTCTATACGCTTTACACTTATCTCTCATTACCATGACATAACATCGGAATGTTATTCATTACCTTCATCACTCAACGTCTAAGGAATCACAATTATAGCAATCCCTCATGTTCGTTCATCACTACTACGGTCCCCAGATATCGGTTACGTAATCTTGCGCTTACATTCTCTATCTTTTAATCTCGTTTAATCCTTTCGTTCAACCTTTAATAAAGGTTTAACTCACTTGCTTAAGTGTTACGTTACGTGAACTATATGTTCATATTTCTTTCTTACACATCCCCCAGTAATTGAACACGTAAAGTCTCATTTCTGGGCCTTGCCCTGCACCGGCGCTGCGGCACCATGCCCCTTCCTCTCTCTCACGCTGCGGCGCGACCTACGTCTCTCTCTTCCCTTTGGTCTGGCGCTACGGCGCCAAACCTTTTGTTATCACTCGCGCTGCGGCGCCAACTAACAGTACCTGAGGCTTCGAGCTCGCGCTGTGGCACCACTTCTTAAAGCTCAGCCGGCGTTGCGGCGCCAAGCCTAAACCCTAGAAATTTTTCTAAGTCTTAACTCCGATTCGAGACGCTTACTTCCTTATCTCATAACTTCTTCATTATAACTCGGAACGAGGTTGTTCCAAAGCCATTCTCTTCCTTATCTTATGTACTTCAATACCCTTTGGACAGAACTTCATTCTGAATCTGTTAACTTGCCATTCAATTGGCTTAATCTACACCCTTCGATCATTTTTATGCTTTTAACGTTCTTCGCTCATTCGTCCGTAATTCGGTCATCCGAACTCGTAACTCGATCGTTCTTGAGTCCACGACTCACATTTTCTATGTTCTCTTACTTTCTTATGAAACCCTACACGTTCGGGTTCATTTACTCACTTCCTAATTCTCGTTCGTCTTTTAAAAAATTTGGCCATAACTTTGTTATAGCTACGTTTTAATCCGTTCTTCACGAACGTTTCTTTCATTCCTAACCAAGCAATATGCAGCTAACTTATATGCGATAGTTTTAAACTTGTCCATCAACAACAATTATCCTACGATGGTATTAAACTTGTCCATCAACAACGTTCTTCGTGTTCTTCGTTCGTTCTTCGTTTTAATCGATATTTTGGATTACAATTCTACTTTTTCTTAGAATTTGATGTTATAGAACACCATTCCTTACTTAATTCATCTAATCGTTCATAATATTCATTTGGATCGCTCAAAATCCTTACGAATCTTATACTTCCTTAAGAAATTTGTAAACTAAATTTCTAATTCTTATTTCTTCATTTTCTCATGATTTCAACCATATGAAAACATTCTTAACTTTATCTACTTCTTATCTTCATTAAGTTATGTTTTTGAACATATTAAACTTAAAGAAAATTAGAAGAAACTAGGGTTTGGATTATTGTTCTTCTTTAATCTCCTTCCGTCGGACAAAGCGTGCATTCGAGCTAGCTTTTCCTCATTCTCTCCCTCTTCTTCTCCCTTATAAACTCTCTCTCTCTCTAGCTCTCAAGTGTTGCTTGAAATTTCAAACCAAACAAATGAGCTTAAGGCTTGTTTATATAGAAAATCAAAGCTAGGGGTATTTTAGTCATTTCCCCCACCTCTTTACTATTCATGGCTTAGCCACGAAGTTTACTTGGTCACCACCCTTAGTTGGTGATCAAGTGGCCGCCCCTTATGCCCATGGGTCTTCCCCATGGGTTACCCCATGGGTTTTACCCATCCGGTGACCATCAGTTCGATCCGCGGTTAATTTTCTTGGATCGGGCTTAATTAAATCTAACACTGGGCCTTACATTAATTCTTACTGGGCCTTCTCTGGGATTGATTACACATTCCATTAGGCTTGATATAATCCAAGTCCACTTGCATTCTACAAAGTCCATGAACTCAAAGTCCATTTAGACTAATCGTATTCTATGCATTCCATTCTCGTATTCTCGTATTCTGTTCGTATATCGTTCGTACGATATTCATATTATACGTCGTACTAATCTTCGTACTATACTCGTATAATAACTAGTATTATACTCGTATCTCTCACGCATAATAACCCTAGTTATTATTCGTACTCATTAAAATTCTCAAAAATTACTTTTCCTAACCCTTAGGTTTTACGTCCGCAGGCGAAAACTTCGTTTTTGCCATAACTGAAATATTATTGAATATTCCATCACGTCTCAAAATTTTACGTAATCATTAAATTCTTGGAATTTCAAAATAAATCTCCGAGCAGATACTGATGAATAGTGCCTATTTCGTCTTTTTCTCCGAAAATATCTTTGTTCCCGGAAAAATTTTATTTTCGTCTTGAAAATTCTTACTCGTTCAATCTAGCTCGTAGCCAGAATACTCCCGACCTATAATCATCCTAGGTTATAGAACGATTAATAAACACATAACACGTAATAGTTCTTATCATTAGTGAAATTCTTTAAACTTCTAGACAATTCGGATTCTCCGGGTTGTCACAGGACAAGTTCTTATTGTGAAAACCCCAAACTCAGGTACTTGAAACCCGAACTCGGTTCATCACGATACCATTTCTATGAGCGGAATAATACTAATAATAATAACAATAATATAAATATCAAACGTAACTTACATTTATCAGAGTCTAATCCCAATTACGCAACCTTTACTATAATTCTTTACATGATATATAATACATATCATTGTCTAACTATTACAAAAGATACCATTAAACATGTTCTGTTTGCTTTCCTTTTCACTTGTTCTTGTCTGAACCTTCTGGTTGATCATGCCTAGCTGAAAACATTTAAATTAAGCAAGGATGAGCATTTGAGTGCCCAACAAGTAATAGCAATTATATATATATATATATATATATATATATATATATAATGTGAAAGAATTTAAATGTTTTCTTTGTACTATTCTTCTACAACAAGTCAATAGTTATGAAGTATTCTGAACCGATAATAATAACATAACAACTCTCTTTCAAATTTTTGAAACTATATATTGACTATAACTGGGGTTATGGTGACATGCCATGAACATTATTTTTATTTTCGAAAAGGTTAAACAGAAATTCATCTGCAAACCGTCATAACTTACGGGCGTTAGGTTGTACTTCCCATGGGCCCTGTATTGATCAATACTACATTACAAGAACGATAGGATCGTTCACTCTATCCACCTTGGGTGCATAAACAGTTTTCCCGTATAGGGATGTTCATACTTGTCTGGGTTTCAAATCAAAGGTTTTATCTTGTTCAACAATAATCTATAATTCAACATATATGTATACAGGTAATTGACAAAGGTATATCAACATGTGATTAAATACAATGATTATCCAAGTGGGGATACTTGTTTAACCATTTCTAGAAATTAACGAATAGAATATATATATCTGAGTTACCATATACTAACATGTTGATAACCAATGAGCTTATATAATATAAGGTTAATAATCTGTATAGTAATAATATAGTTTAGAAACATTCTTACTCATGTCCATTGCATAAAAAAAATGCAAAGGCTAGATACTTGCCTGATGCGCTGCTTACAGTACGCAACTTAGTTTTATCTTTTATATCAAAACCTATCATTAATAAGATCATTTTATCGATTAGAATTCCACATCGTAACACATAATACTGTTTATTACAGTCAGCACATAACCTAATCACATTGTCACACATGTTTCACAGTATTTGGATCACAAACAAACACATATACAAATAAATTATATAAGTCCAGATCAATTTCTGAAACATGTCGGTGTACCAACGGCTTTATCAGGTAATTATCGAGTCTAAGACTCTATCCTGTAATTCAATAACTGTAAGTATCAGTCATATTATTTTTAAATGACTTATAATAATTTTAAAACATTTATTATAATTTATCATGAATTTTCAAACACCGGAATCATTATTAAATGATTTAAATATTAAAAAAATTCTATTATCATTAATATTTAATTAATATTAAACTATTAATGAAACCATTGCCAAAAGGTTAAAGTTATTTATAACAACTCAAAATACTTTTAAAGTATTAATATCACCCTTAAATGATTTTTAAAAGAATTAAAATTATTTTTTAAATAATTGTCATTAATATTAAAGTATTAATGTATTACTTATCAAAATATTAAAAATCCTTAATCATAACTTAAAATATTTTTAATTCATTTATATCCTTTTTAAATGATTTTTAAATAAATAAAACTATTTTAAAACTATTTATTTAATATAATTATTAAATAAACTTAATATCATTAATATTAAATTATTAATAAAATTATCCTTTAAATATTAAAAGTTATATTTTATAACTTAAAATATCTTTAAATACTTTATTTTCATTTAAAATGATTTTCCTAATATTAAAAATCATTTTTAAACTAATTTATTTAATATAATTATTAAATAACTTTAATATCATTAATAATAATTAATTAATAAAATTTAACTTTAAATATTGAAAGTTATATTTTATAACTTAAAATATTTTTAAACTATTTATTTTCATTTGAAATGATTTTTCTAATATTAAAATCATTTTTAAACTAATTTATTTAATATAAGTATTAAATAGATTTAATATCATTTAATATTAAAATATTAATATTTTTCATGACAAAATATCAAAAGTCATTTTTTTATAACTTAAATAACCTTTAAATCATTTTTCTATAATTTTTATATCATTAATTCTATTTTCCATAATTTATTTAATACATTTATTAAATAACTTAATTACCATTAATATTAATTAATTAATGAAATTTCATCACAAAATATTGAAAGTTATCAAAAATAACTTAAATTATTTTCTTATACCATAATATAATTTTAAATGATTTTTCATGTATTAAAATCATTTTTAAATAATTTATTTAATATTATAATAAAATAAATTAAATACTTTTAATATTCCAAAAATATTAAATATTTATGAAATATATTTAAAATAATTAAAAACAAATTTTTGGATTTTAAAATAATTTTTAATAATTTATTTTGTATTTTTCATAATTAAAAACTAATTTTCGAATTTATTTAATAAAAATAATTAATTTTATAAATAAACTGTCGCTAAAGACTGCCAATAGTGACAGAACCGTCGCTATAGGTGTTCTTCGTGTTCTTCATGAAACCCAAAAATGTATAGTCAGTTGCTAAGGTGTCACGTTTGACCAACAATTTCTCCATGCTCCTAAGGTATTCTGGTCAGCCTAAAGTTTTTGGAGTGTAATATAAGTGCAATACTACCATTATCAAGCGATAACATGGCCATAACACAACAGATCAGAGAGTTATTAGCAGTATAAAATCTTGTCAGACATGTTCTTGAGGTTCTGGGTTGCCCAGAAACTCAAGGGTCCTATTTTGAAGCTTTGGATCTTTGATTCTAAGCTTAGTTAATTTGATCTAACAGTTCCGTCATGTAGTAGAGATGTTAAGGTACAAACATTAAGCACTATATCATATTAAAAACATCATAACTAAGAGATTTGATCCGGTCAACGAGTCGGTCAGGATCTGTTCTTGAACATTTCTGGGTTTTTCAGAAATGTTCTTGAGCAGTTTCGTCAACCCATGTTTGACCAACACTCAAATCGATTCTGTTAAGAATATAAGTGATATAAAGACTTTAGTATGTAATATTCATGTCAGTCTACAAGTATAACACATTAATATGATCAAAACACTTAACAGCAGCAAGATCAAGCGCCTACAAAATGGCTGTCAGGCGTTCTGGGCAATTCTGGGCTACCCAGAAACAGCCGGTCAATGTCGGTCAACCCACTTTGACCCTTTATAACTTCTAATCTACAATCGATCTGGCTTTGAATCAAGTTAAAGAGTAAAGCCCTTACAACATACTACAAGACCAAACATTTAAACAGCAAAATAACACCACACAATGAGATCTACAACCTCTGACATTAGTTGTCAGAACACAAAAATGAATTTTTTTCAGATTTGCAAAAACACTAGATCCGAGCTTATAGATGTTATTGATCCAACATCTATCAACCCAGATCACTTAACAACACTATAAACAACATATTCTAACACAAAAACATAACTTTTAACAGAGGATCAAAGTCCGAAATTTTGATTAGGGTTTTATACCTCTCATGAGCAATTCTTGATTCTGTGCTTATGATTTGTTATGGTTGATCGTGGGGCTGTTATTTGGGACTGATACACTACATTATTTCGTAGGTTGTAGAGAGAGAGAGAGTCAAGGAGGAGTATTGTGAGCAAAAGAGGCTTAAAATGTGACATTTTCTCTTTCTAATTCTATATATATTCACTTGATGCAATGAATGTGGCTGGTGAGTTGGCTGAGCTGCTGATTTAAGTCACATGGGGTGGTTGGATTTGGTCACCAACTTCCCCTAATGTCAAAACCTATGTTTTTAGCTTTAATAATGCAAGGGGTATTTTGGTCTTTTCATTTTTATTTTTAATGGCAATCTTGTAAACTTGTCAAACCCTTAGGGTTTAAGATTTGGGTTAGGGTTTTGGGTTGAACCATTTTAGGGTTTAAAAATAATTTCTAGAATTTACAATTTAGGGTTTGCACAAAAAAATAAAATAATAAAATTTTAGTTTCTAAAAATTGAAATTAGGGTTTCTTAAGCAATTAGGTTTTTAATTACTTAACACTTTGCTAATTAGGTTTAAGAGACACTAATTAGCATTATACTACCCAATTTAGCGATTAGGGTTTATCCTAATTAAATTAGGGTTTATAATTTAGAAAAATTAATAATAAGGATTTATACCCTTTAAAAAAATTAGGGTTTCTAAAAAAAACATTAGGATTTCTAAATATTGATTAGGGTTTTTCTAATTAATATTTAATTCTATAATACATCACATAAATCGCATAACACAGTTATATAACAGTCTCGAACTCAAATTGAGTTTTAAATTAGGGTTTTAAATTATTAATTAGGGTTTTCCATATAATACTTAGGGTTTTCCTAATTAAAATTAAATTCTAATAATACATGTCATTATTCAAATAACACAGTGACCTAACAGATTTAAAAGTCTTATTTGACTGCAAAACTAGGGTTTATCAGTAACACTATGGTTTAGTCATAATACACCATAATTGACCAACCATTGTCAGTCCACAAACATACATTACATATTTATAGCACTGAAAAATTAAAATATAATATTATTATATTATTATTCTTAACCATTGATAAAAATCCAAAATTAGGGTTTAGATTCCATATCTGATTTATTCTTCATATATAACATTATTAATTAAGTTAAAATAATTAACTTAATTAATCTTGCATAAATTCATATAATAAAATAAATAATTATCATAATAATTCTAAAAATCATTTTATATATTATTTAAATAATATATAATTATATTTTCATAGAAAATAATTAATAAAAATATTTTTGCTATAAAATTAATTATTTATAAGAATATAATTTATAAAGTGCAATAATTCTGAAACAAAATTATTTGTAAACATTCATGTAATAAATATATTTTTATTTATTACATAATTACATATACACATTATCTTGTACAAATCCTCATCCTTAAAATAAAAAAAATTAAATGCAAAAATTTCTGATTTATTTATACAAAAAATATCGGGTTATTACGCTTATCATTAGTGGAATTCTCCTACAACAACAGTTATCAAGCAAGTATCGGCATGGCTCCGTTTGAGGCGTTGTTTGGAAGAAAGTGGCATTCTCTAGTATGATAGGACGATGTGGGTGAAGCAACGTTGTTGGGACCGAAATTGGTACGCATGACTACAAAAAAGATTCAAATGATCCGGTAACGTATAAAAATCTCACAAGATCGACAAAAGAGTTATCATGATCTTCATCGGAAGGACGTGGAATTCAATGTTGGAGAGCATGTATTGTTACGTGTTGCTCCATAGAAAGGAGTTACAAGATTTGGAAAGAGAGGAAAGCTCAATCCTCGATTCATTGGCCCATTTAAAATTCTTGATCGAGTAGGAACTGTGGCTTATAGACTCACCTTACCTCCAAGTATGTCTCGTGTTCATAACGTTTTTCACATATCTATGTTATGTAAATATGTGGAAGACCCGAACCACATTATTGATTTTGAACTGAACGAAATAGAAGAAGATTTAACGTATGAAGAAGTACCTTTTAAAATCTTGGATAAGAAGGAACATATTCTACGCTCCAAGGTTATACCTCAAGTCAAAGTTTTGTGGAGAAACCACGATGTTGAGGAAATGACCTGGGAGTTTGAATCTGAAATAAAATCAAGATATCCTCACCTCTTTGACATACCAGGTACGTACCCTAATTTCAAGGGCGAAATTTCATAAGAAGGGGAGGTTGTAAGACCCCAACCTTTGTGAATAAAGTTGAATTTTCTATCAATATCATTTTTGAATATTAAGGTGTGAATTTGTTATAATGTTATAGTTGTGGGTAATATTTATAAATTTTGCAAAGTATGCAAGTTGTTATAAAATATTCAATTGGTCGGAGAATATTCGTTTTAACAGGAAATATTCGTATGACGGCACAATCATTGGTGGACCCCACAACGGAATTATTGTCGGAGTTAGAAAACGACATTAATATCTTTTTATAAAAGTAACAACGAAAGTTTTATTGTTAACTGTTAAAATACCCGGTGATAAAAGTACAGTAATACGTGTGGTTGCATAGTAGCACACGGTATTGATTATTGATGCTTACGTGAGAAGTCACTCAGTTATATTTAATTTTTGCTACAGTAATTGCTGTATAGTATCTCATATTATTTGATTCAATTATTGTCAATATTTTATATTACTAAGTCAATAATTGAGATGACAAGTTATTCATATTATTATTTGCATAATTAACAATGTCTAGAAAGTTCTGTCGATAAAAGGGGTTTGGTTACCTAATTGCGCGCCAATGGGGAGAAATACTTACCGGAAAGCCCTCTCTTTCTTGGGAACGATCTCATTGTTAATATTGTAAGTTATATTATTGATAAATAAATGTTGTTAAAAATATTTACGGGATTTTTTATGAAGTATTTGTTGTAAGTTTGGTTTATTATTCAGACCCTCGCTTACCCATTTTTCAAAATAATGTGTGTTATGAGTATGATAATATACTCATAACACACATTATTTAATAAATATATGTCATTGTAATGGTAGGAATATATATATATATATATATATATATATATATATATATGTGTGTGTGTGTGTGTGTGTGTGTGTGTGTGTGTGTGTGTGTGTGTGTGTGTGTGTCTATATATTTAATAAATGATGATTGAAAGGGGGGGAGTATTGCCCGGGAGTGGAGGGCGTAGTATTATTATTATTATTATTATTATTATTATTATTATTATTATTATTATTATTATTATTATTATTATATGAGTTTTGTTTTATTTGATTATAAATAGAATATATTATATTTTATTTAAAGTTTTTGTTTTATTAGAATATTTTATTGCATAGTAAATCAAAATTTTCAAACGTTTCAGCCGAACGAATTCGCCCGTGAATTCGTTCTGTGCGTCCGTGATTAAAATTTTCAAATAGTTTCCTTTCCATTCTCCTATAAATAGGATGCTTAGTTAGAATTGAAAATCACACCAGAATCAAAGAATTCTTCTTCTATAATTTTGAGGGTATTTCTTTAGAGTTTAAAGAAGCTTTGAGAGTAGTAAACAGTTCAAGTTTTCTTCAAAAATATCCCCGCCCTACCAGTGAAAATACTCTTCTTTTTAAGGTAAAGGATATTATAATTTTTTTCAAGTCTTTTGTATTAATATACATGAAAGGTTAAGGTAAGTTAACATGGGTTAACGACAGTGTAATTATGTAAACCTTTTGTTATATTAAAGGTGTGTTTAAGTTAAGGTAAAGAAGACATTGGGATTATGTTATGAAACTATATTATAATGAATAACGTGTGTTTATTATTCTGCAATAGTTCATATAATGCTTATGATGATGATAGATCGTGAGCACTGAATCTGAGGTTAGAGAACCTGGATTTAGGGGCGTCACAGGTACGATAGGCTGATCACCTAGAGTACTTGTAGAGGGTGTTTACAGTCTTTATGATTGATAAAAATTATGTGGAAAGGGCTGACAGTGTGAAGGATTTTGTTGAAGCACTAGTAAACAATATAATTTGGAATCTAAGTTATTCATACTACTTCCCAATTATTGAATGATTGTGGAAGATTCTTATTCCACAATACATACTATTCTCAATATATATTATTGAATTATATATGTTCAAGATTCTTATTCCATGCATGTATAGAAACATGTACAAATGAGTATAACATGTGATTTGAAGTTGCCTTGCATGAGTAGTTTGACCTAGTTATGCATGGAAATAGGTATGGCATGTTGTTTCAAGCCCCTTTGAATACCATGAACCTCTTAGTCACTTTAGTGTATATTTCTAAAGAAAACTTGAAACTTCAGAATGAACTTGAAGGAACTTGTGTACTTAAAGTTCTAAACGTGATAACATACGTACATGGCTTAGTTAGCGATGAAATGAGATTTAAATTTATAACGGCCCCAAAATTCATAAAATTTAACTATCGACTTCGGTCGTTAATAACACGTCTCATCATTATTCGAAGTTAAACTTAATAAAATGCGGAATAAATTAAACTTTTCTATCTTCTTACTTTAATTCCCTAAATCAAAACCTTTATCATCTACGTGTCTTTGAATCATATATAATCCATGATTCACTTTATCAGAGTTAATATATATATATATATATATATATATATATATATATATATATATATATATATATATATATATATCAAATCGATATCCTTTATACATCGGACAGCTCAACTTTAACTTTACAACTCAACATAAAATACACATCATAAAACATTGAGTACATCTCATGAACCTTATTTATCATTTAAAGAAATAACAATCTTTTGCTAAAATATTAATCTTCGTGTACTATTTCTGTTCCACGTCATTCAAGCAGCACATAATGTTACCTTCAATCCTCAACCTGTAAAAATGGTTATTTGCAAGGTTGAGCTCGACGGCCCAGTAA
Organism: Panax notoginseng; assembly: GCA_016801055.1. NCBI lineage: Eukaryota > Viridiplantae > Streptophyta > Magnoliopsida > Apiales > Araliaceae > Panax > Panax notoginseng. The sequence goes on along the minus strand of CM029023.1, from coordinate 104,334,605 downwards.
AATCTAACAGTTTTCATGCTTCACGTAGCACATAATAACATGCTTATCACACATCTCATAAACATTGGACTAACATAACATACATGTTGCAGTTCATATAACAAGTACAAAGATTGAGTTCCTTACTCAATCAACGTAGTCATAAATTGACTTTTAACGTTTCAAACTTTCAACATATATATAACACATCATGCTCTTTGTAATAAAAATTTAAAACAGTTCATCATCAACTTCACATATCAAATAGGAACTGAAGGACTTACCTTGATCATTGTTTATCAATAATAGTTTAACAGCTTACAGCTATCTGCACTCCACGTGCCCTAAACAATTATATAATCATGCACATCAACTATTAGTCACATATCAATGCATAATAGTTATAATGTAAACTTTACTCTATATCTCATAACCCTTCCTATTATCAATACACAATGTTCAATTTGATTGTGTTAACTTTCAACTTACATCTCACTATATTTTATACTCGAAGTTCATTCAAGTGTTTAAGTCTTGCTATGAACACTTATTAGTTTTATATTAACCATTCCATATCTTATAATATTCATTTCATTTGACTTAAAACACTTTTTACGTTCATTAACACTTGTCACAGCGCTTCGACGTTTATTCGTCACACGCCCTATTTGTCTCTCTTGTGTATGCTTAGTATGCTTATACAACTTATCTAATACATCATTTATCAATGTTAAACATCAATATATTTACTAACATTCATGTTTTATAACTTAGAATAACATCTTTTATCGTCAGAAGCACTACACTTGTATACGTGCATGCCCGACGCCCTCCGATTGCCTCTAAAACACAACAGTCCCAACGATGGCCATTTTGACCCCTTTTAACGACCTCAAATTAAACAACTTAAAGAATAAAAGTCGTAGGTCTATTCGCCCTCGTTCTGGATAATCTTGAATCGCCTCAATCGAAGTTCGTATGAAAACGTTATGCCTATTTTACTAAAATAGGTCAAAATAGTCACACTTGACACACTTTAGGCATGACCACACCCATTTCCTTCACATTTCCAGCGCGCCCGTGCTGTCTAGTAGCTCCCAACTGCGCGCCCGCACTCATGGGCAGCGTGCACGTGCTCGACTTCGCCCAAATTCCAGATTTTGCAATATTTTTATGCACATGCTTCAAATCTATGAACTCGAGAAACACTTAACTACTCATCTACAGAATAATTATAACACTTCAAGAACATTAACAATTCATTTTAAGGGTTCCAATTCACTGTTCATGCTATGCTTTCATGTTTAAAACATATTTAGCGAATTCATTCGCTACGAATTCATTTCTTGACCAAAATGATTCATTCCACTTGTATTCTTTTCGTTTCTCAATATATTAATACATACTATCATCAATTTACAATTTATCACATGATTTAATCATCAATTTTGGGTCTAAAATAAGCCATCTTGTACATATTATGCCAAAACTCAAATTCTTTATCTTTTAACATATTTACATGAATTTGATTACTTAAAAACCAATTATAGATGACATAACACGAATTATACATATCTAAGAACATATATAATTTAAAGTCATGACAAATCCTCCTCCAAAATTCAATTACAGAAAAAACTCAAGAAACCAAACTAGAGTTTTAGGACTAGATTATTACCTCTTAATTTCTTCTTGGAGTCGCTAGATGATAGGAATTCCTTGTTTAATCCTCTTCTTCTCCTTTGAATTCCCATACTTCCTCTCAAATACTCACAGGGAACTCTCACCCTCTCTCAACTTCCCTGTTTTCTTACTCTTAGCCTTAGGAATAGAACGTAAAACCAAATAACTAATATAACATAATACGTACATCAATATGACTTCATCAGTTACAAAAAAAACCCAAGGGTCTAAAGGCCACGTTTGGTTAGAGCCCAATTATCCTCTTCTAATTTATTTTTATTTCTTCTGTATCATATAATACCCTTGTCACACCCATTAACTAATTGAATTGAATTAATCTCAATTTATTAATAAATCCAATTAAACCTTACAAATAAAATTATAACTTCTATTTAGCCAATATAATTATAATTTTATTTAGCAACCATTAATCCTCTAATTTCATTACTTAATTAAATAAGACTATTTTCATTCCCTTGATATCATCACACTTTAAACAAATTATTGCAAAACAATTTCCAACTAAAATATTCATTTTAAATTTCATAAATAGTCCAACTAAAATATTTATTTTATTTGATAAATATTTTAACTATTTAAGAGATTCACAATCGTATTACATTAATATATTACGTTTATATATAATATGTATTACTTTCTCATCTAATTAAAATAAATATATTTACATTAACTCACTATTTTAATTAAGTGAATTAGTTGCCTTATTTATGAAATTTAATTCATTATAATTCAATTGCCAATCAAGGCATGATAATAATATTAAATTATTTCATAATATAATTCTCAACTCTATTTAAATTAATCAATATTTATTCAGTTAGTTCCTTTTTCCACCATATTCCGTTACATAACATATTAATATATTACATTTATATGTAACATACATTACTCTCTCATTTTATTAAAAAACATCATAATAAGAATTTTATCCATTAAATTCGTATTTTAATTATTTTACATTAATTCACTATTTTAATTAAGTGAATTACTCACATTATTTATGAGATTTAATTCATAATAAATTCATTGCCATAAGGCATAATAATCAAATTATATTATTCCATAATATAATTTTCAACTTAATTAAATTAACTTGACTTCATTTTCAAACAATTTCATTTACCTTCTTCAGTAGTTAAATTAAATTAACTACACACATACACACACACACACACACACACACACACATTTAAACTTAAAACTTCTCGTAATAAGAATTTTATTTATTAAATTCTTATTTTAATAATTTTCAAAAATTTGGGTTGTCACATCATTCCCTCCTTATAAGGATTCCATCCTCGGAATCACCGAAACCCTACCTTACTCAGGTTTTCATCAAATCTCTTTAAAAAATTTATCGTTGAATAACTTCAACACATTACCTTAATATAGGTTTTATATTTCCTATGTGACGCCCCAAAAATAGGTATACACAACTCATTTTGAGTCGCCAAATACATGGTACATAATCCAGATACAAACTTAATTTATACAACTGTTAAGTGTCATGCAGAATACGACAAAACATAAGCTGTGAGATTTAATACAAATATTGTCTCCTAGAAAATATCCAAACTCAAATGAAGCCCTCGTTACAATTATTATCACACTATTTCAAATAATAGTGAGGACTACTAAAGAAACCATCTGGACCGTCAGTCCATTCCCCGACTACTCTCAGTTATATTCTCATTTTCAGAAGAGAACAATGAAAGCAAAGGGTGAGCTCAACTAGCCCAGTAAAGAATATTATGACTAAGATAATGCAGGACAAATTATCCTTAGCTTTCAACAGTATAACAACTGATAGAATACAATAGACAACAAGTTTTAGATCAACAACTGCAGCGGAATAAGCTATCCATTAGAAGAGTCAAGTAGAGCATGATATATACTATCTTCTATGATTTAAAAGTTTATTATCAATTTTATCGCTGAGACTCAACTCAATAAATAATCCACATCACAGAATTATCCATGCACTACGGGCCAATGATATTCATTATTATCACATCCACGAATCATCCATGCACTACGGGCCCCTGGTATATTCGTTATTATCATCAATGGACATGATCATGCCAAACAACAATTCTTCTTTGCACCTTTGGTCGAAGAGAACGTATGGTCATGATTATACCAACGACTGTCCATCAATGCACTACGGGACAATATTGAGGACTTTTACCACATCATTTATAATATTATAGGTCATGATTATACCGAATAATCCCTGGTCATAATTATACTAATCAACAGTCCATCTATGCACTATGGGCCAAAGATGACTTTCATCACAATATAAGCATGAGGATGATGACGATGATATAAGAATTCAATCAATCGAAATCAAGGATAAATATTAAAGACTTTAAATTTATCCAGAGTTTAAAAATGTCCAAATTGTCAACATGACAACTGTTTTGTGGAGTAAAATTCAAGAATAATATTCACGTATCAAAATAATTTAGACAGAAAAGAATTACATTTTCGTCGTGAATAGTACCCCAGGTGAATAGTATATGAGTGAATAGTACCTCGTGAATAGTACTTCATAAATAGTGTCGTACGTATGAATAGTACCGTACATATAAATAATGACCATAAATAGTACTCCGACATGAAATGCTTAAAATTTAACAAGAATGTTCAGAAAAATATTCTTGTGAAACAATACTAGATGAAGCAAAAATTTCAAGGATATTCTACTAATTTTAAGGAGTGTAGAAGCAATACTTATCAAAATAAGTGTAAAATTAGGAATATGAAGCGAAATAATATTACTTACATACTACAGAGTATGGAAGAAAATATTATTTCTTACGAATATTGAACGAAAATAATATTCCTTACAAATGTTGAACGAAGATATTATTCCTTACAAATATTGAACGAAAATAATATTCCTTACGAATATTGAACGAAAATAAAATTTCTTACGAATACGAAAAATAATATCGTAAGCAAATATGAAATAAATAATACCCCTTACCTTAAAAGGGAAGTACTTCTGATTGATATAGCGGATATATTCTTGAAGAAAACTTTCACTATTTTCTACACTCAAAACTTCCTTAAACTCTAAAGAAATACGGTCAATATTATAGAAGAAGAATTCTCTAATTTTGGTGTGTTTTCATTTCTAAAATGAGCATCCTATTTATAGGAGAATGGCAGAGCACTATTTGAATTTAGAAATCACGGGTGAACAATTTTAATAAACTCACGGACGAATTCGGCAGATTCAACGAAAAATTTTGATTTTACTATGCTGCACTATGCAACCACTATGCAGTACTATGCAACACTATCCAGTATTATACAAACAATAAAATATAATATATTCTATTTTACATAAAAAACAAATCTTATTATAATATATATATATATATATATATATATATATATATATATATATATATATATATATATATATATATATATAGTAAGTGGGGGGTCCATATAATAAGTTAAATTTACAACAAATACATCATAAAAATCACCTCTATTTATCTCAATTCACTTGGTTTCACAAAACATATTTCTAATAACATTCATCCTTAATATTACAACTCACAATATTAACAACCAGATCATTCCCACGAAAGCGGGAGCTTTCCGATAAGAATTTCTTCCTATTAGCGCGCAATTAGGTGACCAAACCCCTTTCCTCGATAGAACTTTCTAGACATTATCAATAATACAAATAATAATATGAATAACTCTATCGTCTCAATTATTGACAAAATATTGTGACAATAATTGAATCAATAACGTGAGATACTATGCAACAATTACTGTGACAATTATTGAATAAAACTGAGTGACTTCTCACATAAGCATCAATAATCAAAGATACTGTATAATACCGTGTGTTACTATGTAAGCACGCCTATTATTGTACTTTTATCACCGGGTAATTTAACAGTTAACGGTAAAACTTTTGCCATTATTTTTATAAAAAGTTATTTCTGTCGTTTTCTAACCGCGATAGTAATTTCGTTGTGGGGTCCACCAATGATTGTGTCGTCGTATAAATATTCCCTGTTAAAACGAATATTCAGTGACCAAACGAATATTTTATAACAACTTGCTTACTTTGCAAAATTTGCAAATATTACCCACAACTATAACATTATATCAAATCCACACCATAATATTCAAAATGATATTTAGAGAAAATTAATCTTTATTCATAAAAGTTGGGGTCTTACAACCTCCCCTTCTTATGAAATTTCGTCCTCGAAATTGGTGTACGTACCTGGTATGCCGAAGAGGTGAGGATACCTTATTTTCATTTCAGATTTTAACTCTTGAGTTATAACCTTTGAGCATATAATATGTTCCTTCTTATTCAAGATTTTAACAGGTACCTCTTCATACGTTAAATCTTCCGCTATCTCATCTGGTTCTAACTCAATAATGTGGTTTGAGTCTTCCACATATTTACGTAACATAGATATGTGAAAAACGTTATGAACACGAGACATACTTGACGCTAACGCGAGTCTATAGGCCAAAGTTCCTAATCGATTGAGGATTTTAAATGGGCCAATAAATCGAGGGTTGAGATTTTCTCTCTTTATCGACTCTTACTTATGGAATAACGCCTTCTTGCAACTTTTTCTTCATATTCATCAGCTCTGGGTCTGTAGCTTGAGCAGCTTTAACTTTATCGATTAAAGTTAGTTCTACTCGTATATTTTACATCATCACGTGGGTCCCTAGAGTCTTTAACTCTATCCCCATTTTTGTAAATCATACAAAATGGGTCTTTATGTTAACAACGTCGCACTCGTAACCACATACGATCTTCTACTCAACGCGTCAGCTACTACGTTCACTTTTCTAAAATGGTATTGAATAGTATGGTCGTAATCTCTCAATAGCTCGAGCCAACGTCTTTGGCACATGTTACGTTCGTTCTGGGTGAAGAAATATTTGAGGGTTTTGTACCAGGTTCAACTTCCTACCGTTATTCACGGCGTCCCCTACGAAAAGTCTGGCTTCGATGTATCCTACACAAGGAAGTCACTAGCGAAAGTGTGACAACCCGAAAATTCGGATCGTCCAGAAATTAAGATTTAAAGAATTAGTATTAATAAAATAAATTTTTATTAATACTATTATGTGCTATGTGTTTATTAATCGTTCTATAAGCTAGAATGATTATAAGTCGGGAGGATTCTAGCTACGAGCTAGTTTAAGCGAGTAAGAATTTTCAAGACAAAAGTGAAAGTTTTTCAGGAACAAAATATTTTTCGTGGAAAAAGTCGAAATAGGCACTATTCACCTGTTTCTACTCGGAGATTTATTTTGAAATTCCAAGAAGTTATTGATTATGTATAATCTTGAGACGTGATGGAATATTCAATAATATTTCAGTTATGGCAAAACGAAGTTTTCGCCTGCGAACTCAAAACCTAAGGGTTAGGGAAAGTGAGTTCCGAGAATGTTATGATCGCGTATAATAATAAGGGTTATTATGCATGAGAAATACGAGTATGATACGAGTTATTATATAAGTATAGTACGAAGATTAGTACGACGTATAATACGAATATCGTACGAATGATATACGAAGAGAATACGAGAATGGAATGCGTAAAATCCAATTAGTCTTAATAGACTTTGAGTTCATGGACTTTGTAGAATCCAATTGGACTTGGATTATGTCAAGCCCAATGATTTGTGAAATCAACCCCAAGATAGGCCCAATAGGAATTAGGGTTACGGCCCAAACCATGAAAAGAAATCGCGGATCGAACCGGTGGGTAAACGGATGGGTAATAACCAATGGGTGGGCATGTGGGATGGCCACTTGGCCACCAAGTAACGGTGGTGGCCAAATTAACTTGGTGGCTAAGCCATGAATAGTAAGGAGGTTAGGGGCGAAATGACCAAAATGCCCTAAGCTTTGAAAATATATAAATAGAAAGCTAGATTTTCATTTTCTAGGATTTTTAAAATCCTATAACTTGAGAGAGAGAGAGAGAGAGAGAGAGAGAGAGCTCGGTTGGAAGAGGAGAAGGAAGAGAATGAGCATGAATGCTCGGATCAAAAGTGATCGAGAAATAGAAAAGCTCGCAAATCGCCGGCTTTGTATAACGGAAGAGAAATAAAGAAGAACGGTAATCCGAACCCTAGTTCTTCTAATTTTTCTTTAAGTTTTTATGTTCTAAAACATAACTTAATGAGAATAAGGAGTAAAAGATATTGAGAATGATTTCATATGGTTGAAATCATGAGAAAATAAGAAATAAGAAATAAGAATTTAGTTTATAAATTTCTTTAGGAAGTATAAGATTCGTAAGGATTTTGAGCGATCCGAATGAATTTTATGAATGAGTAGGTTAATTAGTAAGGAATGGTGTTCTATAACATCAAATTCTAAGAAAAAATAGAATCATAATCCAAAATATCGATTAAAATGAAGAACGAACGAAGAACGCGAAGAACACGCGAAGAACACGAAGAACGTTGTTGATGGACAAATTTAAAACTATCGTAGTGTAATTGTTGTTGATGGATAAGTTTAAAACCATTACGTATAAGTTAGTTGCATATTGCTTGGTTAGGAACGGTAGAAACGTTCATAAAGAATAGATTAAAACGTAGCTATAACGAAGTTATGGCGAAATTTTTGTAAAAGATGAACGAGAATTAGGAAGTTAGTAAATGAACTCGAACGGGCAGGGTTTCATAAGAATGTAAGAAAACAAAAAAAATGTGAGTCGTGGACTTAAGAATGAACGAGTTCCGAGTTTGGATGACCGAATTACGGACGAACGAGCGAAGAACGTTAAAAGCGTAAAAATGACCGAAGGGTGAAGATTAAGCCAATCGAATGGCATGTTAACAGATTCAGAATGAAGTTCTGTCTAAAGGGTATTGAAGTACATAAGATAAGGAAGAGAATGGCTTTGGAATGACCTCGTTCTGAGTTATAACGAAGAAGTTATGAGATCGGAAAGTAAGTGTCTCAAAATGAAGTTAACACTTAGAAAAAATTTTGGGAAGAAGGACTTGGCGCCGCAGCGCGAGCTTGGAGCATCAGGTAATGTTAGTTGGCGCCGCAGCGCAAGTTATAACAAAGGGTTCAGCGCCGCAGCGCTAGACCAAGGGAGGAGAGAGAAGTAGGTCACGCCGCAGCGCGAAAGGAAAGGAAGGGAGTGGCGCCGCAGCGCCAGTGAAGGGAAAAAGCGAGAGAATATATTTTAACTGCTCAGCTCTTGGTGAAAGTGTAAGGAAAGATAAAGAACATAATGTTCAACTAATGTAATACTCAATCAAGTGTTTTAAACCTTCAATGAAGGTTGAACAGAAAGATTAAACGAGATTAAAAGACAAAGAATGCAAACGCGGGTTACGGAACCGATATTCGGGGACCGTAGTCACGATGAACGAACGTGAGGGATTACTATGATTGTGATTCCTTAGACGTGGGTTGATGAAGGTAATGAATAACATTTTGATATTATGACATGGCATTATAAGATGAACGTAAAGCGTATAGACGCTATGAACGCAACGTTGTTGCGAAGAATGATCGGTCTTAGCATACAATGATCTGTATGGCTTTGACATTAAGAAAGAACAAAGAACATGGGGTTCAGGGGATGGATAATAATTGAAAGTAATTGAAACCTTGAGTAAAGGTTGAATGAGAGGTTAAGAGACGAGTAATGTAAACGTCGATGTCGTAAACAATCCTCGTGAATCATAGTTGCGTCGGATGAACGTTATAAGTGTGCAATGGTAGTATTACTTGGACGTTGACGAAAGTAGTAAGTAAGATATGAATGGTATCAAAAAAAGCCGTAGTGAACGGTAAAAAGATTAATGATAGCTGAATATGAGTAAAATAAGAATGTGAATCATTAAAGATGATGAATGTTTTGAGTAAGACATCTCTGTATGTCATGAAACCATAAACCGGTAATAAAAGTTAGTCGCGTAAAAAAATTATATTTCAAGAACGCGAATCTTAAGAAGTAAAGTTAAGTAAACCAATGTGTAAGTCAAGTATATGACTAATTGGTGTATTTGTTATTTCCTTATATGTTATAGGGATTGGAATTAGTAGTTCAGCGTAAGCTGTAGCTGTGTGTAAGGCAAGCTTTTCTAACTTCATTCATATTTTACATGAATGCTAGTCTCTTAAACTTCTCAGATGTTGAACTTGAGAAATTCTATATGTGTGCGTATTTGTAGTATTTGTACAAGGTGGTAGAACATATGAGGCCTTGTGCCACAATGTGAACACTTCGGTGTTTTTTTGAGATGAACTGTTCTGTGATTGAACTGTTCAATACAAGTATGTTCTGTTTATACATGAACCATTATTGTTAAGTCTGTGCTAATGATTCTAGCCAGACAAAATGTGTATAAAAAAGGTAGAAGAATGAAAGTAGTGTAAAGAGTATTTGATGAATGTTGTAAGATGATAGGAATCGAGACTATTCCTATTATTCAAGCTGCTTCATAACCTTTGTTCGGTTATCGAAGTTCTGAAAAATGTTTAAAACTCTTGAAGTTGTTTGTTCAACTGTTATGACTTGCTGGGCAATTGAATTCTCACACTTGCTTTAAATGAAAAACATTTTCAGCGAACGATGTTGGAATGAACTTAAGGTTCCCGTAAAGATCAAGCTGAGCGGCATCCAGAAGAAGTGCCATTCATTATATGAATGAGCATGAAGATCAAGCGAAGACTTGTAATGTAGAAAGAAGAAAATTAAACTATAGACTAATTTAATGAACTGTATGTATCCTTGGTGGCGGATAAAAGTCACTCTTGTAAGATAAAAGGAATAATATAATTATCATTATTTGTAATGAGAAAGGTTATAAGGTTTTGAGAACCTGGAAATTGAGATTGTATGTTGTTATATTTCAATATATAATGATGTATGTTGGATGAATGATGTACTCGTGACGTACGGAATTCGGGTGTGAAGATAGACCGGATTTCGGGGCGTTACAGAAAGGCTCGGGCCTCTTTACTTATGGTTTGATATGACAGTGATTGACTTTAGTGGTTTGGTTGCTTGAATTCGCATAATAGGTTGGTTAGGAATATAAAAGCTAACAACCTTACGAAAATAATCAATTTTTGCATGAGGTGTAGTTAAAATTGCATCAAAGGCAAGTATTTTTAAAGAGATGAGAACGACAGGTAAAATGAGGGTATCGATTTGAATCAAACAAGATTTATAAATAGTGGATGCAATGAAGGTTTCTCCCAACGGAGTTTTAACAGATAAGTCAAAGTCTAATTTCTCCGAAGTTAAATTTAAACGTTGAGCGCAAGTAGGAGAAATAAAAGAGTGGGTAGAATCGGTATCGAATAAGGTATAGACTTCGCAAGAGTTTATGATTAACTTACTCATGATAACTTCGCTCGGGTTCCTCATCACGAAAAAGCTCTCCTTTAAACTACCGACTATGACTTGTCTGAGACTTCCTTTGGCGTCACCATCCCAGCTGGACTTGACTTCACTACACGATAAAATCGAGCTAGGTGACCTTCTTTTCCACAATTAAAACACGCTTTGAGTTGCTGCGTACAGTTTGGATGGATGTGTCCCTCCTCTCTGCATCTGTAGCATACGACCGGTGGTCGTTCTCCTTCCTTGACAATGTGTGCTGGTGCTGACGTCTTTTCATCATTATTGAATCTTCTCTTCTTAAAGTTGTTCCCACTTAGTTCACATTTTCTATTATCTTGGCCATGATTACCACCGAAGTGGTTACCATTTCTGGCATGATAATTTCCTCCACGATGGTTGTCATTGTTACGATGGTCGTTGCCACCTGTATGATTATTATCATGTTGTTGGTCATTGCCTTTTGGTTGTGCTGACTCATAATCGCATTCTAATAACTGAGCCCTATTCATAACATCTGAATATAAACAAAGTTTATGAGAAATGAGGTATTGACGTATTTCTGGTTTTAAACCTCTTAGAAACATTCGCGTCATACGCTCCTCATTATCTACCAAATGGAATGTAAATCGGGATAACTCGGCAAACATAGCCTCGTACTGCGACACAGTCATATTGTTTTGCTACAGCTTTATGAATTCCACCTCCTTCACGTAACGAATACTTTCAGGAAAGTACTTTTCGTTGAACAATTCTTGGAACTTCTCTCAAGACATCTTCAGTGCGGAAGGTTGAGTACGTTTTACAGATTTCCACCTGTGACCTGCCTCTCCTCGCAACATGAAGGTGGCAAAGAGAAACTTTTTCTCCTCGGAGTATCACAAGACATCAAATATCTTGGTGATCTGCTTAATCCACGTCTCTGCCTTAAGTGGTTTTGGCTTTTCGAAAAACTCCAGTGGTCCCGGCTCCTTGAATTGCTTAGCGGTGACCAACCGTGGGTTGCCATTATTTCCACGTGCATTTTGAATAGGAGTCTCTCTCATTTGGTTTTGCATGAATTCTAAAAAGTTTCTAAACATACCATTGTTCGTCATTTGGTCGGTGTTGTTGTTTACATGAGGATTATTGCCTTCCTGATGCACATTATCCTGGTTATTGATCGTCGGTGACTCAACGGTTTCATGTGCTCCATTACTCATTTTAACATTTTTTAGATGCCATTTTCAAATATTGTCACAAAACAAGGGTTAATTGACATGCCACATATTATTCCTATATTTCGACCTACTAATTAAATAACAAATAAGCTTAGGTAGGTCATACTAGCGAAGAAATTACCCGTCTCTCCCCTCCTAGTTCTAGCCTCACATCTCAGTAAGGGATCATATCCCTAAGCTTTGATACCAACTGTGACGCCCCCAAAATATGTATACACAACCAATTCTGAGTCACTAAATACATGGTACATAATCTAAATACAAACTTAATTTATACAACTATTAAGTGTCGTGCAGAATACAACAAAACATAAGCTGTGAGTTTTAATACAAATACTGTCTCCTAGAAAATATCCAAACTCAAATGAAGTCCCCATTACAATTATTATCACACTATTTCAAAGAATAGTGAGGACTTCTAAAGCAACCATCTGGACCGTCACTCCATTCCCCGACTAGTCCCGGCTATATTCTCATTTCTTGAAGAGAACAATGAAAGCAAAGGGTGAGCTCAACTAGCCCAGTAAAGAATACTATGACTAAGATAATGCAGGATAAATTATCCTTAGCTTTCAACAGTATAACAACTGATAGAATACAATAGACAACAAGTTTTAGATCAACAACTACAGCGGAATAAGCAATTCATTAGAAGAGTCAAGTAGAGCATGATATCTACTATGTTCAATGATTTAAAAGTTTATCATCAATTTTATCGCTGAGACTCAGTTCAAAAAATATTCTACATCACTGAATTATCCATGCACTACGGGCCAAGGATATTCATTATTATCACATCCATGCACTACGGGCCAATGATATTTGTTATTATCACCAATGGTCATGATCACGCCAAACAACAATTCATCTTTGCACCCTTGGCCAAAGAGAACGCATGGTTATGATCATACCAACAACTGTCCATCAATGAACTACGGGTGAATGAGGACTTTTACCACATCATTTCTAACATTACAGGTCATGATTATACCGAATAATTCCTGGTCATAATCATACCAATCAACAGTCCATCTATGCACTACGGGCCAAAGATGACTTTCATCACAATATAAGCACGAGGATGATGACAATGATATAAGAATTCAATGAAACAAAATCAAGGATAAATATTAAAGACTTTAAATTTATCCAGAGTTTAAAAATGTCCAAATTGTCAACATGACAATTGTTTTGTGGAGTAAAATTCAATAATAATATTCACGTATCAAAATACTTTGGACAAAAAAGAATTAATTTTTCGTCGTGAATAGTACCTGTGTGAATAGTACTTTGTGAATAGTGATTGTGAATAGTATTGTACGTATGAATAGTACCGTACGTATGAATACTATCTTATGTATGAATAGTACTCTGACATGAAAAGTTTATAATTTAACAAGAATGTTCAAAAAAATATTCTTGTTAAACTATACTAGATTAAGCGCAAATTTTAAAGATATTCTACTAATTTCAAGGAGTGTAGAAGCAATACTTATCAAAATAAGTGTAGAATTAGGAATATGAAACGAAATAATATTACTTACATACTACAGAGTATGGAATAAAATACTATTTCTTACGAATATTGAACAAAATAATATCCCTTACTACTGTTGAACAAAAATAATATTCCTTACGAATACTGAACGAAGATAATATTCCTTACGAATATTGAACGAAAATAATATTCCTTACGAATACAAAAAATAATATCGTAAGCGAATATGAAATAAATAATATCCCTTACCTTAAAAGAAAAGTACTTCTGATTGGTATAGCGGATATATTCTTGAAGAAAATTTTCACTATTTTTTACACTCAAAGCTTCCTTAAACTCTAAATAAATACGCTCAATATTATAGAAGAAGAATTCCTTGATTTTGGTGTGATTTTCATTTCTAAACTGAGCATCCTATTTATAGGAGAATGGCAGGACACTATTTGAATTTAGAAATCACGGGTGAATAGTTTTAAAAAACTCACGGACGAATTCGGCTGATTCAACGAAATTTTTTGATATTAGTATGCTGCACTATGCAACTACTATACAGTACTATGCAAACAATAAAATATAATATATTCTATTTTACATAAAAAATAAAACTTATTATAATATATATATATATATATATATATATATATATATATATATATATATATATATATAAATATATATAGCAAGGATCAAGAGCATTCCTCTTAAAAGCATTCCTCCTTAAATAGCACTCCTTTATTAAAACTACGTCATTTTGGAGTGACTTAAAAGAGAGTGGTCCCACTTGTTTTCCATTTATTTACAAAAATATCACCCGCGGCCACTCTAAAACGACGCAGTTTTAATAAAAAGCGTTATTTAAGAAGGAATGCTCTTGATAATGCTCTTATATATATATATATATATATATATATATATATATATATATATATATATATATATATATATATATATATATATAACAAAATTGAGATAACTTTCTACTGACAGTTTTGAAAAATGGGTAAGTGGGGGGTCCATATAATAAGCTAAATTTACAACAAATACTTCATAAAAATCCCCTCTATTTATCTCAATTCACTTGGGTTCACAAAACACATTTTTAATAACATTCATCATTAATATTATTACTCACAATATTAACAAACAGATCATTCCCAAGAAAGAGGAGGCTTTCCGATAAGGATTTCTCCCTATTGGCGCGCAATTAGGTGACCAAACCCCTTTCCTCAACAGAACTTTTTAGACATCGTCAATAATGTAAATAATAATATGAATAACTCTGTCATCTCAATTATTAATAAAATATTGTGACAATAATTGAATCAATAATGTGAGGTACTATGCAACAATTATTGTGGCAATAATTGAATAAAACTGAGTGACTTCTCACGTAAGCATCAATAATCAAAGATATTAACCACGCGTTACTGTACTTTTATCGCCGGGTAATTCAACAGTTAACGATAAAACTTTTGCCGTTATTTTTATAAAAAGTTATTTATGTCGTTTTCTAACCGCGACAGTAATTTCGTTGTGGGGTCAACCGATGATTGTGTCATCGTATGAATATTCCCTATTCAAATGAATATTCCCCGACCAAACGAATATTTTATAACAATTTGCTTAATTTGCAAAATTTATAAATATTACCCATAACTATAACATTATATCAAATCCACACCATAATATTTAAGATGATATTTAGAAAAAATTAATCTTTATTCATAAAAGTTGAGGTCTTACATCCTACTACATTTATTTCTTCAACAAATTGTAGGTTATACTCAACTCATAAACACTCGAAATATTATATTCACCCCTTCTTTTAAGAATTTTGTCCTCGAAATTTTGACTTACTAATATTCTTTCATTCTATTTATCAAAATAGATTTTATGTTAATCTCTACTTATTCTTGGGTTCTATAACAAAATTCTTTCTATAAGGATCTTTCTAAGATCATCACATTCCTCACTTATTTCTCTTCTAAGAGTTTCATATTTCCCTTCTCTCTAGAATTTTATTTCTTTCTTGAAATTATTATGTTTTGCATAAATTTATCATCCTTTCAACTTTCACCTTTCAGAATAATAAGAATTTTCCATAATTGCTCAATAATTGGGGAACGATATGAATAACAGGAATTTAAAAGATTCTAATTCATGCTGAGGGGTCATGTGAGACCCCAAATTTTATGAAATGAATGTATTTAATTTTCTTATAATTATTATGTTATTTAGTAAATGCTTAAATTGATAAAAGGATTAAAGTTAATGGTGATATTTAAAAATTTTGCAAAGTATACAAGTTGTTATAAAATATTCGTTTGGTCGGGAAATATTTTTTTTATCGGAGAATATCCGTACGACGACACAATCATTGGTGGACCCCACAACAAAAGTATTATCGTAGTTAGAAAACGATAGAATTGCCTTTTTATAAAAATAACGGCGAAAGTGTTACCGTTAAAATTGTTGAACTACCCGGTAGTAAAAGTACAGTAATACGCGTGGTTACATAGTAGCACACGGTATTGTTTATTGATGCTTACGTAAGATCACTCTGTTATACTCAATTATTCCTACAGTAATTGTTGCGTCATATCTCTCATATTATTGATTCAATTATTGTCACAGTATCATCTGCATAATATGATATATTATAAATCAATAATTGAGATGACAAAGTTATTCATATTATTATTTATAATATTGACAATGTTTATAAGTTCTGTCAATGAGAGGTTTGGTTACCTAATTGTGCGCCAATAAGGAGAAATCCTTATCGGAAAGCCCCCTCTTTCCTAGGAACGACCTGGTTGTTAAATATTATGAATTATAATATTAATGATGAATAAGTTCGTGTTGATTAAAGATGAAATTGATAGTTCCATTGTGTAGAAATTATTAGTGTTAATAGATAACAATATTTATTTCGATAATAATTGATGTCTGGAGGTTATATTGTTCACTCGGGTAGTTGGGACACTTTTCGTGTCGGAGTACAATTCATGAGTTACTATTCACCCATTTGCTATTCACTCTAGTATTGTTCACTCGGGTATTTGGGACACTTTTCGTCTCGGGGTACTATTCCTAAAGTACTATTTACGAGATACTATTCATTCGAAAAATATATTTCTTTTCGGTCCAAATCATTTTTGAGTACAATATTATTCCATGAGGAGATGTGATAATTTTTCAGACCGTTGGTTGAAGTTATGATAGTAAATCAATATGGATCGTTGGTTGAAGATATAATAGTAAATCAATTTGAACCGCTAGTGGAAAGTTATAATAGTAAATCAATATGGATCGCTGGTTTAAAGTTTTAATAGTAAATCAGTATGGACCGTTGCTTTAAGTTTTAATAGTAAATCAATATGGACCATCCGTGTAAAACTAAATCAATCTAGACCGTTCATGAATTAGTTACTATTCAGTCCATTCTCCTATAAATTAAAGCTTATTCCTTCATTATTTCTTACAAATTCACTGAAACTCTAGAGAGAGAAATTATAAAGAAAAATAAGAAGAGAAGTCTGCTACCTCACTTTTCTAATATCAAGTTTCTTCTAAGATAGGGGATATTATTATTATAGTAAGGGGTATTATTCTTTCGTATTCATGAAGAGAGCTATTGTTATTCTATTCTTTAATATTATGTTGGAATAACCTATCTATGCGAAGTACCGCATACATGGTGAAATTCTTCTGTTATTCCATTCTTTATTATTCTGTTAGAATAACCTATTTGTGCGGGTTATCGCATGCCTGGTGAATTATGTTGTTATTACATTCTTTATTATTCAGTTGGAATATCCTGTCTGTGCGGATTACGCATAACCTGGTTCAATTCTTTATTATTCTGTTGGAATAACCTGTCTGTACGGTCTATCGCATGCATGGTGAATTTTTCTGTTAACCCATTCTTTATTATTCAGTTGGAATATCCTGTCTGTGCGGATGACGCATGACCTGGTTCCATTATTTATTATTCTGTTGGAATAACCTGTTTGTGCGGTCTATCGCATGCATGGTGAATTCTTCTGTTATTCCATTCTTTATTATTTTATTGAAATAACCTATCTATGTGGATTACCACATGCATGGAGAATGATCATTTGTATTCATTCTCTATTAAATTGTGGAAATGATCTGTCTACGTGGATTACCGCATGGCGGGCAAAAATATATTTGCAGTTTCATATATTCTATCATACTCAGTTGGTTAAAGTTTTGGCTTCTATACTCCATGAAATTAGTGGAATATTCTTGATATTTGAGCTTCATCTAGTATCTTTTCATGGAAATATTCTTCTGAGCATTCTTGAATTTTACTCTACAAAGCAGTATCATGTTGACAATTTAGACGTTATTGAGTTATGGATAAATTAACTTGTAAATCTTTAAAATTTATTCTTGAACTTGTTTTATTGAATTGTCATCATCCTCATGCTTATATTATGTTGAAACTCATATGTGGCCTGTAGTGCATAGATGGACTTGGTATGATTATGACCAGGGATTATTCAGTATAATCATGACCGTAATGTTACAAATAATGTGGAAAAAGTCCTCATTGGCCCGTAGTGCATTGATGGACAGTTTTTGGTATGATTATAGCTATGGATTTTCTTCGGCCAAGGGTGCAAAGATGAATTGTTTTATGGCATGATCAGGACCGTTGATGAAAACACGATTATTTTTGGCCCGTAGTGCATGGATAATTTGTGGTCGTAATACTAATGAATATCCTTGGCCTGTAGTGCAGGTATGATTCGATGATGTGGATTAATTATTGAGCTGAGTCTCAGCGATAAAATATTGATAATAGACTTTTAATTCGTAAAAGATAGTAGATTTTATGCTCTACTTGACTCTTTTAAAATACAGTTGTATGTCTTTGGTCTGTAGTGCAAAGATGAATTGTTAATGAATATCTTGGTCGTACTGCAAAGATGAATTTATTAATATGATTATGAGCAGGAATTGTGATTTGGTATAATCATGATTTTTGATGTTTCAGGTGAAGATAGGTGATGAAAATTATCTTCGTCTTGGGTGCGAAGAGGAATTTAGAACCACAATTATGATAATGAGTTATTCATATGATTGTGGATAATAACTGTTGATTGATGTTACAGGGATAAAACATTGTTGGTGGACTTTTAACATGGAGAAGATAATAGACTTTATGGTCTATTTGACACTTTTAATGGATTGCTTGTTCCGCTGCAACTATGGTTGAAAAGTTTTATCATCTACCATACGTTCTAAATCTCTAATTTATTATTGATGAAAGCTATTGATAATTTAATTATCTTTAGTCATGATATTCTTTACTGGGCTAGTTGTGCTCACCCTTTTTCATCACAATTCCTTTCAGGTAATAAAAGTGTAGCTGGGTCGAGCGGGGTATTAAGAGGATTAGAACGGTGGTCTATAGCTATTGAGATTCTCCCTAAATAGTATGGAAATAATTTTATTGAGAACGTTAGATAAGTGTGTCGTATTGTATACGTCATTTGATATTTAATTTTTGTGAATCGAATAGGGTGAGGTGAACCCAACTTTGGAAGGGTGTTTCGCCACTATCATACAAGATGTCTAATAACATACAACCTTGTGTTATCATAAGACATGGTTGTGCACATCCACTTGCTGAGCATATCTACGAGCACTACCTATATGATCTTGGAGTTTATTTGAAATATATTTTTCACTTTGAGACAACAGAGATAATTATATGTCAAGAGAAGACTCACCATTGGAAAGAAGATGATAGTAATCTTCTTATTTTTCTTTGGCAACTTTTGGGTCAACCAAGGATAATTCTGTGGACATATAATATCTATCATAACCTAGACGCATGGCCTCCCATGTACGAAGGTTTCCTTGAGTACTTTCCAAAGATTTTAATTTCTAAAACAGTTTTTGACTGTACTTTTGTGTAAAGTACCATTGTAAGGTTGTGGTCGAGGCACCATGAGAGTTACATACATTTATATTAAAACTCACAGCTTATCTGTTGTCGTACTCTGCACGACAGTTCAATAATTGTATAAATGAAGTTTGTAATTGATTTTTATAGTGTGATATCTGGCGACTCAGAATGTGTGATGTATACCTATTTTGGGGGCGTCACAGGTCACAAGACCATGAACTCATCTTTAGGTTTAATAATGCTTCACCCCCGGTTCTTCACACATTAAACCCTTTTAACATAATATTTATCAATCACAAACACTGAAAACACCATCTGCATGTACTCTAGCTGATCATCCTATTGTACCACTACATCGTGCACAACGTATTACATCTTAACATCGTAACGATTATATGCGTTACTTTCGGAACCATTGTCTCTGATAACATGTCCCCTTTTATAAGGTTGTTCACCTCAGCTTCTTAACATCTGAATCTGCACCAAAACAATGTGGTTTGGTATAGTTTGACAAAGAACACTTAAATTTTATGAACATCTTTCAATATTCGTCTAGCTGAATCAAATAGCATAGACTTCTACAACAACTCGGACATCAATCAAAATAGTTTTAGCCAATTCATGTGGCATATATTTCTTATTTTAAAGAAAACCAAAAATCATTTTTATGATAGTCAAGATACCATACTATTTTAATAGTACGTTGAGGATTCCGTCATTATCTGACTTCGTCATGCTACATCATACCATAGTGTGCTGACGATCCTATGATCACATCCAACACCAAGTTCAATTGTATTGATGACTTCCTCGTTTGTCATAACAGCATCTTATTTAGTGTTGCCTTAATGACTACGAAGAAACAAAATACATTTTGATATTTTTAAATAATTTTTGTCTAGTTGAAATAACTAGCATAAACATACGAATAACGGTATTGATTTTAAAACTCACTAGTTCAATCATTTGGTCCAATGTTTTTAAAAAAAAATAGAAGTGCAAACATCAGCACGAAGTCAATAAATTTCAAAAATCTATCAAAGCTATAAGATTCGAAATATCAAATTGTTCATCCATCAACTTCAATCTTTAGTCCATTACTTCATTACTTACTAATTTATTTTATTTCTGGCACCACCAATGCTCTTATACTAAATATTCTTATATCTCAATTTACAAACTTTCTATACCCCCAGTATAGTTCATCAAACTTTCCACACTTTGGAAGTTTAGGAACTTACCACAATAATATGAGTTTAAGAACTTGTCCTTGCAATACGTAGTCCAAGAACCAATCAGGGACTGTCCATACGCTTAGGGGTTCAAAAACATACATATAATTATAAGTCATCGACTTACCAGAAGTATGAGTTTTAAGAACTCGCACCTAATCTTAATAGCATCTTACTAATCTTAATAGTCTCTAACTATCAAATATACACATGAGAAAAGAATTACCTTTTCACCACATATACATTGATAGCGCGACACCAACATTCCAATTATTATCAATGTGATAAACTGAGTGCAAGCACAAGACCCTCGCCCATTCAAAGGTTTGTACAACTCAGCTATCACATGAGTGCTCAATTGAAATCCCACCTAACTCTATCTTGCTCATAACTTGCTCTTTAATCGATACAAATTTTCCGTATCTCATCATTTATAACTCTTCGTGGGTTTGCCTCGTACTATTTCATAGTACATTCTCTTATATCATCAAGTTATAACTATTCATTCATTACAGATCATCTATCATTTTATCCTCATTATTTCCTCTTTAATTAAGTAGTCTTATGATTATTCAACTCAATTTTAACTCTTTAGGCTCTTCTTTGAACCCAAACATATTATATTAACTTGTTTCATAAGCATTCTCTTAATATATCATCAATTAAACTCTATTTGAGTTCATTATTATTACTTTAATCACCTTCATATTGTAGACATCGTCTATTTAATAACACTTAACACCTTACTACTAGAGTTAGGTAACTCCATATTCATGTCTTTATAAGTCTTCAAGATTCTTCTTTGAAACTTCTCATATATATTTTAATCCCTTCTCTATACATTTCTTAAAGGTATTTCTTATTGATCAAACTCTATCTGAGTTTATTCTTTATCATCTTCTCCTTTATTATCTAAGATTATAGCCTAGGGTACTCTTACCTAAGGTTTATAACTTACAGCTCTGATACCAATTATAACGACCCCAAAATTTATATAATTCAACTATCGACTTCGGTCGTCAATAACACGTCTAACTTCTGATTTTACATCATTATTCGATATTAAACTTAATAAAATGCGGAATAATTTAAACTTTTCTATCTTCTTACTTTAATTCCCTGAATTAAAACCTTTATCATCTACATGTCTTTGAATCATATATAATCCATGATTCACTTTATCAGAGTTAATATATATATATATATATATATATATATATATATATATATATATATACTTACATATCAAATTAATATCCTTTATACATCAGACAGATTAACTTTAACTTTACAACTCAACATAAAATATACATCACAAAACGTTGAGTACATCTCATGAACCTTATTTATGGTTTAAAGAAATAACAATCTTTAGCTAAAATATTAATCTTCGTGTACTATTTCTGATCCACGTCATTCAAGTAGCACATAGTGTTACCTTCAATCCTTAACCTACAAAAATAGTTATTTGCAAGGTTGAGCTCGACAACCTAGCAAAATCTAACAATTTTCATGCATCACGTAGCACATAATAACATGCTTATCATACATCTCATAAATATTTGACTAACATAACATACATGCTGCAGTTCATATAACAAGTACAAAGATTGAGTTCCTTACTCAATCAGCATTCATTACTCAATTAACGCAGTAATAAATTGACTTTAAACGTTTTAAACTTTCAACATATATATATAACACATCATGCCCTTTGTAATAAAGATTTAAAACAGTTCATCATCAAGTTCACATAGTAAATAGGAACTGAAAGACTTGCCTTGGTCATTGTTTACCAATAATAGTTTAACAGCTTACAGCTATCTACACTTCACGTGCCCTACACAATTATATAATCATGCACATCAACTATTAGTCACATAGCAATGCATAGTAGTTTTAATGTAAACTTTACTCTATATTTCATAACCCTTCCTATTATCAGTACACAATGTTCAATTTGATTGTGTTAACTTTCGACTTACATCTCATTATATTTTATACTCGAAGTTCATTCAAGTGTTTAAGTCTTGCTATGACTACTTATTGGTTTCATATTAACCCCATTCCATATATTATAATATTCATTTTATTTGACTTAAAATACTTTTTACGTTCATTAACACTTGTCACGGCGTTTCAACATTTATTCATCACACGCCCGATTTGTCTCTCTTGTGTATGCTTAGTATGCTTATACAACTTATACAATACATCATTTATGAATGTAAAACATCATTATATTTACTAACATTCATATTTTATAACTTAGGATAACATCTTTTATCGTCAGAAGCACTACACTTGCATATGTGCATGCCTGACGCCCTCTGATTGCCTTTGAAAACATAATATTCCCAAATATGGCCATGTTTACCCCTTTTAACGACCATAAATTGAAACACTTAAAGAATAAAAGTTGTAAGTCTATTCGTCCTCGTTCCAGATCATCTTAAATCGCTTCAATCGGAGTTCGTATGAAAACGTTATGCCTATTTTACTAAAATAGGTCAAAAAAGTCACATCTGACACACTTTGGGCTCGACCGCGCCCATTTTCTTCACATTTCTAGCGTGCCCACGCTCATGTTCAGCGCACCCGCGCTCAGCTTCGCCTAGATTCCTGATTTTGTAATATTTTTATGCACATACTTCAAATCTTCATAACTTCTTCATTTTAAGTCGAAATTAGTTGCTTTTCGACTCTATGAACTCGTGAAACACTGAACTACTCATCTACAGAATAATTATAACACTTCAAGGAAATTAACAATTCATTTTAAGGGTTCCAATTTACTATTCATGCAATAATTTAATGTTTTAAACATATTTAGCGAATTCGTTTCTTAACCAAAACGATTCATCCCACTTGCATTCTTTTCATTTCTCAATGTATTAATACATACTATCATCAATTTACAGTTTATCACATGATTTAATCATCAATTTTGGGTCTAAAATAAGCCATCTTGTACATATTATGCCAAAACTCAAACTCTTTATCTTTTGACATATTTACATGAATTTGATTACTTAAAAACCAGTTATAGATGACATATAACGAATTATATGTAAGACCCCAATTTTCATAAATAAAGATTAATTTTTCTCGAAATATCATTTTTAATAATATGGTGTGGTATTGATATAATGTTATAGTTGTGGATAATATTTATAAATTTCGCAAAGTATGCAAGTTGTTATAAAATATTCGATTGATCAGGGAATATTTGTTTTAACAAGAAATATTTGTACGACGACACAATCATTGTTGGACCCCACAACAGAATTATTTTCAGAGTTAGACAATGACAGAAATATCTTTTTATGAAAATAACGGCGGAAGTTTTACCGTTAATTGTTGAAATACTCAGTGATAAAAGTACAGTAATACGCATGGTTGCATAGTAGCATACGGTATTGATTATTGATGCTTACGTGAGAAGTCACTCAGTTTTATTCAATTATTGCTACAATAATTGTTGTATGGTATCTTACATTATTTGATTCAAATATTGTCAATATTTTATATATTATTAAATCAATAATTGAGACGACAAAGTTATTCATATTATTAGTTGCAATATTGACGATGTCTTGAAAGTTCTGTCGAGGAGAGGTTTGGTCACCTAATTGTGCGCCAATAGGGACAAATCCTTATCGGAAAGGCCCCTCTTTCCTAGGAACGATCTGGTGCGCGCCAATATTGTAAATTATAATAATAATGATAAAATGTTGTTAAAAATATTGAGGGTATTTTTATGAAGTATTTGTGGTAATTGTATTTATTATTCGGACCCCCATTTACCTATTTTTCAAAATAATCAGTATAAAATTATTCAGTATATATATATATATATATATATATATATATATATATATATATATATATATATATATATGACTTGTGAAAGTGACTTGTGGGGTGGGGCCCACATGTGGGATGAAATGAAAATGGAGCGAGGGGAGAAAACGTGTAATGAAGGGAGTATTAGTATTATATATATATATATGAAATGTGTGTGTGGTGGAAAAGTAGTGGTGGTGGGAAGAAAAAAAATTGAAAGTGATGTGTGTGTGTGTGTGGTGGAAGATATGTGGTGGTGGGAGGGGGGTGATAGTGATGTGTGTATATATAAGTTTGTTTTATGTGAATAATTATGAAAGTTGGGCGTCTGATTTTCTTCTTCTTCCGCCCGTGAATTTTTCATCTGAAATCCTAGTGTTCACCTGTGAAATTTTTTCTAAATAGTATCCTTCCATTCTCCTATAAATAGGATGCTTGGTTAGAATTGAAAATCACACCAGAATCAGAGAATTCTTCTTCTATAATATTAAGCGTATTTCTTTAGAGTTTAAGAAAGCTTTGAGCGTAGAAAATAATTCAAGTTTTCTTCAAGAATATTCCCACTATAACAGTCGGAATACTCTTCTTTTTAAGGTAAGAGATATTATTTTTATTCAATACTCGTAAGAAATAATATTTTTTTCCATACTCTGTAGTATGTAAGTAATATTATTTCGTTTTAGATTTCAAATTCTACACTCGTTTTGTTAAGTTTTGACTTCTATACTCCATGAAATTAGTAGAATATCCTTGATATTTGTGCTTCATCTAGTATCTTTTCATGAAAATATTATTCTGAACATTCTTGATAAGTTTTAACTTTTTCATACTAGAGTACTATTCACGGGGTACTATTCCTGAAGTACTATTTACAGGGTACTATTCACTTGGTTACTATTCACCTAGGGTACTATTCATGATAAAAATTGGTTTCTTTTCGGTCCAAAGCATTTTTGATACAATATTATTCTTGAATTTTAATCCAAAAAACAGTAATATGTTGATAATTTGGACATTATTGAATTCTGGATAAATTAAATTATAAATCTTTAGAAAATTATCCTTTGTTTTCTTTTAATTGAATTCTGATATCATTGTCATCATCTTCATGCTTATATTATGATGAAAGTCATCTGTGGCTTATGTGCATAGGTGAACTATTGATTGGTATAAATATGACAAGGGATTATTCGTTATAATCATGATCGTAATGTTACAAATAATGTGAAAAAAGTCGTCATTGGCTAGTAGTGTATTTATGGACAGTTGTTCGCATGATCATGACCATTGATGAAAACATGAATATCCTTGGCCCATAGTGCATGGATAATTCGTGGTCATGATACTAATGAATATCTTTGGCCGTAGTGCAGGGATGATTTTATGATGTGAATTATTTATTAAGCTGAGTCTCAACGATAAAATTGATGATAAACTTTTTAAATCATGGAAGATAGTAGATATCATGCTCTACTTAACTCTTCTAATGGATTGCTTATTCCACTGCAGTTAAACTTGATGTTTATTATATTTTATCAGTTTAACACTGTTGAAGGCAAATAATAATTTAATCTGCATTATCTTAGACATAATATTTCTTACTGGGCTAGTTGAGCTCACCCTTTTGCTTTCACTGCTCACTTCACAAAATGAGAACGTAGCCGGGACTAGTCGGGGAATGAAGTGACGGTCCGAGATGGTTGTTTTAGCAGTCCTCACTATTTAGTATGAAAATAAATGTAATGAGGAATGAATTTGAGTTTGAATATTGTATATGAGACAATATTCGTGTAAAAACTCTCAGCTCGTGTTGTATAATTAAGATTATATTTGTATTCAGTACCATGTATTTGGTGACTCAAGATGGGTGATGTATACCTATTTTGGGGGCGTCATAGTTGGTAACAAAGCTTAGGGATATGATCTCTGCTGATATGTTAGACTAGAACTAGGAGGGGAGAGACGGGTAATTCCTTCGCTAGTGTTACCTACCTAAGTTTATTTGTTATTTAATTGGTCGGTCAAAATATAAGGATTATATGTGGCATATCAATTAACACTTGTTTTGTGGCAGTGTTTGAAAATGACATCCGAGAATGCTGAGAATAACAATGGAGCACAAGAGACCGTTGAGTCACCACAGATTAATAACCAAGATAATGTGCATCAGAAATATAATAATCCTCAGGTGAACAACAACACCGACCAAATGGCGAACGACAGAATATTTAGGAGCTTTCTGCAATTAGTGCAACATCAGGCAAGAGAGACTCCTATTCAAAATGCAGGTGAAAACACTGGCAACTCTCGGATTGTCACCGCTAAGTAGTTCAAGGAGCTGGGACCACCGAAGTTTTTGGGAGAACCAAAACCACTTAAGAAGGAGATGTGGATAAAGCATATCACCAAGATATTTGATGCCATGGGATGCTCCGAGGAGCAAAAGGTTCCCTTTGCCATCTTCATGTTGAGAGGAGAGGCAGATTACTGGTGGAAATCTGTAAAGCGTACTCAGCCTGCCGCACTGAAGATGTCTTGGGAAAAGTTCTAAGAACTGTTCAACGACAAGTACTTTCCCGAAAGTATTCGTCACATGAAAGAAGTGGAGTTCATCAAGCTAGAGCAAAATAATATGAACGTGTCATAATACGAAGCTAAGTTTGCCGAGTATTCCCGATTTGCATCCCACTTGGTTGATAATGTAGAGAAAATGACGTGAATGTTTCTCCGAGATTTGAAACCTGAAATACGTCAATACCTCATTTCTCACAAATTGTGTTTGTATTCAGATGTTGTAAATATGGCTCATTTATTAGAACGTGATAATGAGTCAACCCAACCAAGGGATAACAAATGGCAAAGCGATACTACCAGTGGAAGCAGTCATCGAAGCAGTGACAACAAACGTGGAGGAAGTCAACAAGCCAGAAATAGTAACCACTTCGGTGGTAATCATAGCCAATACCATAAAAGTGGATATTTCAAGAAGAGGAGATTCAATAATGATGGAAAGCCGTCAACACCAGCACCCGTTGTTAAGGAAGAAGAACGATCACCGATTGTATGCTACTAATGCGGAGGGGAGGGACACATTAGTCCAAACTGTACGCAGCAGTCCAAAAATATGTTATAATTGCGGAATAGAAGGTCACCTAGCCCGATTTTATCGTGCAGTGAAGTCAAAGTCGGTAGTTCAAGGGAGAACGTTTGTCGTGACCTCCCAAAAAGTACAAAACCCGAACGAGGTCATCACGGGTAAACTAATCATAAACTCTAGCGAAGTCTATACCTTATTTGATATCGGTTCTACCCATTCTTTTATTTCTCCTACTTGCGCTCAATGTTTAAATTTAACTCTAGAGAAATTAGTCTTTGACTTATCTATTGAAACTCTGTTGGGAGAAACCTTCATTACATCCACTATTTATAAGTCTTGTTTGATTCAAATCGGCAACCGAACATTACCTGTCGATTTTATCTCTTTGAAAATACTTGCATTTGATGTGATTTTAGGGATTGATTGGTTAACTACTCATCATGCTAAAATTGATTATTTTCGTAAGGTTGTTAGCTTTCATATTCCTAACCAACCTATTATGTGAATTCAAGTAACCAAACCACTAAAGTCAATCACTATCATATCAAGCCATAAAGATATTCGTTTATTGAAAAACGGATGTCAAGCTTTCTTAGTCCATGTTACGGATTTAAATAAAAATACGTCTGATTTGAATGATATTTCTATTGTTAATAAATTTCCTGACATAATCCCTGAAGAACTTCCTGGCCTACCCCTAGAGTGTGAAATTGAATTTTGTATCGACCTTGAACCCAGTACAAAACCCATTTTCAAAGCCACATATCAAATGGCTCCTATTGAACTTCCGGAGTTAAAAACCCAACTGCAGGAGTTGTTAGACATCGATTTCATTAGTCCTAGTACGTCTCCTTGGGGTGCTCCTGTGCTATTCTTGAAGAAGAAAAGATGGGAGTACGCGACTTTGTATTGATTATCGGGAGTTAAATCATGTCACAATCAAAAATAGGTACCCGTTGCCTCGCATTGATGACCTGTTTGACCAGTTGCAAGGTGTTAAATTCTTTTTAAAGATCGATCTTCGTTCTGGATACTATCAATTAAAGATTAAAATTTATGACATTCCCAAGACTGCTTTCAGAACTCGATACGGGCATTATGAATTCCTAGTCATGTCTTTTGAATTGACTAATGCTCCTGCTGCCTTCATGGATATGATGAACCGAGTATTCAAGGAATATTTGAATCACTTTGTGGTCGTCTTTATTGATGACATCTTCATTTGCTCCAAAAGTCGTGAAGATCATAAGCAACACTTGAGGCTGATACTCCAAAAGCTTCGTGAAAATAAGCTTTATGCTAAGTTGAAGAAATGTGAGTTCTAGCTTGAGGAAGTAGCATTCCTTGGGCACATGATATCAAATCACGAAATATCTGTTGACCCAGCAAAGATTGAAGCAATAGAAATTTGGGAGCAACCTAAGTCAGTGACCGAAGTACGTAGCTTTCTTGACTTAGTTGGTTATTATTAGAGATTCATAGAAGGGTTTTCTCGATTCGCTATTCTATTAACTCAGCTGACTCGAAAAGATATAAAATTTGATTAGAGCCAGGAAAGTGAGAAGAGTTTTCAAGAACAAAAGATGAGACTAATTTCAGTACCTATTCTGACAATACCATCTGGTTCGGAGGGATTTGTCATCTACAGCGATGCTTCAGACAAATGGTTAGGATGTGTTCTCATGCAACATGGGAAAGTCATAGCCTATGCCTCACGACAACTCAAAGAATATGAGAGGAATTATCCTACTCATGATCTATAGTTGGCAGCAGTCATTTTTACGCTTAAGATTTGGAGGCATTTCCTGTATGAGGAGAAGGTGGAGATCTATACGGATCATAAAAGCCTCAAATATTTCTTCACCCAAAAGGAACTCAACATGCGTCAACGACGTTGGCTCGACCTGTTGAAAGATTATGACCATACCATTCAATACCATCCTAGAAAAGCGAACGTAGTAGCTGACGCATTGAGTAGAAGATCATATACGGGTACGAGTACGATATTGTCAACACAAAGGCACATTTTATATGACTTGGAAAGGATGAAGGTAGAGTTAAAGACTCCAGGGACCCACATGATGATGGCAAATATACGAGTAGAACCGACTTTAATCGATAAAGTTAAAGCTACTCAAGCTACAGACCTGGAGCTGATGCGTATGAAGAAGAAAGTGCAAGAAGGTGTTATTCCAGAAGCAAGAATCGATGAAGAAGGAATACTTAGAGTCAACTCTAGACTTTGTGTTCCTAATGACCCTGATTTAAAGTATAAGATCATGATAGAAGCGCACGACACACTGTTTCCAATCCATCTTGGAAGTACCAAAATGTATCGTGATCTTCAACATATATTTTGGTGGAGCAATATGAAAAGAGAGATCGCAGAGTTTATCTCAAGGTGTTTAACATGTCAACGAGTCAAGGCGGAGCATAAAGTGTTAAAAGGTCCATTACAACCACTTAAAATTCTAGAATAGAAGTGGGAGCACGATACCATGGATTTCGTTACTGGTCTTCCCAAGGTTTCTCAAGGTATATATGAAATTTGGGTCATTGTTAATAGATTGACAAAGTCTGCTCATTTTTTACCTATACGAGAAACTTATACACTTGAACGTCTTGCTCGTATATACATAAATGAGATTATAAGACTGCATGTTATGCTAGTATCAATAGTTTCTGATCGAGACCCAAGATTCACTTCACGATTTTGGGTTAGTTTGCAAAAAGCTATGGACACAGATTTACGATTTAGTTAGGCATATCATCCTCAAATAGACGGACAATTAGAGAGGACTATTCAAACCCTTGAAAATCTATTAAGACTATGTGTCCTTAACTTCAAAGGAAATTGAGATAAGTTCTTATCATTGATGGAATTTTCCTACAACAACAGTTATCAAGCAAGCATCGACATGGCTCCATTTGAGGCGTTGTATGGACGCAAGTGTCGTTCTCCAGTATACTAGGATGAGGTGGGTGAAGCAACGTTATTGGGACCAAAATTGGTACACATGACAATGGAAAAGATTTAAATGATCCGGCAACGTATAAAACCTCACAAGATCGACAAAAGAGTTATGCTGATCTTCATCGAAAGGACGTGGAATTCAGTGTTTGAGAACATGTGTTGTTATGTGTTGCTCCATGGAAGGGAGTTACGAGATTTGGAAAGACATGAAAGCTCAATCCTCGATTCATTGGCCCATTTGAAATCCTCGATCGAGTAGGAACTGTGGCTTATAGACTCGTCTTACCACCAAGTATGTCTCGTGTTCATAATATTTTTCACATATCCATGTTACGTAAATATGTAGAAGACCTGAACCATATTATTGAGTTAGAACCGGATGAAATAGCTGAAGATTTAATGTATGAAGAGGTACCTGTTAAAATCTTGGATAAGAAGGAGCATATTCTACGCTCCAAGGTTATACCTCAAGTCAACGTTTTATGGAGAAACCACGATGTTGAGGAAATAACCTGGGAGTTAGAATCTGAAATGAAATCAAGGTATCTTCACCTCTTCGACATACCAGGTATGTACCCTAATTTTGAGGATGAAATTTCATAAGAAGGGGAGGTTGTAAGACCCCAATTTTTATAAATAAAGATTAATTTTTCTCGAAATATCATTTCTAATATTATGGTGTGGTTTTGATATAATGTTATAGTTGTGGGTAATATTTATAAATTTTGCAAAGTATGCAAGTTGTTATAAAATATTCGATTGGTCGGGGAATATTCGTTTTAACAAAAAATATTCGTACGACGGTACACTCATTGGTGAACCCCACAACGGAATTATTGTCGGAGTTAGAAAATGACAGAAATATCTTTTTATGAAAATAACGGCGAAAGTTTTACCGTTAACTGTTGAAATACCCAGTGATAAAACTACAGTAATACGCGTGGTTGCATAGTAGCACACGGTATTGATTATTGATGCTTACGTGAGAAGTCACTTAGTTTTATTCAATTATTGCTGCAGTAATTGTTGCATGGTATCTCACGTTATTTGATTCAATTATTGTCAATATTTTATATATTATTAAATTAATAATTGAGACGATAAAGTTATTCATATTATTAGTTGCATTATTGACGATGTCTAGAAAATACTGTCGAGGAGAGGTTTGGTCACCTAATTGTGTGCCAATAGGGAGAAATTCTTATCGAAAAGCTCCATCTTTCCTGGGAACGATCTGGTTGTTAAATATTGTGAATTATAATAATGTTGTTAAAAATATTGAGGGGATTTTTATGAAGTATTTGTGGTAATTTTGCTTATTATTCGTACCTCCATTTACCCAATTTTCAAAATAATCAGTATAAAAGTATTCAGTATATATATATATATATATATATATATATATATATATATATATATATATATATATATATATATATGTGTGTGTGTGTGTGTGTGTGTGTGTGTGTGTGTGTGTGTGTGTGAAAGTGACATGTGGGGTGGGGCCCACATGTAGGATGAAATGAAAATGGGGTGAGGGGAGAAAATGTGTAATGAAGGGAGTATTAGTATTATATATATATGAAATGTGTGTGTGGTGGAAAAGTAGTGGTGGTGGGAAGAAAAACTTTTTTAAAGTGATGTGTGTGTGTGTGGTGGATGATATGTGGTCGAGGGGGGGGGGGTGATAGTGATGTATGTGTATATTAGTTTGTTTTATGTGACTAATTATGAAACTTAGGCGTCTAATTTTCTTCTTCTTCCGCCTATGAATTTTTCGTCTGAAATCTTACTGTTCACCCATGAAATTTTTTCTAAATATTATCCTTCTATTCTCCTATAAATAGGATGCTTAGTTAGAATTAAAAATCACCCCAGAAACAGAGAATTCTTCTATAATATTGAGTGTATTTCTTTAGAGTTTAAGGAAGCTTTGAGCGTAAAAAACAGTTCAAGTTTTTTTCAAGAATATCCCCGCTATACCAGTCGGAATACTCTTCTTTTTAAGGTAAGGGATGTTATTTTTATTCAATACTCGTAAGAAATAATATTTTCTTCCATACTCTGTAGTATGTAAGTAATATTATTTCATTTTCAATTTCGAATTCTACACTCATTTTGTTAAGTTCTGGCTTCTATAGTCCAAGAAATTAGTAGAATATCATTGATATTTGCGCTTCATTCAGTATCTTTTCATGAAAATATTATTCTGAGCATTCTTGATAAGTTTTAACTTTTTCATGTCGGTGTACTATTCACGGGATACTATTCCTGAAGTACTATTTATAGGATACTATTCACTCGATTACTATTCACCCGGTGTACTATTTATGACAAAAATTGATTTCTTTTCGGTCCAAATCATTTTTGATACAATATTATTCTTAAATTTTACTCTACAAAGCAGTATCATGTTGATAATTTGGACATTATTGAATTCTAGATAAATTAAATTATAAATCTTTAGAAATTTATCATTTGTTTTCTTTTAATTGAATTCTTATATCATTGTCATCGTCCTCATGCTTATATTATGATAAAAGTTATATGTTGCTTACGTGCATAGGTGAACAATTGATTGGTATGATCATGACCAGGGATTATTCGATATAATCATGACTGTAATGTTACAAATGATGTGGTAAAAGCCCTCATTGGCCCGTAGTGCATTGATGGACAGTTGTTGGCATGATTATTACTATTGATGAAAACACGAATATCCTTGGCTCATAGTGCATGGATAATTCGTGGTCGTGATACTAATGAATATCTTTGGCAGGGATGATTCGATGATGTTGATTATTTATTAAGCTGAGTTTCAGCGATAAATTTGATGATAAACTTTTTAAATCATGGAAGATAGTAGATATCATACTCTACTTAACTCTTGTAATGGATTGCTTGTTCCGCTGCAGTTAAATTTGATTTTTATTATATTTTATCAGTTTAACACTGTTGAAGGCTAACGATAATTTATTCTGCATTATCTTAGTCATAATATTTCTTACTGGGCTAGTTGAGCTCACCCTTTTGCTTTCATTGTTCTCTTTAGGAAATGAAAACGTAGCCAGGACTAGTCGGGAATGGAGTGACGATCCGAGATGGTTGTTTTAGCAGTCCTCACTATTTAGTGTGAAAATAAATGTAATGAGGATTGAATTTGAGTTTGAATATTGTCTATGAAACAATATTCTTGTAAAAACTCTCAGCTCATGTTGTATAATTAAGTTTGTATTTGTATTTAGTACCATGTATTTGGCAACTCAAGATGTGTGATGTATACCTATTTTGGGGGGGCGAGGGGGGGGGGTCACATTATACATATCTAAGAACATGTATAATTCAACTTCTTGACACATCCTCCTCCAAAATTCAATTACAGAAAAAAACTCAAGAAACCAAACTAGAGTTTTAGGGCTAGGTTATTACCTTTTAATTTCTTCTTGGAGTCACTAGATGATAGGAATTGTTTGCTTAATCCTCTTCTTCTCCTTTGAATTTCCATACTTCCTCTCAAAGACTCACAGAGAACTCTCACACTCTCTCAACTTCTCTGTTTTCTAACTTTTAGCCTTAGGAATAGAACGAATAACCAAATAACTGATATAACATAATACGTACATCAATATGGCTTCATCAGTTACAAAAAAAAAACCCAAGGGTCTCAAGGCCATGTTTGGTTAGAACCCAATTATCCTCTTCTAATTTATTTTAATTTCTTTCGTATCATATAATACCCTTGTCACACCCATTAACTAATTGAATTGAATTAATCTCAATTCATTAATAAATCTAATTAAACCTTACCAATAAAATTATAACTTCTATTTAGCCAATGTAATTATAATTTTATGTAGCAACCATTAATCCTGTAATTTAATTACATAATTAAATTAGACTATTTTAATTCCCTTGATATCATCACACTTTAAACAAATTATTCCATAACAATTTCCAACTAAAATATTCATTTTAAATTTCATAAATATTCTAACTAAAATATTTATTTTATTCGATAAATATTTGAACTATTTACGAGATTCACAATCGTATTACATTAACATATTACGTTTATATGTAATATGTATTATTTTCTCATCTTATTAAAACAAATATATTTACATTAACTCACTATTTTAATTAAGTGAATTAGTTGCCTTATTTATATAATTTAATTCATTACAATTTAATTGCCAATCAAGGCATGATAATAATATTATATTATTTCATAATATAATTTCCAACTCTATTTAAATTAACCAATATGTATTCAGTTAATTCCTTTTTCCACCATATTCCTCTACATAACATATTAACATATTACATTTATATGTAACATACATTACTCTCTCATTTTATTAAAACACATCATAATAAGAATTTTATCCATTAAATTTTTATTTTATTTATTTTACATTATTTCACTATTTTAATTAAGTGAATTACTCACATTATTTATGAGATTTAATTCATAATAGATTCATTGCCACAAGGTATAATAATCAAATTATATTATCCCATAATATAATTTTCAACTTAATTAAATTAACTTGACTCCATTTTCAAACAATTTCATTTACCTTCTTCAATAATTAAATTAAATTAACTACTAAACCTCATTATTCCATATATATATATATATATATATATATATATATATATATATATATATATATATATATATATATATATATATATATATACGGAGAGGCTCTAAAGCGAACCAAAGACGAACCGTCGTCTTTGGTGTCTATGGCGACGGTTCGACCCGTCGCCAAAGACTACATGGCTATGGCGACGGGTCGAACCGTCGCCATAAACACCAAAGACGACGGTTCGTCTTTGGTTCGCTCTTTAAGGTTCGCTTTAGAGACGGACCGTATATATATATATATATATATATATATATATATATATATATATATATATATATATATATATATATTCATACCAAATCGTATATTTCACAATATATAACACATATATATACACATATCCAAACTCAAAACTTCTCGTAATAAGAATTTTATTTATTAAAATCTTATTTTAATAATTTTTGAAAATTCGGGTTGTCACAAAATTGCACCGAGTTGCTTTAACTTGGTCTAGAATGACTTTTAAAGGTGAACTTGAACGCCTTGCAAACTAATACCAATGAGCATTGTGTTGCCTAACCTCTAAACTTGTAGGATGTCATGTTAGTACTATTTATGTCATTAAACATGACCTATAAGTGCACTTATTTATTTTGACACCATAAAAGTCATTCAAACATGTTTTCAAAGTAAGTTTTTAAGTGATAAACTATGCTAGTCATATATAGATAAGATGAATACATGTGAGCATGCGTATTGAAAGTTGTTTAACATCGTTACTGGTTACATAGTTAGACCCTTGTTGCATGAACTCGCTTAGCTGTGAAATTAATGGCAATAAAGCTATAAAGTGTAAAAACAACTTGAAGTAAAAACAAGAGGCACCAAACTTGGACCAAGACCTCTTGACGTGTGTAGGTGTTATGTGGTAGCATGGTAAGTAATGAGGTGTAAACAGGGAAATAAAGTTTCCAATCTGGTCTGGCCAGGGGACGGCTCTGCGCCCATCCTAGGCCAAATTGTAGAGCACATGCGTTGTAGGGCAGTGTTGCCTGACTGTTTAAATTGTAATCTGAACCCTTAAGCACTTGTGTATGAATGTATTTTGCTTCAATGCTTGGCTTAAGTGATGTTTTAAGAATATGAGCAAGTAATGGTTATATAAACCCCAGGTTTGTTAAAATTTGCAAAACAAAGAACTATGTGAATCATGCATCTATAAGTTTTAAATGGGCAAAAAGCACTTTTACACCACTGTGATTGTAGTGTTTTAAGCAATTAGCCACTGTGCTTTTAAAATATTTAATTGACCCACTGTGTTTTTTAAAAATTTACAATCAAGCCATTTCTTGGACGGACGTTAAATATTTGCACATGTGGCATTGAATTTTTTTTTCAAAAATCATTATTTCCTACGTGGCAAGCTAGTCAGCCAAATTCTTAATACTATTGAGCCACTGTACTTTAAAAAAATACAATTGGCCCACTGTGATTTTAAAAATATTTTTATGTTTTATTTTCTATCTTTTTCTTTACCTAAATATTTATAATATGTATAATATTAATAAAAATTAATATTATAATATTTATAATATGTATGTTTTATTTTAAAAATAAAAATAAAAATTGTTTTATGTTTTCAAATACTTATAAAATTTTTAAAAATAAAAATATTTTTATGTTTTATTTTCTGTCTTTTTCTTTACCTAAATATTTATAATATGTATAATATTAATAAAAATTAATATTATAATATTTATAATATGTATGTTTTATTTTAAAAATAAAAATAAAAATACTTTTATGTTT
This sequence comes from Panax notoginseng, assembly GCA_016801055.1. NCBI lineage: Eukaryota > Viridiplantae > Streptophyta > Magnoliopsida > Apiales > Araliaceae > Panax > Panax notoginseng. Next base: position 104,297,318 of record CM029023.1, on the reverse strand, counting down.
TCAAATACTTATAAAATTTTTAAAAATAAAAATATTTTTATGTTTTATTTTCTTTCTTTTTCTTTACCTAAATATTTATAATATGTATAATATTAATAAAAATTAATATTATAATATTTATAATATGTATGTTTTATTTTAAAAATAAAAATAGTTTTATGTTTTCAAATACTTATAAAATTTTTAAAAATAAAAATATTTTTATGTTTTATTTTCTTTCTTTTTCTTTACCTAAATATTTATGTGATTTTAAATAGCTTTTGATGTGATTTTAGAAATTGATTGGTTAACTACTCATCATGCCAAAATTGATTGCTTTCGTAAGGTTGTTAGTCTTCATATTCCTAAGTAACCTGTTATTCAAATTCAAGCAACCAAACCATTGAAGTCAAACTCTTTCATATCAAGCCGTAAAGTCATTCGTTTATTGAAAAACGGATGTCAAGCTTTCTTAGCTATGTTATGGACTTGAACAAAATACGTCAGATTTGAATGATATTTCTATTGTTAGTAAATCCCTGACGTATTTCCTGAAGAATCTCTTGGCCTACGTGTGATATTGAATTTTGTATCATTTTTGAATCTGGTACAAAACTCACTTCTAAAATCTCATATCGAATGGCTCCTATTTAACTTCAGGAGTTAAAAACCCAACTGTAGAAGTTTATACCCGAGCCTCTATCTGGTGACTTCCTTTGTGGAATGCACTGAAGCCAGACTCTCCGTAGGGGATACCATATTCGTGTGGTAGTAAACTGATAGGTGTCATTGTGACGTGCTATCCAAGATTGGGATATGAGTCACAGTTGAGAGCAACCTAAGTCAGTAATCGAAATACATAGCTTTCTAGGCTTAGCTGGTTATTATCGGAGATTTGTAAAAGGATTTTCTCGAATCGCTACTCCATTAACTCAGCTGACTTGAAAAGATACAAACTTCGAATGGACCGAGGAATGCGAGAAGAGCTTCCAAGAATTCAACATGCGACACCGACGTTGGCTCGAGCTGTTGAAAGATTTTGATCACACCATCCAATACTATCCTAGAAAAGTAAACGTGGTAGCTGACGCATTGATCGTATGCGAGTACGAGTGCGATATTGTTGAACACAAAAACCTATTTTGTATAAATTATAAATGATAGAGATAGAGTTAACGACTCTAGGGAACCACGTGATGATATACGAGTAAAATCGACTTTAATCGATAACGTTAAAGCCACTCATGCTACAGACCTGGAGCTGATGAATATAAAGAAGAAGGTGCAAGAATGTGTTATTCTAGAAGTAAGAGTCGATGAAGAGAAGAAAGCTCAAGCCTTCAATTTATTTGAAATCCTCGATCGAGTAGGAACTGTGGCCTATAGACTCGCCTTAACGCTAAGTATGTCACGTGTTCATAACGTTATTTACGTATCGATGTTACGTAAATATGTGGACGACCCGAACCACGTTATTGAGTTAGAACCAAACGAGATAGCTGAAGACTTAACGTACGAAGAGGTACCTGTCAAGATCTTGGATAGGAAGGAGCATGTCCTACGCACGAAGGTCTTACCACAAGTTAAAGTTTTGTGGAGAAACCATGCTATTGAGGAAATGACCTGGGAGTTGGAAACGAAAATGAAAGCGAGGTATCCTCATCTTTTTGAAACACCAGGTACGTATGTCAATTTCGAGGACGAAATTTCATAAGGAGGGGAGGTTGTAAGATCCCAAATTATTAATAAATAAAATTTAATTTCCTCTATTTATTATTCTGAAATAGTAAGGGTTAATTTGATTAATGTGGTTAGTTATGGGTAAAATGCGCAAATATTTTAAATAAGCAAGTGGTTATAAAATATTTATTGTTGTCGGGGAATATTCGCTTGGTCATGGAATATTCTTACTGTCGGAGAATATTCGTACGACGGCGCAGTCTTGTGTGAGCCCCATAACGGAAAGCGATTGGATGAAGAAAATGACAAAAATAAGTGGTTTATAAATAATGGCATAGTTGTTACCATTAATACTGTTGGAATACCCGGTGGTTAAAGCACAGTAATACGCGTTGTTGCACAGTAGCACACGATATTGCACCAATTATTGATTCTTACGTAAGAAGGCACTACTCAATAATTGTTACAGTAATTACTGTTCAATATTGTATTTTATTGATTCAATAATTGCTGCGTTGATATTTTATATTACTGTTGTTTTAATAATTGTCACTACACAGTATTTTCTATTATCGGAACAATAATTCATATTATCTGAATAATATTATTAGATAACATTATTGGCAATGTCTAAAAAGTTCTGTCAAAGGAGAGGTTTGGTCATCTAATTACGCGCCAGTAAGGAGAGATCCTTATTGGAAAGCCCCCTCTTTCCTGGGAACGGCCTGGTTACTAGTATTGTGGTTCTATAATATTATTTGTGTATAATTAATTATTGATTTATATGATGAGAAAAATATTGATTTTATGTGGATATAGATGGAGAAATTTTTTAATGTGACAATTGTTGAAAATTAATATTTTATCTTTTTCTGATAAAATAATTCATTTAAATATATTATTTTAATAATATATTGATGATGATATTTTTACAATGAATGTGGGATATATGAGTATATGAGGAGGAAGAGTATTTTTGTGGCATTAAATGATTAACACATGTTTTGTGTGTTGGTGGACACAATTCTTGACCGAAAATTTATTATTGACTGTAAAATTGCCCGTTTATGGATTTCGGTCAATTTCTATTTAGAATTTGGAAAAACTTTCTTCCGTAAAATTGTAGAGAATTGAATTTCCTATAAAAACTCGCGAGAATTGAATTTTCTGAATAAAGGGCTATTTTTTATGAATTATTGAAGTTCTGAAGTTCCGAAATAATTGATTTTTGGAAGTTTTAATTATTTTTATTAAGAAAAACGTTTTTGACATTTGAGTGGCACATGTTAATGGTGGAAATCAGCTGATGTGGTGTGCTAAGGAAATTAAGAAAATTATATTATTAATTTATTCAATTTTCTGCTTTGGTGTTCTAAGCATTTTCCTATAAATAGGGTGCTTAGGTTAGAATTGAAAATCACACCAGAAACACAAGTTTCTTTCTCTTTCTCTCTCTATATCGAGCATATTCTTGTGAGTATTTGATGCTTTGAGTGTTGCTATACGGTGCAAGTTTCCTTCAGCACTATATCTAGTATTCAGTCAGAAGTACCGTATTTCTGAGGTAAGGGATAGTAAGGGATAGTAAGGGATGTTATTTCTTCTTAAATGATATTATTTTCTTCAATATCATTATGCCGAAGTATTGATCTGAACTTTTTATCAAATTTGGAACTTTTCATGTCGGGATTACTATTCACGAGTTACTATTCACGAGTTACTATTCACCAAAAAATGAAATTTTCTTCTTTTCGTCCAAAATATCTATTCTGGATACTAGCTTTGATTGTATCCATGTTTTGATCATTCTTGAATTTTACTCCACTATGATTATTTATGAGGTATTTTTGGACATGGAATAGCTGAAATACGAATCCTTAATATTTATTATTTTGTTTCACTAGATTCGTTTCCTTTAAAATATTTTTCATCATCCTTAGTCCTAAATGATGATATAATTGAATATCTTTGGCCTGTAGTGCAAAGATTGATGATTTCTGATGAATATCTTTGGCCCGTAGTGCAAAGATGAACATGTGTTGAGATGAACATGATCGACTGGTGATACAAATGAATATCTTTGGCCTGTAGTGCAAAGATGAATATTTGATTAAAGATGGTTATTGATTGTTGTTACAGGGATAAAATATTGATGATGGACTTTTAAATCTTAGAAGATAGTAGAACTCATTCTCTACTTGACTCTTCTAATGGTTTGCTGTTTTCGCTGCAGTTATTGATTTAAAATTGTTGTCTATTGTATTCTATTAGATTTTTCCCTGTTGAAGACTAACGATAATTTGTTGTATATTATCTTAGTCATAATATTCTTTACTGGGCTAGTTGAGCTCACCCTTTTCCTTGTTGTTCCAATTTTCTTCTCAGGAGGCGAGAATGTAGCGAGTACTAGTCGGGGTGTGGAATGATGGTTCAAGATAGTTGTTTTAGTAGTCCTCACTATTTTGTAAAATAGTGTATCAATAAGTATAATGAGGACTTAATTGAGTATGAATACTGTCTAGATGACAATATTTGTATTTAAACTCACAGTATATGTGTTGTCGTATTTTGCACTACAATTGTAATAATAAAGTTGTAGTTATTTTCTGTACCATGTATTTGGCGACTCAGAATGGGTTGGATGGATTGGACCTGTTTTGGGGGCGTCACAGTTGATATCAGAGCTTAGGGATATGATCTCTGGCGGAGATCGGGGAATAGAACTAGGAGGGGAGAGACGAGTAAATCCTTCGCTAGTGTGTCCTACCTAAGCTTATTTGTTGGTCGATCATAATATAGGGATATTATGTGATATGTTAATTTGTTAAATTAACCTTTGTTCTATGGCAGTATTTTAGAATGTCGACTGAGAATGTTAACACTGGAGTAAATGAGACGGTGGAGATGCTTATACTCACCAACGAGAAAAACGTGCAACAGGCTGGCAATGTTCCTCCTGTGAACAACACCACTGAGCAGACGATGAATGATGGAATGTTTAGGAGTTTTTTTCAGTTCATGCAAAACCAGACGAGGGAGACTCGTGTACAAAATACGTGTAGAAATGATAGCAATGCGCGGCTTGTCACAGCCAAGCAGTTCAAAGAGTTGGGACCACCAGAATTCTGGGGAAAGCCAGATCCGATTAAGGCGGAGACATGGGTCAAGCAAATTACCAAGATATTTGATGTCTTGGGATGCACGGAGGAACAAAAGGTTCCATTCGCCACCTTTATGTTTCGTGGCGAGGCAGACTACTGGTGGGAGTCTGTGAAACGTACCCATCCAGCCGCACTCAACATGTCTTGGGAGACATTTCAGAAACAATTCAATGACAAGTACTTTCCTGAAAGTATTCGTCATATGAAGGAGGTAGAGTTTATTAGACTGGAGCAGAATAACATGACGGTGTCCCAATACGAGGCGAAATTTACAGAGTTGTCCAGGTTTGCACCTCATTTGGTAGAGAATGAGGAACGTATGACGCGGATGTTTCTAAGAGGTTTGAAACCCGGCATACGTCAATATCTCATTTCTCATAAATTTTCTCTCTATTCAGATGTTATCAACAGGGCTCAATTATTAGAGCGAGATAGCGAGTATGATCAATCGAGGGACCACAACCAGGATTATACTGGTGACAGCAGTCATCAGAACAACGATAACCAGTGGAGAAAGAAGAATACGGACAAGAACGGCAACCACTCTGGTGGTAATCGTGGCCATGAATATAGAAGAAGCGAGTTGGGAGGAGATTTTAAAAAGAGGAGATTCAACAATGATAATACGAAGACGTCAGCACCAGCAGCAACTGGTTCCAAGGGAGGAGAACGACCACCGATTATATGCTATAAGTGAGGAAAAGAAGGACATATCAGCCCAAACTGCCCACAACAATTTAAGGTATGTTATAACTGTGGAAAGGAAGGACATATCGCTCGAGATTGCACTATAGCGAAACCAAGTCCAACGGGGGGTGGTGACTCAAAAAGTTGTCCCAGAAAAGTCAAAGTCAACGGTTCCTGGTAGAGCGTTTTTCGTGACTGGTCAGAATGCGAGGAACCCGAACGAAGTTAGCACGGGTTAGTTAATTATAAATTTTTACGAAGTCTATACCTTATTAGATACCGGTTCTACCCATTCTTTTATCTCTCTTGCTTACGTTCAACGTTTAAACTTGACTCCGGAGAAATTAAACTTTGACTTATCTGTTGAAACTCTGTTAGGAGAAATTTTCATCACATCCATTGTTTATAAATCTTGTTTGATCCAAGTTGGCACCATCACATTACCTGTTGACCTTATCTCTTTAAAGATACTTGCTTTTGATGTGATTTTAGAAATTGATTGGTTAACTACTCATCATGCCAAAATTGATTGCTTTCGTAAGGTTGTTAGTCTTCATATTCCTAAGTAACCTGTTATTCAAATTCAAGCAACCAAACCATTGAAGTCAAACTCTTTTATATCAAGCCGTAAAGTCATTCGTTTATTGAAAAACGGATGTCAAGCTTTCTTAGCTATGTTATGGACTTGAACAAAATACGTCAGATTTGAATGATATTTCTATTGTTAGTAAATCCCCGACGTATTTCCTGAAGAATCTCTTGGCCTACGTGTGATATTGAATTTTGTATCATTTTTGAATCTGGTACAAAACTCACTTCTAAAATCTCATATCGAATGGCTCCTATTTAACTTCAGGAGTTAAAAACCCAACTGTAGAAGTTTGTACCCGAGCCTCTATCTGGTGACTTCCTTTGTGGAATGCACTGAAGCCAGACTCTCCGTAGGGGATACCATATTCGTGTGGTAGTAAACTGATAGGTGTCATTGTGACGTGCTATCCAAGATTGGGATATGAGTCACAGTTGAGAGCAACCTAAGTCAGTAATCGAAATACATAGCTTTCTAGGCTTAGCTGGTTATTATCGGAGATTTGTAGAAGGATTTTCTCGAATCGCTACTCCATTAACCCAGCTGACTCGAAAAGATACAAACTTCGAATGGACCGAGGAATGCAAGAAGAGCTTCCAAGAATTCAACATGCGACACCGACGTTGGCTCGAGCTGTTGAAAGATTTCGATCACACCATCCAATACTATCCTAGAAAAGTAAACGTGGTAGCTGACGCATTGATCGTATGCGAGTACGAGTGCGATATTGTTGAACACAAAAACCTATTTTGTATAAATTATAAATGATAGAGATAGAGTTAATGACTCTAGGGAACCACGTGATGATATACGAGTAAAATCGACTTTAATCGATAACGTTAAAGCCACTCAAGCTACAGACCTGGAGCTGATGAATATAAAGAAGAAGGTGCAAGAATGTGTTATTCTAGAAGTAAGAGTCGATGAAGAGAAGAAAGCTCAAGCCTTCAATTTATTTGAAATCCTCGATCGAGTAGGAACTGTGGCCTATAGACTCGCCTTAACGCTAAGTATGTCACGTGTTCATAACGTTATTTACGTATCGATGTTACGTAAATATGTGGACGACCCGAACCACGTTATTGAGTTAGAACCAAACGAGATAGCTGAAGACTTAACGTACGAAGAGGTACCTGTCAAGATCTTGGATAGGAAGGAGCATGTCCTACGCACGAAGGTCTTACCACAAGTTAAAGTTTTGTGGAGAAACCATGCTATTAAGGAAATGACCTGGGAGTTGGAAACGGAAATGAAAGCGAGGTATCCTCATCTTTTCGAAACACCAGGTACGTATGTCAATTTCGAGGACGAAATTTCATAAGGAGGGGAGGTTGTAAGACTCCAAATTATTAATAAATGAAATTTAATTTCCTCTATTTATTATTCTGAAATAGTAAGGGTTAATTTGATTAATGTGGTTAGTTATGGGTAAAATGCGCAAATATTTTAAATAAGCAAGTGGTTATAAAATATTCATTGTTGTCGGGGAATATTCGCTTGGTCATGGAATATTCTTACTGTCGGAGAATATTCATACGACGGCGCAGTCTTGTGTGAGCCCCATAACGGAAAGCGATTGGATGAAGAAAATGACAAAAATAAGTGGTTTATAAATAATGGCATAGTTGTTACCGTTAATACTGTTGGAATACCCGGTGGTTAAAGCACAGTAATAAGCGTTGTTGCATAGTAGCACACGATATTGCACCAATTATTGATTCTTACGTAAGAAGGCACTACTCAATAATTGTTACAGTAATTACTGTTCAATATTGTATTTTATTGATTCAATAATTGCTGCGTTGATATTTTATATTACTGTTGTTTTAATAATTGTCACTACACAGTATTTTCTATTATCGGAACAATAATTCATATTATCTGAATAATATTATTAGATAACATTATTGGCAATGTCTAGAAAGTTCTGTCTAAGGAGAGGTTTGGTCATTTAATTACGCGCCAGTAAGGAGAGATCCTTATTGGAAAGCCCCCTCTTTCCTGGGAACGGCCTGGTTGCCAGTATTGTGGTTCTATAATATTATTTGTGTATAATTAATTATTAATTTATATGATGAGAAAAATATTGATTTTATGTGGATATAGATGGAGAAAATTTTTTAATGTGACAATTGTTAAAAATTAATATTTTATCTTTTTCTGATAAAATAATTCATTTAAATATATTATTTTAATAATATATTGATGATGATATTTTTACAATGAATGTGGGATATATGAGTATATGAGGAGGAAGAGTATTTTTGTGGCATTAAATGATTAACACATGTTTTGTGTGTTGGTGGACACAATTCTTGACCGAAAATTTATTATTGACTGTAAAATCGCCCGTTTATGGATTTCGGTCAATTTTTGTTTAGAATTTGGAAAAACTTTCTTCTGCAAAGTTGTAGAGAATTGAATTTCCTATAAAAACTCGCGAGATTTGAATTTTCTGAATAAAGGGCTATTTTTTATGAATTATTGAAGTTCTGAAGTTCTGAAATAATTGATTTTTGGAAGTTTTAATTATTTTTATTAAGAAAAACATTTTTGACATTTGAGTGGCACATGTTAATGGTGGAAATCAGCTGATGTGGCGTGCTAAGGAAATTAAGAAAATTATATTATTAATTTATTCAATTTTCTGCTTTGGTGTTCTAAGCATTTTCCTATAAATAGGGTGCTTAGGTTAGAATTGAAAATCACACCAGAAACACAAGTTTCTCCCTCTTTCTCTCTCTATATCGAGCATATTCTTGTGAGTATTTGATGCTTTGAGTGTTGCTATACGGTGCAAGTTTCCTTCAGCACTATATCTAGTATTCCAGTCAGAAGTACCGTATTTCTGAGGTAAGGGATAGTAAGGGATAGTAAGGGATGTTATTTCTTCTTAAATGATATTATTTTCTTCAATATCATTATGCCGAAGTATTGATCTGAACTTTTTATCAAATTTAGAACTTTTCATGTCCGGGTTACTATTCACGAGTTACTATTCACGAGTTACTATTCACCGAAAAATGAAATTTTCTTCTTTTTGTCCAAAATATCTATTCTGGATACTAGCTTTGATTGTATCCATGTTTTGATCATTCTTGAATTTTACTCTACTATGATTATTTATGAGGTATTTTTGGACATGGAATAGCTAAAATACAAATCCTTAATATTTATTATTTTGTTTCACTGGATTCGTTTCCTTTAAAATATTTTTCATCATCCTCAGTCCTAAATGATGATATAATTGAATATCTTTGGCCTGTAGTGCAAAGATTGATGATTTCTGATGAATATCTTTGGCCCGTAGTGCAAAGATGAACAGGTGTTGAGATGAACATGATCGACTGGTGATACAAATGAATATCTTTGGCCTGTAGTGCAAAGATGAATATTTGATTAAAGATGGTTATTGATTGTTGTTACAGGGATAAAATATTGATGATGGACTTTTAAATCTTAGAAGATAGTAGAACTCATTCTCTACTTGACTCTTCTAATGGTTTGTTGTTTCCGCTGCAGTTATTGATTTAAAATTATTGTCTATTGTATTCTATTAGATTTTTCCCTGTTGAAGACTAACGATAATTTGTTGTATATTATCTTAGTCATAATATTCTTTACTGGACTAGTTGAGCTCACCCTTTTCCTTGTTGTTCCAATTTTCTTCTCAGGAGGCGAGAATGTAGCGAGTACTAGTCGGGGTGTGGAATGATGGTTCAAGACAGTTTTTTTAGTAGTCCTCACTATTTTTTAAAATAGTGTATCAATAAGTATAATGAGGACTTAATTGAGTATGAATACTGTCTAGATGACAATATTTGTATTTAAACTCACAGTATATGTGTTGTCGTATTTTGCATGACAATTGTAATAATAAAGTTGTAGTTATTTTCTGTACCATGTATTTGGCGACTCAGAATGGGTTGGATGGATTGGACCTGTTTTGGGGGCGTCACAAAGATTCTAGTGAGAGAGTATACATAGACAGAGAGACAGTAGCATAATTGGGTTGTGACTTGTGAGGAAAAGAGGGATCGGACAATGACGAGGCCGTCGGTGGTGGGGGAGACAGAGAATCAGAATTTGACCGGACTTTCTATAAATTTGATCGAAAAAAGCCAGTCAACAAAGACACGTAATTTTTTATTTTTTTCCAAAAAGCCACGTAAGTAAATTGTTAACATCTGTTACTCAAATTAGACGGAATGACTTGATTATACATTTTTAAAAAGTAAAGTGGGTCAATTGAATATTTTAAAAATACAATGGCTAATTACTTAAAACACTACAACCACAGTGAGGTAAAAGTGCTTTTTGCCGTTTTAAATGTGTAACGAACACATAGCTAGTCAAGTGTGTGATAAAGGTTTATGAATGTTGATGTCAAGTAAGTGTGGCTACGGTATACTTATAAATACATAGCTATCTTAAAAGTATTATAAGAAAGTAAAGCGAAGGTTTTAAGAACCGAGTTAGAACACAATGTAACAATTGCTATTACATTGAGAATGTAAGGAAATGTATGACTGATGGGTATGAATCCATGATTATACAATTGTCTAGGAATACACGAAGTGCAAATAATGATAAACAATTAAGTTGTAGTTGATAACATACGAGCTAGGCAAGTCTTTCAGTTCCTATTTGCTCTATAATGTTGATAATTGTTGATTAATTTATGTTATGATATGGAATGTTAAACTATATGTGAAATGCATATGAGTTATGTATGAAATGAATTATGCTATGCTATGAAACGTGAAAATGTCTATGAGATATGTATGAGATTAAAAGTAAATCTATGACTATGTGTTTTAGAAGATAATCTATACACTTGTTATGTGAGAAGCATCATGCATATTGAGTTTAAACGCTTATGATTATATCAACGGTGCATGATATTATGTGCTATGTGATGCATGAAAACTGTTAGAATTGCTGGGCTGTCGAGCTCACCCTTGCAAATAACCACTTTTGCATGTTAAGGACCCACGGTAAAGTTACGTGCTACTTGATTGATAGAGTTCCATAGTAGCATAAGAAGATTGATTTGTTTACCTAAAATTATGATCTCAACCCATGTTTTAGGTTTTAGACGATATAATTGATACTTTTTTAACTCTTGTGGAGTTGTAAAATTGTACTATTCGATACATTAAGAACATCGAATTGATATGTAAATTTTATAATGTAACTTTGAAGAATAGAAGTATAGAATAAATTTGATTCAAAGAGATGTAAATGATGAAGGTTGTGATTCAGGGAAATGAATAACGAAGTCAGAAAAGTTTTAATTATTTCAAATTTTATTAAGTATAACATGGAATATTATGTAAAGAAAAGAATTAATAGTTAGACGATGATAGTACCGTGATGCACCAGGTCTAAGGTAACGGATACCCGAATTTGGGGGTGTTACAATTATCACTACAGGAATTCCTATTGACATGCAAGTAAAACTCCATTTGGCATTCCTTAGGGAGCCACATTCATTGAACTTATTCTTTAATAAGTACCTACATACTTGCTTTAGTGTATCTACACAAATGATCATGAGATCAATCATCCTTATCCAATGAGCAAGTAACGTATGTACGAATCTATCTGGATTCACTAATCCCCTTTTTTAGTAATTCATTGATTGTGAACATTTTAGTTTTTAAGCTATCTAAGAATTTAGATCTCATTAGCATGATCTCATCATGATTCTAAAAGCATTGTTTAAAACTATAAGTTTATCCTATATTATTAAAGCAACACCATGTAGATAAATTAAATGCCTTTAGTAAATAAATACTTTTATTAATAAATAAATAAGATTATTTATAAAGTATTTGCTTTATCATCATACATGATTGGCTTGTATGCATACTACTTTCAATCTCAATCTCCCACTTGCACTAAAGCCAATCGTCATGGTATCTCATACCCATCTTCTCTAAGTGACGATCGAACTGCTGTTGTGTTAACGCTTTAGTAAATAGATATGCGATATTGTCTTGAGAGTCCACACACTCTAGGGTGACGTCTACTCTTTCAATGATCTCTCTAATCAAATGAAAGAGCCACAACACGTGTTTGGATTTCTGAAGAGACATGGGTTCCTTAGCCTGCGCAATAGCTCCAATGTTGTCACAGAATAAAGGTACTGGTCCTCTAATACTAGGAACCACACCAAGTTTATTTATGAACTTCTTCATCCAAATAGCCTCCTTTGCAGCTATGTACTCTGCCTTTGTCACTGAATCAACAACTGTTTGCTAGTTAGAACTTTTCCAACTTACTACGCCACCATTCAAGGTATACACATACCCCGAAATGGATTTACTGTCATCTTGGATAGTTTTAAAACTTGAGTCTATGAAGCCCTCTAGTTTCAATTCAAACCCACTGTAGACAAAATACATCCTTAGTTCTTCTTAAGTACTTTAGGATATTTTTCACTGCCTTCTAGTGTTCTTTTCCTGAATTTGACTGATATATGCTTGCTACACTAAGTGCATGAGCGACATTCGGTCTAGTACATATCATACCATACATGATAGATCCTATTGCTGAAGCATAAGGAATCTTACTTATACGGTCTCTCTCCTCAGGTGACTTTGGGGCCTGTTTCTTGGAGAGATGTATTACGACGCCCCCAAATCCGGGTCCCTTTGAACCTTGAATCCGGTCTGCCACGATACTACTATCGTCAAACTATTTATATTTTTCATTCATAACTTAATGAATAAACTTAACTTATTACAATTTAGAATATAAATTCTCTCTAATTCTAGGATCTAAGTAATGACCCCAAACTTTTATAAGTTTCACAACTTGGTCATTTACTATTCTTGTATCACATCACATTCAATGTTATATAAATTTGCGGAATAATTTAAACTTTTTCAATCTCCTTTGAAAATATATCTTTTATTGATTCCTTAACTTGAATCAATTATAAGTCCCTGAATCAAATTATTCTCTGATTCACTTTATTCGAATTACTGTATAACATTTTTACATCTCGATTCGAATTCCGCTATGTATAACAGAATACAACTTAACATGTACTACACATTGTAAACTACTATCATGTACATCTCCTAGAACTTAAACATGGTTCAAGAGTATATATTTAAATAAACAAATCAATCTCCTTTGATGTGATTGAACTTTATCAATCAAGTAGCACGTAACCTTTACCGCGTGTCCTTAACCTGCAAAAGTGGTTATTTACAAGGGTGAGCTCGACAGCCTAGCAATTCTAACAGTTTTCATGCAGCACATAGCATATAATAGTAAATTCAGTTCACGCCTTCATAATCAATTACTATTTACTACACATGTTATTTCACACATAACATGCATATAAGTTTATATCACAAGCATATCATCAAGATCAACTTTCACAATTCATACATATCTCATATACATTTTATATATATACATCAACATTTACATAGCATAATGTAAGACCCCAACTTTTAAATGAATGAAATCAAATTTTCTCTGATTATTATTGTGAATAATAAGATGTTAATTTGATATAATACTTTGGTTATGGGTGAAATGTGCAAATTTTGCAAAATAAACAAGTGGTTATAAAATATTCATTGTTATCGGGGAATATTCGTTTGGTGGTGAAATATTCTTGCTATCGGGGAATATTCGTACGACGGCGTAGCCATTTGTGAGCCCCATAATGAAAAATAGTCGGATGAAGAAAACGAATAATTTGAGTTTTTACAAATAACGGCGTAGTTGTTGCCGTTAATACTGTTGGAATACCCGGTGGTTAAAATACAACAATACACGTGGTTGCACAATAGCATACGGTTTTGCACAGTATTTTTGAATTATTGATTCTTACGTAAGAAGACACTACTCAATAGTTGTTACAATAATTACTGTTCAATATTTTATTTTATTGATTCAATAATTGTTGCGTTGATATTTTATATTATTGTTGTTTCAATAATTGTCACTACACAGTATTTCCCATTATCAGATCAATAATTCATATTATTTGAATAATATTATTTGAGAGCATTATTGGCAATGTCTAGAAAATTCTGTCAAGGATAGGTTTGGTCACCTAATTGCGTGCCAGTAAGGAGAAATCCTTATCTGAAAGCCCTCTCTTTCATGGGAACGGTCTGGTTGTCATAATTGTGATTCTATAATATTATTTGTAAATAATTAATTATTGATTTATATGACAAGAAAATATTTATTTTATGTGGATATAAATGAGGGATATATTTTTGTGGTTAGAAATGAAGGAATTAATGCTGAGTTGGTTTATCAGTATTTTGTCGGAATGGAGGTATTAAAAATCATCCATATGTTGATTTCGGATATTTTCTAATTGGAATTTGGAAAAACTTTATTTTACAAAGTTGTAGAGAATTATCTTTCCTATGGAAGGACATGAGATTCGAATTTTTCTGAGAAAAGGCCTATTTTTTATGAATTATTGAAGTTTCGAAAATTAAATGTTTTTTATTAAAAACATGGGTGGGCCTCACTTTTGGTTGGTAAAAATGTACTGAGATTTTTATTCAAGTATGGTAGGCTTGAATAGCAGGTAAATCCATCAGGTGGCAGGCTAGTCTGCTATGGCGTTCTTAGCATTTTCCTATAAATAGGGTGCTTAGTTAGAATTGAAAATCACACCAGAATTCATAAGTTTTCTATCTTTCTCTCTCTATATTATCGAGCATATTTTGTGAGTATTTAGATACTTTGTGAGTTGCTATTCAACAGTGCAAGTTTCCTTCGGCTTTACATCCGATATTCCGATCAGAAGTACTGTTATTTTGAGGTAATGGATGTTATTTTCTTCATTATGATGTTATTCTTTCAATATCATTATACTGAAATATTGGTATGGATTTTATTATAGAATTTCTACCTTTTTGTGTCAGAGTTACTATTCATGTATACGGCATTATTAACGCATACGACACTATTCACGAATACGATACTATTCACCGAAAAATGAAATTTTCTTCTTTTTGTCCAAGATGTCTATTATGGTTACTATATTTGATTGTATACATGTTTTGAAAATTATTTTTGAATTCTGCTTCAAAATTGGTTATTACGGAGTATTATTGAACTTGGATAAACTGTAATACGAATCCCTAATATTTGTTCTTTTTTCTCACTGGATTCGTTTTTGTTAAGATATTTTTCATCATCCTCAGTCCTAAATGATGATATTACTGAATATCTTTGGCCTGTTGTGCAAAGATGAATGATTACCTAATCTTTGGCTCGTAGTGCAAAGATGAACAAGTGTTGAGATGAACATGACCAACTGGTGATACAAATGAATATCTTTGGCCTGTAGTGCAAAGATGAATATTTAATTCAAGATGTATATTGATTGATGTTACAGGGATAAAATATTGATAATGGACTTTTAAATCTTATAAGATAGTAGAATTTATTCTCTACTTGACTCTTCTAATGAATTGCTATTTCCGCTGTAGTTGGTGATCTAAAACTTATTGTTTATTATATTTTATCAGATTTTTTCCTGTGGAAGACTAATGATAATTTGTTGTGTATTATCTTAGTCATAATATTCTTTAGTGGGCTAATTGAACTCACCTTTTTCCTTTTTGTTCCACTGTTCTTCTCAGGAGGAGAGAATTTAGCAGGAACTAGCTGGGGTATGGAGTGATGATTCAAGATAGTTGTTTAATAGTCCTCACTATTTTTGTAAAATAGTGTATCAATAATTATAATGAGGACTCCTTTTGAGTTTATATACTCTCTAGTAGACAGTATTTGTATTCAAACTCACAGTATATGTGTTGTCGTATTTTGTACGGCAATTGTATTACTAAAGCTGTATTTGTTTCTTTACCATGTATTTGGCTACTCAGAATGGGTGATGTATACCTATTTTGGGGGTGTCACAGTTGGTATCAAAGCTTAGGGATATGATCCCTGGCTAAGATGTGAGACAAGAACTAGGAGGGGAGAGACGGGAAATTCCTTTGCCAGTATGACTTGACTAAGTTTATTTGGTATTTATTTGGTCGGTCAGAGTATAGGGATAATATGTGACATGTCAATTAACCCTTGTTTTGTGACAGTAGTTGAGAATGGCAGCTGGAAATATTAACAATGAAGTGAATGAGACCGTGGAGACACCTTTAATCACCACCTAGGGGAACGTGCAACAAGAAGGCAATAATCCTCCTGTAAACAACACTACCGAACAAATGATGAATGATGGGATGTTTAGAAGCTTTTTGCAGTTCATGCAAAACCAGACGAGGGAGACTCGTGTATAAAATACGGGTGGAAATGATAGCAATGCGCAGCTTATCACAGCCAAGCAGTTCAAAGAGTTGGGACCACCAAAATTTGCGGGAAAGCCGGATCCGATTAAGGCGGAAATGTGGGTCAAATAAACTACCAAGATATTCGATGTCTTGGGATGCACGGAGGAACAGAAGGTTCCATTCGCCACCTTTTTGTTCCGTGGTGAGGCAAACTACTTGTGGGAGTCTGTGAAACGTACCCAGCCTGCCACACTCAACATGTCTTGGGAAACGTTTTAGAAACTATTTAATGACAAGTACTTTTCTGAAAGTATTCGTCATATGAAGGAGGTAGAGTTTATCAGACTGGAACAAAACAACATGGCGGTGTCCCAGTACGAGGCAAAGTTCGCAGAGTTATCCAGGTTTGCACCTCATTTGGTGGAGAATGAGGAACGAATGACGAGGATGTTTCTAAGAGGTCTAAAACCCGAGATTCGATAATATCTTATCTCTCATAAATTTTCTTTATATTCAGATGTTGTAAGCAGGGCTCAATTATTAGAGCGAGATAATGAGTATGTTCAACTGAGGGAACATAACCAGGGTAATACCGGTGGTAGCGGTCATCGGAGCAATGAAAACCAGCAGGGAGGAAAACATTCGGACAAAAGTGGTAACCACTCTGGTGGAAATCGTGGCCGTGATAATAGAAGGAGCGAGTTTGGAGGAAATTTCAAGAAGAGAAGGTACAACAATGATAATGTGAAGACGTCAGCACAAACATCAAATGTTTCTAGGGGAGGAGAACGAGTACTGGTCGTTTGTTACAAATGCGGGAAAGAGGGACACATCAGCCCAAACTATCCACAACAATCCAAGGTGTGTTATAACTATGGAAAGGAAGGCCATATAGCTAGAGATTGTCTAGTTGCGAAACCAAGTTCAACGGGGATGGTGACTCCAAAGCTGTCTTGGACAAGTCAAAGTCGGTGGTTCTTGGAAGGGCGTTTGTCGTGACTGCCCAAAACACGAGGAACCCAAACGAGGTGATCACGGGTAAACTAATCATAAACTCTTACGAAGTTTATACCTTATTCGATACCGGTTCTACCCATTCTTTTATCTCTCCTGCTTGTGCTCAACGTTTAAACTTGACTCCGGAGAATTTAGACCTTGATTTATCTTCTGAGACTCCGTTAGGAGAAACTTTTGTTACATCTATAGTTTATAAATCTTGCTTGATTCAGGTTGGTACCATCACATTACCTGTCGATCTTATTTCGTTGAAAATTCTTGCATTTGATGTGATTTTAGGGATTGATTGGTTAATCACGCATCATGCTAAAATTGATTATTTTCATAAGGTTGTTAGTTTTCATATTCTTAACAAACCTGTTATGCGAATTCAAACAACCAAACCACTAAAGTCAATCACTGTCATATCAAGCCATAAAGCTATTCGTTTATTAAATAACGGATGTCAAGCTTTCTTAGCCCATATCACAGACTTGAACAAAAACACGTCAGATTTGAATAATATTTCTATTGTTAGTGAATTTCTTGACGTATTTCCTAAAGAATTTCCCGGTCTACCCCCAAAACATGAAGTTGAATTCTTTATTGACCTTGAACCTGGCACAAAGCCCATTTCTAAAACCCCATATCGAATGGCTCCTATTGAACTTT
The DNA here is from genome assembly GCA_016801055.1 of Panax notoginseng. Classification (NCBI taxonomy): domain Eukaryota; kingdom Viridiplantae; phylum Streptophyta; class Magnoliopsida; order Apiales; family Araliaceae; genus Panax; species Panax notoginseng. The sequence continues at coordinate 104,279,265 of CM029023.1, read as the reverse complement.
AGGAGTTAAAGGTTCAACTACAAGAGTTGTTGGACATCAGTTTCATTTATCCTAGTACATTTCCTTGGGGTGCTCCTGTGTTATTCGTAAAGAAGAAAGACGGGAGTATGCGACTTTGTATTGACTACCGAGAATTAAACCATGTCACTATCAAGAATAGTTATCCGCTACCTCGCATTGATGACCTGTTTGACCAGTTGCAAGGAGCACAATTCTTTTCAAAGATCGATCTTCGTTCTGGATATCATCAGCTGAAGATTAAAACTGAGGATATTCCAAAGACTGACTTCAGAACTCGGTACGGGCATTATGAATTCTTAGTCATGTCTTTCGGATTGACTAATGCTCCTGCTGCTATAATGGATATGATGAACCGTGTGTTCAAAGAATATTTGGATCAGTTTGTTGTCGTCTTTATTGATGACATCCTCATATATTCCAAAAGCCGTGAAGATCATGAGCGCCATTTGAAGCTGATCCTATAAAGGCTTCATGATAACAAGCTATATGCCAAGCTAAAGAAATGCGAGTTCTGGCTTGAGGAAGTAGCATTCCTTGGGCACGTGGTGTCAAAACATGGAGTATCTGTCGACCCGGCGAAGATTGAAGCCATACAAAGTTGGAAGCAACCAAATTCGGTGACCGAAGTACGTAGCTTTTTGGGCTTAGCTGGTTATTATCGGAGATTTGTGGAAGGATTTTCTCGAATCACTAGTCCGTTAACTCAGCTGACTCGTAAAGATACAAAATTCGGTTGGAGCGAAGATTGTGAGCAGATTTTTCAAGAACTCAAGAGGAGACTCATTTCGGCACCTGTTCTGACAATACCATCTGGTTCGCATGGATTTGTTATCTACAGCGATGCTTCAGGCAAAAGGTTAGGATGTGTTCTCATGCAACATGGGAAAGTCATAGCCTATGCCTCGCGACAACTCAAAGAATATGAGAGGAATTATCCTACTCATGATTTGGAGTTGGCAGCAGTCGTTTTTACGTTGAAGATCTGGAGACACTACCTGTATGGGGAGAAAGTGGAGATCTATACAGATTATAAAAGCCTCAAATATTTCTTCACCCAAAAGGAACTCAACATGCAGCAACGACGTTGGCTCGAGCTGCTAAAAGATTACGATCATACCATCCAATGTCATCCTGGAAAAGCAATCGTGGTAGCTGACACATTGAGTAGAAGATCATATGCGGGTACGAGTGCAATATTGTTAACACAAAGGTCCATTTTGTATGACTTGCAAACGATGGAGATAGACGTAAAGGCTCCAAGTACCCACGTGATGATATCAAACATAAGAGTAGAACCGACTTTAATCGATAAAGTTAAAGCTGCTCAAGCTACGGACATGGAGCTGATGCGTATGAAGAAGAAAGTGCATGAAGGTGCTATTCCAGAAGCAAGAATCAATGAAGAAGGAATACTTCGAGTCAACTCCAGACTTTGTGTTCCTAACGATTTTGACTTAAAGCATAGAATCATGATGGAGGCACACAACACACCGTTTGCAATCCATCCTGGGAGTACCAAAATGTATCATGATCTTCGCCATACATTTTGGTGGAGCAATATGAAGAGAGAGAACGCGGAGTTTATCTCGAGGTGTTTAACTTGTCAACGTGTAAAGGCAGAGCATCAAGTGCCAAAGGGTCCATTGCAACCACTTGAGATTCTGAAATGGAAGTGGGAACACATTACTATGGATTTCGTTACGGGTCTTCCCAAGGTTTCTCAAGGCATAGATGCGATTTGGGTCATTGTTAATAGATTAACCAAGTCTTCTCATTTCTTGCCTATACGATAGGCTTATTCCCTTGAACGTCTTGCTAGTATGTACGTGAATGAGATTATGAGATTGCATGGCATGCTATTGGGTAAAATCTAGTTACGCACAACACGCAAGTATACGTGGTCAACAAGTAATAAAGTGAAAGTAGAGTATTGTTCCCACGAGGAATTGTGTAATAAAAATCACCGAGTACTAACCCGTAACCAACTCAATCTTATTTAAATGAATGAATTTCAAATTATACAAATTAAATTATTTAATTACACTAATTCTAATTACCACTAATTAAATTAAGATTACGGAGATTTAAGATCACAACTTCACTTATTGCTTCATTTAAGTTAACACACTTCTCATCAAATATTTTCTATCCTAAATTGTTTGTCAAGAACACTAAAGTAGATAAAACCACCTCTCGATGCATAATACACATACTCACTTAAATCCACAGATGATAGAATTAAGCAAGACACCCTAATTAACTAATCTACTATATTTCTGTGTGAATTACAATTAAAAATGATTTAAGGCACAAGTTCTTTATAATATTACACATGGCGTAAAGGCATATCTCTATCTTAAACACGAATCATGAATTCCATCTATGCAGAAATCACAAACACATGCTATCATAATAAGATCTAAATCAATACTTCATCTCTCGAGTTCATATAGATTATCACGGTAATTGTTAGCTAGGCAATTAAGCAATTAAGTCCAAATCACAATAGATAATCCTCATAATAGAACAACATAATTGATAGCAAAGCATATAAAAATAAACTACACAATAAGATCCATCGTAATCTCAAACAAAGAATTAGTTCATGATTATTGAATTAAAACTAAGAATCCACAATTGAATAATCAATAAAAGACAAAGATAGAAGAAGATGAGAAGATAGAATCGATTGTCTGTAGATTTAAAGCTCCCCCCTTGCTCCTACTTTGAATCTTTAATGGTCTCCAAGTTGCTTCGATCTCCAAATCTAACAAGAACTAGTGTTTTCTCCTATTCTACTATAATCTAATCTAATGGAATCCACTCTCCCTATTCTCTAATCCTTGTGATTCTCCTCCTTTTATAAGTCTCTTCATATGTCTTTAAGTCCTCTTGGAAGTCCTTGAGTCAATTGGATCGAAACAATCCGTCCCGAACTCAAAATTGGATAAAATTTATATTTTCTGGGCTACCCCCGTCCCGGCGGGGGTTTATACACTAAAAGAGCCCGCCCCGGTAGGCTAGGGACCTGGTTTGGAGCAGGTACGCCCACCTCGGCGGTGGTTTTGTGAAGGAATATTTTCTACTCTGACGTCCTTTGGAAAAATGGTCATAACTTCTTTGTCTGAACTCCGATTTTGATGATTCAAGATGTTCCGAAAAGAGGAGACGCAGATATACAACTTTCATGCTTTGAGTTTTTCGAAATAAGGACTGGAGCAATGTTGAAAGTGGCTCTGAAGTGGCTGCTATGTAAATGACCACCCGAAACAGTGATGTTCGACGTCCGTTGGTACAAATGTCATAACTCTTGCATCCGAACTCCGATTAGAATGATTCAAGTTGTTCCTGAAAGCTTAGAAGAAGCTCTACAATGTAATCCAAGTTCCAAGCCAAGAACATGAAAGACCAAATGATTTCCAGATTGCTTTTATTTGCAATTTCATACAAATTCTTTGTGATTTCAACTCCTAAGCATATAATCTACAAAATGAACACAAAATGCATGAAAAGTAACTAATAAACATGAGATTAAGCAAATAATTCAAGTAATAGATAATGGATAAGTAGGTATAAAACCTACTTATCAAATACCCCCAAACTTAAACCTTTGCTAGTCCTCAAGCAAAAATACAAAACAATAATGCTATGCAATGCAACTAATCTAGATGCCTACGAATCCAACAGTAATGAAAGAAACAAGTCTATTCAACCGGCCTTAGAGAAATCTAATAAACATGATAATACATTATATCAAAACTAATTAATAACGTCTCAATCAATCATCAAATCTTAGATTGTTATCACTAATATAGTGCGTGTGTGCTCCACAACAATGTTAACTGATATAAATTCAAATTTAACACATAACAAGTCTCTTCGAAGGCATCATATAGTGTAAACTCAAGAAATTCAAAAATAAGTTAGATCCAACTAAAATCAAACAATTACCAGTATCGAGGGTCAACATGGGATACTTATTGTAAGACCCCAACTTTTATAAATAAAGATGAATTTTCTATAAATATCATTTTTGAATATTATGGAGTTAATTTGATATAATGTTATAGTTGTGGGTAATATTTATAAATTTTGCAAAGTACGCAAGTCGCTATATAATATTCGATTGGTCGGGGAATATTCGTTTTAACAGGGAATATTCGTACAATGGCACAATCATTGGTGGACCCCACAATGGAATTATTGTCAGAATGAGAAAACGACAAAAATATTTTATTAAAAATAACGACGGAAGTTTTACCATTGATACTGTTGAACTACTCGGTAGTAAAAGTACAGTAATACGTGTGGTTGCATAGTAGCACACGGTATTGATTATTAATGCTTATATGAGAAGTCACTCAGTTTGATTCAATTATTGTCAGTTAATAATATGAATTATTTAGCGATAATGAAGTTTTGTTTTATTCGTATTATTAACGTAATAAAACAGAAATATCTTTTTATATAAAACAGAATACTTTATTAAAGTTATTCTATAAATCGAATATATTATATTTTATTTAAAAAAATTTTCTTTAAATATGGATCGTCAGATTAAAGTAATCAATCTAGACCGTTCATGGATTAGTTACTATGCATTCTATTTTTCTATAAATAGCAGCTCATTCCTTCATTATTTCTTACAAATTCACTGAACTCTAGAGAGAGAAACTATAGAGAGAGAGAGAAGAAAAGTATTCTGCTACTTAACTACTTCCTTATTTCAGTTCTTTTTTAAAACGGTAAGGGGTGTTATTCTTTCTTATTTATGAAGAGAACTGTTATTATTCCATTTCTTATTATTCTGTTGGAATAACCTGTATACGCGGTCTACCCTATACTTGGTAACATTCTTCTATTATTCTGTTGGAACATCCTGTCTGTGTGTTTTACACCGTACTTGGTTCCGTTTTTATTATTATTCTATTAGAACATCCTGTCTGTGTGTTTTACACCGGACCTGGTTCCGTCTTGTTATTATTCTGTTGGAACATCCTGTTTGTGTGTTTTACACCGGACCTGGTTCCATTATTTATTATTATGTCGAAATATCCTGTCTGTGCATTTACGCCGGACCTGGTTCCATTATTTATTATTATGTCAAAATATCATGTCTGTGCATTTACGCCGGACCTGGTTCCATTATTTATTATTCTGTTAGAATAACCTGTCTGTGCGGTCTATCGCATGCCGGGTGATTTCTTTTGTTATTCCATTCTTTATTATACTCAGTTGGTTAAGTTTTAACTTCTATACTCCATAAAATTAGTAGAATATCCTTGATAATTGCGTTTCATCCAGTATCTTTTCATGAAAATATTATTCTAAGCATTCTTGAATTTTACTCCACAAAGCAGTATCATGTTGACAATTTGGACGTTGTTAATTCTCGGATAAATTAATTCTTGAACTTGTTTTATTGAATTCTTATATCATTGTCATCATCCTCATATTTATAAAATGTTGAAAGTCATCCGTGGCCTGTAGTGCATAGATGGACTTGGTATGATAATGACCAGGGATTATTCGGTATAATCATGACCGCAATATTACAAATGATGTGGTAAAAGTCATCATTGACCCGTAGTGCATTGATGGACAGTTGTTGGCATGATCATGACCATTAATGAATACACAATTATTCTTTGCCCGTAGTGCATGGATAATTGTGGTTGTAATACTAAAGAATATCATTGGCCGTAGTGCAGGGGTGATCCGATGATGTGAATTATTTTATTAAGCTGAGTCCCAGTGATAACAGTGTTGAAAAACCTTTTAAATAATAGAAGATAGTAGATTTTATTCTCTACTTTACTCTTGATGTTCATTATATTTTATCAGTTTAACACTGTTGAAGGCTAATGATAATTTATTCTGCATTATCTTAGTCATAATATTTCTTACTGGGCTAGTTGAGCTCACCCTTTCTTTCACTGTTCTCTTTAGGAAATGAGAATATAGCTGGGACGAGTCGGAGAACGGAGTGATGGACCAGATGATAGTATTAGTAGTCCTCACTATTCTGTTAAATAGTGTGGCAATAATTGTAATGAGTACTCCTTTTGAGTTTGTATAGTCTCTAGTAGACAATAATTGTATTCAAACTCACAGTTATATTTTGTCGTATTGTACATGACAGTTGTATTAGTAAGTTATATTTGTATTCTGTACCATGTATCTGACGACCCAAGATGGGTGATGTATACCTAATTTTAGGGGCATCACAGTTGGTATCAGAGCTTAGGGATATAATCCCTGGCTAAGATGTGAGAATAGAACTAGGAGGGGAGAGACGGGGAATTCCTTCGCTAGTATGACCTACCTAAGTTTATTTGCATGATATTTAATTGGTCGGTCAGAATATAAGGATAATATATGACATATTAATTAACTTTTGTTTTGTGGCAGTATCTGAAAATGGCACCCGAGAATGTTGAGAATAGCAATGGAGCACATGCGACTGTTGCTTCACCACATATTAATAATCGGGATAATGTGCATCAGGAAGGCGACAATCTTCATGCAAACAATAATACTAACCAAATGATGAATGATGAAATGTTCAGAAGCTTTATGCAGTTCATGCAACAGCAGGCGAGAGCGGCTCCTGTTCAAAATGTAGGTGGAAACACTGAAAACTCTCGGACGGTCACCGCTAAACAGTTTAAGGAGCTGGGACCACCAGAGTTTAAGGGAGAGCCAAAACCTCTTATAGCGGAAACATGGATAAAGCAGATCACCAAGATATTTAATGTCTTGGGATGCTCTGAGGAGCAAAAGGTTCCCTTTGCCGCCTTTATGTTGCGAGGAGAGGCAGATTACTGGTGGGAATCGATTAAGCGTACTCAACCTGCCGCACTAAAGATGTCTTGGGAGAAGTTCCAAGAGCTGTTCAATGACAAATACTTTCCCAAAAGTGTTCGTCATATGAAGGAGGTGGAGTTCATCAAATTAGAGCAGAATAATATGACCGTGTCGCAGTATGAGGCTAAATTTGCTGAGATGTCCCGGTTTGCGTCCCACTTGGTGGATAATGAAGAGCGAATGACGCGAATGTTTTTGCGAGGTTTGAAACCTGAGATACGTCAACATCTTATTTCTCATAAACTGTGTTTGTATTCAGATGTTGTGAATAGGGCTCAGTTAGTGGAGCGCGATAATGAGTCAACGCAACTAAAAGAGAGCAGTCGGCAAAATGATAATACCAGTGAGAGCAGTCATCGAAGCGGTGCCAACAAGCGTGGAGGGAATTAATAGGCCAGAAATGGTAACCACTTCGGTGGTAATCAGGGCCAAAATAATAAGAATGGTCATTTCAAGAAGAGGAGATTCAACAATGATGGAAAGACGTCAGCACCAGCACCCGTTGTTAAGGAAGGAGAACGACCACCTATCATATGTTTCAAATGTGGAGGGGAGGGGCACATCAGTCCAAACTGTGCGATGCCGTCTAAAGCATGTTATAATTGTGGAAAAGAAGGTCATTTAGCTTGATTTTGTCGTTTACCAAAAATAAGTTTAGCCAGGATGGAAACACTAAAGGTCATCCCAGAAAAGTCAAAATCGGTAGTGCAAGGGAGAGTGTTTGTTGTGACCTCCCAGAAAGCAAGGAACCCGAATGAGGTCATCACGGGTAAGCTTATCATAAATTCTAACGAAGTCTATACTTTATTTGATACCGGTTCTACCCATTCTTTTATTTCTCCTACTTGCGCTCATCGATTAAATTTGACTCCAGAGAAATTAGACTTTGACTTATCTGTTGAAACTCCATTGGGAGAAATCTTCATTACATCCACGGTTTATAAGTCTTGTTTGGTTCAAGTTGGTACCCACACATTACCTGTCGATCTTATTTCATTAAAAATACTTGCATTTGACGTGATTCTAGGGATTGATTGGTTAATTACTCATCATGCAAAAATTGATTGTTTTCGTAAGGTTGTTAGCTTTCATATTCCTAATCGACCTATTATGCGATTCAAGCAACCAAACCATTAAAATCAATCGCTGTCATCTCAAACCATAAAGCTATTCGTTTATTGAAAAACGGATGTCAAGCTTTCTTAGCTCATGTCACAGATCTAAACAAAAATACGTCAGTTTTGAATGATATTTCTATTGTTAATAAATTTCCTGACGTATTTCCGGAAGAATTTCCTGGCCTACCCCCATAGAGTGAAATTAAATTTTGTATCGACCTTGAACCCGGTACAAAACCCATTTACAAAGCCCCATATCGAATGACTTCTATTGAACTTCAGGAGTTAAAGATCCAACTGCAGGAATTGTTAGACATTGGCTTTATTCGTCCTAGTACTTCTCCTTGGGGTGCTCCTATTCTATTCGTGAAGAAGAAAGATGGAAGTATGCGACTTTGTATTGATTATCGGGAGTTAAATCATGTCACCATCAAATACAGGTACCCATTGCCACGTATTGATGACCTGTTTGACCAGTTGCAAGGAGCAAAATTCTTTTCAAAGATCGATCTTCGTTCTGGATATCATCAGCTGAAGGTTAGAACTGAGGATATTCCAAAGACGGCTTTCAGAACTCAGTATGGGCAATATGAATTCCTAGTCATGTCCTTTGGATTGACTAATGCTCCTGCTGCCTTCATGGATATGATGAACCGGGTATTCAAGGAATATTTGGATCACTTTGTGGTCGTCTTTATTGATGACATCCTTATTTATTCCAAAAGTCGTGAAGATCATGAGCAACACTTGAGGCTGGTACTCCAAAAGCTTCGTGGATACAAGCTTTATGCCAAGTTGAAGAAATACGAGTTCTGGCTGGAGGAGGTAGCATTCCTTGGGCACGTAGTATCAAGTCGTGGAATATCTGTTGACCCGGCAAAGATTGAAGTTATTCAAAGCTGGGAGCAACCTAAATCAGTAACCGGAGTATGTAGCTTTCTCGATTTAGCTGGTTATTATCGGAGATTCGTGGAAGGATTTTCTCGAATCGCTACTCCACTAACTCAGCTGACTCAGAAAGATACAAAGTTCGATTGGAGCGAAGAATGTGATAAGAGTTTTCAAGAACTCAAAAGGAGACTCATTTTAGCACCTGTTCTAACAATAACATCTGGCACAGAGGGATTTGTCATCTACAGTGATGCTTCGAGCAAAGGGTTGGGATGCGTTCTCATGCAACATGGAAAAGTGATAGCCTTTGCATCAAGACAACTCAAGGAATATGAGAGGAATTATCCTACTCATGATCTAGAGTTGGCAGCTGTTGTCTTTGCACTTAAAATTTGGAGGCATTACTTGTATGGGGAGAAGGTGGAGATCTTTACGGACCGTAAAAGCCTCAAATATTTCTTCACTCAAAAGGAACTCAACATGCGACAACGACGTTGGCTTGAACTGTTGAAAGATTATGATCATACCATTCAATACCATCCTGGAAAAGTGAACGTGGTAGCTGACGTATTGAGTAGAAGATCATATGCAAGTACGAGTGCGATATTGTCAACACAAAGGCCCATTTTGTGTGACTTGTAAAGGATGGAGATAGAGTTAAAGACTCTAGGGACCCATGTGATGATGGCGAATATACGAGTAGAACCGACTTTAATCGATAAAGTTAAAGCTGCTCAAGCTACAGACCTGGATCTGATGCGTATGAGGAAGAAAGTGCAAGAAAGTGCTATGCCGGAAGCAAGAATTGATGAAGAAGGAATACTTCGAGTCAACTCCAGACTTTGTGTTCCTAACGACCCTGATTTAAAGTATGAAATAATGATGGAGGCGCACAACACACCGTTTGCAATCCATCTTGGGAGTACCAAAATGTATCATGATCTTCGTTATACATTTTGGTGGAGCGATATAAAGCGAGAGATAGCGCTGTTTATCTCAAGGTGTCTAACTTGTCAACGAGTCAAAGCGGAGCATCAAGTACCAAAAGGTCTATTGCAACCACTTATAATTACAGAATGGAAGTGGGACCACATTACCATGGATTTCATTACCGGTCTTCCTAAGGTTTCTCAAGGTATAGATGCGATTTGGGTCATTATTGATAGATTGACCAAGTCTGCTCATTTCTTACCGATACGAGAAACTTATACACTTGAACGTCTTGCTCGTATGTACATAACCGAGATTGTAAGACTGCATGGTATGCCAGTATCCATAGTTTCTGATCGAGACCCAAGATTCACTTCACGATTTTGGGTTAGTTTACAAAAATCTATGGGCACAGATTTACGATTTAGTTCGGCATATCATCCTCAGACGGACGGACAATCAAAGAGGACTATTCAAACTCTAGAAGATTTATTAAGACTCTATGTCCTTGACTTCAAGGGAAGTTGGGACAAGTTCTTATCATTGGTGGAGTTTTCCTGCAACAACAGTTATCAAGCAAGTATTGGCATGGCTCCATTCGAAGCGTTGTATGGAAGAAAGTGTCGTTCTCCAGTATGCTGGGATGAGGTGGGTGAAGCAATGTTGTTGGGACCGGAGTTGGTGCGTATGACTACAGAAAAGATTCAAACGATCAGACAACGTATAAAAACCTCACAAGATTGACAAAAGAGTTATGCTGATCTTCATCGAAAGGACGCGAAATTTGATATAGGAGATCATGTGTTCTTACGTGTTGCTCCATAGAAAGGAGTTACGAGATTTGAAAAGAGAGGAAAGCTCAATTCTAGATTCATCGGTCTATTTTTAATCCTCGATCGAGTAGGAACTGTGGCTTATAGACTCGCTTTACCGCCAAGTATGTCTCGTGTTCATAACGTTTTTCACATATCCATGTTACGTAAATATGTGGAAGACCCGAACCACATTATTGAGTTAGAACCGGACGAAATAGCGGAGGATTTGACGTATAAAGAAGTTCATGTTCAAATCTTGGATAAGAAGGAACATATTCTATGCTCCAAGGTTATACCTCAAGTCAAAGTTTTGTGGAGAAATCACGATGTTGAGGAAATGACTTGGGAGTTAGAATCTGAAATGAAGTCAAGGTATCCTTACCTCTTCGACATACCATGTACGTACCCTAATTTTGAGGGCGAAATTTCATAAGAAGGGGAGGTTGTAAGACCCCAACTTTTATAAATAAAGATGAATTTTCTATAAATATCATTTTTGAATATTATGGAGTTAATTTGATATAATGTTATAGTTGTGGGTAATATTTATAAATTTTGCAAAGTACGCAAGTTGTTATATAATATTCGATTGGTCGGAGAATATTCGTTTTAACAGGGAATATTCGTACAACGGCACAATCATTGGTGGACCCCACAACGGAATTATTGTCGGATTAAGAAAACGACAAAAATATTTTATTAAAAATAACAGCGGAAGTTTTACCATTGATATTGTTAAACTACTCGGTAGTAAAAGTACAGTAATACGTGTGGTTGCATAGTAGCACACTGTATTGATTATTAATACTTATATGAGAAGTCACTCAGTTTGATTCAATTATTGTCAGTTAATAATATGAATTATTTAGTGATAATGAAGTTTTGTTTTATTCGTATTATTAACGTAATAAAACAGAAACATCTTTTTATATAAAACAGAATACTTTATTAAAGTTATTCTACAAATAGAATATATTATATTTTATTTAAAAGATTTTTCTTTAAATATGGACCGTCAGATTAAAGTAATCAATCTGGACCGTTCATGGATTAGTTACTATGCATTCCATTTTTTATAAATAGCAGCTCATTCCTTCATTATTTCTTACAAAATCACTGAACTCTAGAGAGATAAACTATAGAGAGAGAGAGAAGAAAAGTATTCTGCTACTTAACTACTTCCTTATTTCAGTTCTTCTTTAAAACGGTAAGGGGTATTATTCTTTCTTATTTATGAAGAGAACTTTTGTTATTCAATTTCTTATTATTCTGTTGGAATAACCTGTATACGCGTTCTACCCTATACTTGGTGTCATTCTTCTATTATTCTATTGGAACATCCTGTCTGTGTGTTTTACACCGGACCTGGTTCCGTTTTTATTATTATTCTGTTGAAACATCATGTCTGTGTGTTTTACACCGTACCTGGTTCCGTCTTGTTATTATTCTGTTGGAACATCCTGTCTGTGTGTTTTACACCAGACCTGGTTCCATTATTTATTATTCTGTCGGAATATCCTGTCTGTGCGTTTACGCCGGACCTGGTTCCATTATTTATTATTCTGTCGGAATATCCTATCTGTGCGTTTACGCCGGACCTGGTTCCATTATTTATTATTCTATTAGAATAACCTGTCTGTGCGGTCTATCGCATGTCGGGTGATTTCTTTTGTTATTCCATTCTTTATTATACTCAGTTGGTTAAGTTTTAACTTCTATACTCCATGAAATTAGTAGAATATCCTTGATAATTGTGTTTCATCCAGTATCTTTTCATGAAAATATTATTCTAAGCATTCTTGAATTTTACTCCACAAAGCAGTATCATGTTGACAATTTGGACGTTGTTCATTCTTGGATAAATTAATTATTGAACTTGTTTTATTGAATTCTTATATCATTGTCATCATCCTCATGTTTATAAAATGTTGAAAGTCATATGTGGCCTGTAGTGCATAGATGGACTTGGTATGATTATGACTAGGGATTATTCGGTATAATCATGACCGTAATGTTACCAATGATGTGGTAAAAGTCCTCATTGGCCCGTAGTGCATTGATGGACAGTTGTTGGCATGATCATGACCATTAATGAATGCACAATTATACTTGGCCCGTAGTGCATGGATAATTGTGGTCATAATACTAAAGAATATCCTTGGCCGTAGTGCAGGGAAGATCCGATGATGTGGATTATTTTATTAAGTTGAGTCCCAGCGATAACAGTGTTAAAAAACCTTTTAAATCATAGAAGATAGTAGATTTTATTCTCAACTTGACTCTTTTAATGGATTGCTTGTTCCGCTGCAGTTAAACTTGATGTTCGTTATATTTTATCAGTTTAACACTGTTGAAGGCTAATGATAATTTATTCTACATTATCTTAGTCATAATATTTCTTACTGGGCTAGTTGAGCTCACCCTTTCTTTCACTGTTCTCTTCAGGAAATGAGAATATAGCTGGGACGAGTTGGGGAACGGAGTGATGGACCAGATGATAGTATTAGTAGTCCTCACTATTCTGTTAAATAGTGTGACAATAATTGTAATGAGGACCTCTTTTGAGTTTGTATAGTCTCTAGTAGACAATAATTGTATTCAAACTCACAGTTATGTTTTGTCGTATTGTACATGACAGTTGTATTAGTAAGTTGTATTTGTATTCTGTACCATATATCTGACGACCCAAGATGGGTTACGTATACCTAATTTTGGGGACGTCACACTTATGCTTTATTTTTCATCTACGGGGGCTTTTTGCTCTTATTTTCCGTTTTATTCATTTTTTTCTTTTGGTTTATATACACATAGCTATGCAATATTTTATTCCTTTAGTCTTTTCAATGCTACCTTAACGAGCTTTCGACCAACGACTCCCAGACCATTAAGACCTTAGGGCGCTAGTTGTAAAGGCAATCCCCTCGGGCATTCTTACTCAAGTAACAAAGGCCACATAACTAGACAATCACGCCACGGTGTTTACTCATACTTTTTTTTTCTTTTTTTTATAGCTTATATACCCCAAATATTCCCCTAAACTTAGGTTCTTGTCTAAATTTAGTCATCACTACTTATTCTTGTCATTCTTTCATTCAAACTAGCATTATCCTTTATAATTCCATTATGTATCAATTTAAACTCAATCATTCAACAAATTGTTTTTATTGTGATATCCTTATTATACCAGTTTCAAACAGGAAAAGACTCAATTCATAACAAGAATTCACATCAAAGCTCTAATAGTCAGTACTATACTTGTCTACCCAATTCTAATCTCATCATTGGCCAAAGTAAACTTATACTATCTAACAACTGGATTCATGCAAATGAACATAGTAACTAACTAATATTTTTGATTTTTTTAATAGATTTTTTTTAAGAAAGTGAATGCAAAAACTAAATGTAACTATATGAACTACAATGTAAATAACTAACTATATGCAATACGACACTGAAATGCCCCCAAACTTAAACTAGACATTGTCCTCAATAGCTGAAATAGAAAAAAGTAAAGTAGAGGACTTCCCTGAAAATATAGCAATCCTCCTCCTTATCCGCTAAGTTTGGAGAATAGATTAGGCGCATGGAACAAATTGGGCACCACACTTGAATTTGACTTGAATAACCTTTTCATAATCTTTTACCTGTCCATTGAACCTCCAATACCTACACTGAAGAGAGACAACATGGATTAGAATAGCACTTGGATTGGTAAGAGAACTTAATAAGCAAATAAATTCCTATCTACTAAATAAACTAGTAAAGCAAATAAATAGAAAAATTCCTAGGTTGCGTCCCAGTTAGCGCTTGAATTATAGTCTTTCAGCCTGACTTTGTCTGGTCAACGCTATCCAATTCCTCTTCGATAGTTGAGGAACCCTCCATCCATCGAAAATAATGTAGCTTTTGGTAGGTTCCCATTTGTGATGGCTATTGAATTAAAGTCACCTAGCATGCTTTGTTTAAATATGTGCCTAATTGAGAATGTTGAATAACTAGGTGCTTTTCTGTCTGTTGAGCCTATGATTCGATTGGGGCTTTGAGGTTTGGCAAGAACAACGGGCTCTTCTTCTATCTTCTCCTCCTTATCCCACGGCTTTACATTTGTACTAGCTCTCATGTCATAAAGAGCCTTGCCGACGACATGACTACCAAGCGGGCACGATTTTGTAAATCGAACTGGACCCTTGATCTTTGGCAGAGAAGGAACTTGGGGCACTAATAACATCGACTCATCCTCGTTGGTACTCATAGTTAGTTCTTCACCGACCTTATTTTCATTATCCACATTTGTCTCCTTTTTTTCAACAACTCGTGTCTCATCCAGTTGTAGATTTGGCTCGGGCACTTCATCAACCTCGGAATCCTCATCACAACACCAATTGTTTTGAGGACAGTTGTTCAAGGCTTTGAGCATTTGATCCATCTGGTTCTGCATATTTTGAATTGATTTCTCTTGATTTTGAATTGATCGCTCTTGATTAATCCTTCTCTCCTCACTTGATACTACGAACTTGGACAACAATTCCTCCAACCTTGAATTATTTGTCTCAGTCTCGGAAGCCATGTATTGAGGACCATTATTTGAGGTAGTGGCGAGTTGTTCCATCCGATTATTAAAATTTTGGGTTAACAACTCATGGCTAATCCTCATCTCCTCTAGGTTTTCTATGCCCTTCAATATTACGTCCCTCAGATTTGGCTTTTCTTCTTGTTGCAATGGAGGTGGACATGAAAATTTCGGTGTGAATGTTGGATTTGGAGCGTAGTATTGGTCTTCATAAGTATCGCTCCATGATGAATTCGGGTGATACCCCCAAACTTGCTGATAATTAACATATGTATAATCGTTGAGGTATTCACCAACGTGTTGTCCTGGCCCAAAACTAACGGGGCATTGATGACTCAGATGATTACCAGCACAATAATTGCAATTAACTGCTATCCTTCGATTACGTTGGGCTGCAACAACGTCCAACCTCCTCGAAAGTCTCTCAAGTTGTGCTGATAATTCAAAAAATTCATTGAGATCATCCATCCCCGCTCCCCTTGGCTGAGTCATTCTCGTATACGACCATTGATAATTAAATTCCGCCATGGTACCCGAAAAGAAAGAAAAATAGGAAGAGAATTAAATAAAAAGTAAAAAAAATGTTTAAATTAAGACTAATAATATATTACCTAACTCCCCGGCAACGGCGCCAAAAACTTGTTGGGTAAATTCTAGTTACGCACAACACGCAAGTATACGTGGTCAACAAGTAATAAAGTGAAAGTAGAGTATCGATCCCACGAGGAATTGTGTAATAAAAATCACCGAGTACTAACCCGTAACCAACTCAATCTTATTTAAACGAATGAATTTCAAATTATATAAATTAAATTATTTAATTACACTAATTCTAATTACCACTAATTAAATTAAGATTACAAAGATTTAAGATCACAACTTCACTTATTGGTTCATTTAAGTTAACACACTTCTCATCAATTATTTTCTATCCTGAATTGTTAATCAAGAACACTAAAGTAGATAAAACCACCTCTCGATACATAATACACATACTCACTTAAATCCACAGATGATAGAATTAAGCAAGGCACCCTAATTAACTAATCCACTATATCTCTATGTGAATTACAATTAAAAAGGATTTAAAGCACAAGTTCTCTATAAGATTACATATGGCGTAAAGGCATATCTCTATCTTAAACACGAATCATGAATTCTATCTATGCAGAAATCATAAACACATGCTATTATGATAAGATCTAAATCAATACTTCATCTCTCAAGTTCATATAGATTATCACGGTAATTGTTAGCTAGGCAATTAAGCAATTAAGTTCGAATCACAATAGACAATCCTCATTATAGAACATAATAATTGATAGTGAAGCATATTAAAATAAACTACACAATAAGATCCATCGTAATCTCAAACAAACAATTAGTTCATGATTATTGAATTAAAACTAAGAATCCACAATTGAATAATCATTAAAAGAAAAATGTAAAAGAAGATGAGCAGATAGAATCTATTGTCTGTAGATTTGAAGCTCCCTCCTTGCTCCTACTTTGAATCTTCAATGGTCTCCAAGTTGCTTTGATCTCCAAATCTAACAAGAACTAGTGTTTTCTCCTATTCTACTATAATCTAATCTAATGGAATTCTCTCTCCCTAGTCTTTAATCTCTCTAATCCTTGTGATTCTCCTCCTTTTATAAGTCTCTTCATATGTCTTTAAGTCCTTTTGGAAGTCCTCTTGGAAGTCCTTGAGTCAATTGGATCGAAACAATCCTTCATGGACTCAAAATTGGATAAAATTCGTATTTTCTGGGCTACCCCCACCCCGGCGGGGGTTTATACACTAAAAGAGCCCGCCCCAGCGGGCTAGGGGCCTGCTTTGGAGCTGGTACACCCACCCCGGCGGTAGTTTTGTGAAGGAATATTTTCTGCACTGACGTTCTTTGGGAAAATGGCCATAACTTCTTCGTCTGAACTCCGATTTTGATGATTCAAGATGTTCCGAAAAGAGGAGACGCAGATCTACAACTTTCATGCTTTGAGTGTTTCGAAATAAGGACTGGGTCGATGTTTAAAGTGGCTCTGAAGTGGATGCTATGTAAACGACCACCCGAAACAGTGACGCTCGACGTCTGTTGGTACAAATGTCATAACTCTTGCATCCGAACTCCGATTGGAATGATTCAAGTTGTTCTGAAAAGCTAAGAAGAAGCACTACAATTTAATCCAAGTTCCAAGCCAAGAACATGAAAGCCTAAATGATGTCTGGATTGCTTTTCTTTGCGATTTCAACTCCCAAGCATATAATCTACAAAATGAACACAAAATGCATGAAAAGTAACTAGGAAACATGAGATTAAGTAAACAATTCAAGTAATAGATGCCGAATAAGTAGGTATAAAACCTACTTATCACATGCCAGTATCCATTGTTTCGGATCGTGACCCAAGATTTACTTGACGATTTTCGGTTAGCTTGCAGAAAGCGCTGTGCACGGATTTACGATTCAGTTTGGCATACCATTCTCAAACGGACGGACAGTCAGAAAGGACTATTCAAACTCTTGAAGATCTATTAAGACTCTGTGTCCTAGATTTCAAATGGAGTTGAGATAAGTACCTACCATTGGTGGATTTTTCTTACAACAACAGTTATCAGGCAAGTATAGGTGTGGCTCCATTCGAGGCGTTGTATGGAAGAAAATATCTTTCTCTAATATGCTGTGACGAGGTGGGTGAAGCAACGTTGTTGGAAACAGAATTAATACACATAACTACAGAAAAGATCTAAACGATTCGACAACGCATACAAACGGCACAGGATCGACAAAAGAGTTATGCGGATCTTCATCGAAAGGACGTGGAATTTAATATTGGGGATCATGTATTGTTACGTATTGCACCATGGAAGAGAGTTACAAGATTTAGGAAGAGAGGAGAGCTCAATCCACGATTTGTTGGTCCATTTGAGATTCTTGACCGAATAGGAAATGTGGCCTATAGACTCGCATTACCTCCAAGCATGTCTCGTGTTCATAATGTTTTTCACATGTCTATGCTTCGTAAATATGTTAAAGACCCAAACCACATTATTGAGTTAGAACTAGACGAGATAGCCGAAGATTTAACATACGAGGATGTACCTGTTAAGATATTGGATAGGAAAGAGTATGTCCTACGCACGAAGGTTATACCACAAGTTAAGGTTTTGTGAAGAAACCATGCTATTGAAGAAATGACCTGGGAGTTGGAATCAGAAATAAAAGCGAGATATCCTCACCTTTTCGAAACACCAGGTACGTACGTCAATTTCGAGGATGAAATTTCATAAGGAGGGGAGGTTGTAAGACCCCAACTTTTTAATGAATGAAATTAAATTTTCTCTAATTATTATTGTGAATAATAAGATGTTAATTTGATATAATACTTTGGTTATTGGTGAAATGTGCAAATTTTGCAAAATAAAGAAGTGATTATAAAATATTCATTGTTGTCGGAGAATATTCGTACGACGACACAACCATTTGTGGGCCCCATAACGAAAAATAGTCGGATGAAGAAAATGATAAATTTAAATTTTTACAAATAATGGTGTAGTTGTTACCATTAACACTATTAGAATACCCGGTGGTTAAAATACAGTAATACGCGTGGTTGCACAGTAGCACACAGTTTTGCACAATATTTTTGAATTATTGATTCTTACGTAAGAAGGCACTAATCAATAATTGTTACAGTAATTACTGTTCAATATTTTATTTTATTGATTCAATAATTGCTGCGTTGATATTTTATATTATTGTTGTTTCAATAATTGTCACTGCACAGTATTTCCCATTATCATATCAATAATTCATATTATTTGAATAGTATTATTTGATAGTATTATTGGTAATGTCTAGAAAGTTCTGTCAAGAAGGGGTTTGGTCACCTAATTGCGTGCCAGTAAGGAGAAATCCTTATCAGAAAGCCCCCTCTTTCCTAGGAACGGCCTGGTTGTCATAATTGTGATTTTACAATATTATTTGTAAATAATTAATTATTAATTTATATGTTAAGGAAATATTTATTTTATGTGGATATAAATGAGAGATATATTTTTGTGGTTATAAATAAAGGAATTAATGCTGAGTTAATTTATCAATATTTTGTCAGAATGGAGGTATTAAAAATCATCCGTGTGTGGATTTAGGATATTTTTTTATTGGAATTTGATAAAAATTTCTTCTACAAAGTTGTAGAGAATTAAATTTCCTATGGAAGGACATGAAATTTGAATTTTTCTGATAAAAAGGGCTATTTTTTTATGAATTATTGAAGTTTCAAAAATTAAATATTTTTTATTAAAAACATGGGTGGGCCCCACTTTTGGTTGATGAAAATGTGCTAAAATTTTTATTCAAATATGCTAGGCTTGAATAGTAGCAGGTAAAGCCATCAGGTAGCATGTTAGTCTGCTATGGTGTTCTAAGCATTTTCCTATAAATATGGTGCTTAGTTAGAATTGAAAATCACACCAGAATTCATAAGTTTTCTCTCTTTCCATCTCTATATTATCGAGCGTATTTTGTGAGTATTTAGATACTTTGTGAGTTGCTATTCAATAGTGTAAGTTTCCTTCGGCTTTACATCTGATATTCCGATCAGAAGTACTGTTATTTTGAGGTAAGGGATGTTATTTTCTCTATAATGATGTTATTCTTTCAATATCATTATACCGTAATATTGGAAATGATTTTATTGTGGAATTTCTACATTTTTGTGTCGGGGTTACTATTCACGTATACGGCACTATTCACGTATATGGCACTATTCACGAATACGACACTATTCACCGAAAAATAAAATTTTATTCTTTTTGTCCAAGATGTCTATTATGGTTACTATATTTGATTGTATCAATGTTTTAATCATTATTTTTGAATTCTACTTCAAAATTGGTTATTACGGAGTATTATTGAACTTGGATAAACTGTAATATGAATCCCTAATATTTATTCTTTTTTCTCGCTAGATTCGTTTTCTTTAAGATATTTTTTATCATCCTCAGTCCTAAATGATGATATTACTGAATATCTTTGGCATGTAGTGCAAAGATGAATGATTACCTAATGAATATTTTTGGCCCGTAGTGCAAAGATGAACAGGTGTTGAGATGAACATGACCAACTGGTGATACAAATGAATATCTTTGGCCTATAGTGCAAAGATGGATATTTGATTCAAGATGTATATTGATTGATGTTACAGGGATAAAATATTGATGATGGACTTTTAAATCTTAGAAGATAGTAGAATTCATTCTCTACTTGACTCTTCTAATGGATTGTTGTTTCCGCTGCAGTTATTGATCTAAAACTTGTTGTCTATTATATTTTATTAGATTTTTCCCTGTTGAAGACTAATGATAATTTGTTGTATATTATCTTAGTAATAATATTCTTTACTGGGCTAGTTGAGCTCACCCTTTTCCTTTTTGTTCCATTGTTCTTCTCAAGATGAGAGAATTTAGCAGGAACTAACCGGGGTATGAAGTGATGATTCAAGATAGTTGTTTAGTAGTCCTCACTATTTTTATAAAATAGTGTATCAATAATTGTAATGAGGACTCCTTTTGAGTTTGTATACTTTCTAGTAGACAATATTTGTATTCAAACTCACAGTATATATGTTGTCGTATTTTTTACGGCAATTGTATTACTGAAGTTGTATTTGTTTCTGTACCATGTATTTGGAGACTCAGAATGGGTGATGTATACCTATTTTGGGGGTGTCACACATAATATAGCTCAACTAACAGTTATAGAATTCATATATCAAATAGGAACTGAAAGACTTGCCTGATTCGTAGTTTATCAACTACAACTTAACTGCTTAAAGCTTATCTGCACTGCGTGTATCCCTACACAGTTATATAATCATGTATTCATACCAATCAGTCATACATTTTATGCACTTTTAATATAAGAACAATGTTACATTGTTTCCTAACTAGATTTGTAAAACCTACATTTTGCTTTCTCATCATACTCTTAGAATAGCTAGGTATGTCTAGGTATACCTTAACCACTCGTATATGACATCAACATTTACATCTATCACACTTTTGACTCGTTATGTGTTTGACACATTAAAACTCATATAAGTAAGTTCAAACGTACACATAAGTTTAACTTAGTTGTAACTTTATACATACATCATCATATATCCTACATACTCATGGCCCAAATCAGATTATAAGTTAGCATGAAGTTAAATAATCAGTCTCTAATCATTACTTTATAATTTACAAATACCTTTTGGACTTATCATTTGAAAGTCTATAATCACCTCTTTAAACATTCAATCCTATCACCTAGCATGCTTCTAAACACATTAGATTTGTAGTGGTAATATAATACATGTTAGAGTAACAATACAAGCATGCAAACACCTTCAAACCATTTAGAGAAAACAGATCTTACTGCAAGCTGGCGCGGCCGCGCTTGGTTTGTACTGAGGTGTGGCGCGGCCGCGTTACACCTGGTGCAAACCAAGACTGCTATATAGAAGCTAGGCCAGACTTGCACATCCGATCACAATTCGGATAACACTTGCATAATCATACGTGAATATACTCAATATTAGAACTTAAAGACACAATGAGCATAATGCTTTGTTTTTGCAAAACTTCCTTTGGAAAATCATCAATCCAACTAGTAAGATTCTTGTAAGCATGCAAGATGAGTTCATTAGTCTAAATCATGCAAGGAAACTTCAACTCACATGTCTTATTTGTTTGTACATGTCTCTACACCCGCTTATAAGGTTAAAATATAACCATTCCATGTATATATAACTTAGTTTGCAAAATATCCGAGTTTGCCTTTGAAATCGTTTTAAACAAATCAATGCAATCCAATACATGTGAAACAACTTTGAATCTTACATCATGAATAATTAAACGTTGTATACATGCTATCAAAGTCATAATACCATTTACAAAATGTTTGAAGCTATTAGTTCTCAAAACTTTAGAGTTTTCTTTCAAAACATTTTAACCCAAGCTACAACGATATAGTATGTGCAAGGTAACTTAACAACTACATTTCATGCACGTTTATATGCGTACATAGGGTCCAAGGTCAAAACTCAAAGGACACCAAGTTCATCAACTCCCATTTCTCAAAAATTTTAAGTTTTCTTTTAGAAAATCATGTTAAAGTACTCCCTTATGGGTAAAGTAATCCTAGTTATATTACATGTTTATTATCATGCATAGTTATGTTTTATCACTTAGAATAACATATTCCATCGTCGAGAGCACTATACTTGAGTATGTGTTCGTTCGATGCCCTCCGATCGCCTCCGAATACGTAACAATCACAACGATGACTCTTTTGACCCTTCCTAACGACCTCAAATTGAAAAACTTTAAGAACAAAAGTTGTAGGTCTATTCTTTCTCATTCCGGATCATCTTGAATCACCTCAATCGAAGTTCGTATGAAAAAGTTAGGGTCGTTTTACCAAAACAAGTTAAGGCAGTCACACTTAACAGACATTGGGCGCGGCCGCACCCAATTCCTTCACCAAACCTGTGCGCCCATGCCATAAGGCAGTGCCTAGCTGCGCCTCCGCACCCCTGGTTAGCGCGCCCGTGCTTGGCATGCCCAGATTACAGTTTCCTTAGTGTTTTTACTTTAAATCTTCATAACTTCTTCATTTTAAGTCTGAATTAGTTGGTTTTCGATTCGTTGGACTCGTTAAACTCTTAGCTACCCATCTACAGAGTAATTATAACACTTCAAAAACATTAACTAACACAAAGATTAATCCAAAACTCATTCATTCTAAATTTTTATATTTTTGAAAAGTTTAGCGAATTCATTCACCACGAATTCGTTTCTCAACCAATTTGGTTCGTTTAACTTTCGTTGTTTTCGTATTGAACTATATTAACAACATCTAACAATAATTCATGGATTACATCAACACTTAGCCATCAAATTTGTGACTCAAAAGTGACTTTTCTTGACATTTTCTAAGAAATGAAGAACTTGAATTCAAGAACATATATGTTAGAATCATTACCTTTTGATGATTTTAATTTGCTAACTATAGCTTTTCAATCCTCCAATTGCTCTCAACTTTCCAATTCTACTGACTTTCTCTTAGCCATTTTTCTCAGACAATTTCACAAACGGGAAAGAAGAAGAAGGAGTCCCTATTTATTGAGGAATTAATATCCAAGGAATAGCTTTGCCCTAGAAATCAAACTAGCGGAAGGAAGAAGAATCCATTAGACAAGAATGAGTTGGTGGAAAGTTTCCAACCACTCCCTTCAACCCACACCTTTGGCCATCATCACCATCACTAAGCTTAAGCAAATAGAGGGGTAGGCCAATAGCCTATACACGACTGAAAATAATTTGGGACTATGAATATGGGACAAGTAATATTACTTCCTCACTTATTAGTAAAATGATCCACATGCTACTAAAGGTAATTTCTTTTGGGCTTATTTAATCAATTTTAATGACTTAACATTACTACATTAAATTAAGCTATGGGCACATACATACACATATGTATGTACCTACCCACATATAGGAAGAATACTTATATTTTAAATATACACTAATATAATCTTAATAACCTACTTATTATATTAATAACTTACTTATTTGTTTTATGTCAAATAAATAAATTATTCATCTTACTGATTAATTAATACTAATATTAATTAATACATTCCTCATTGATTAATGTAATTATTGATCTCTATAACGATTAATTATCTATTACGTAAATATAAATCTTATTATATTTATAGACACATTGCTTATTATTATTATATCTCTAACAATAATAATCACATATCATTAATTAATCATCATTAACAATTAATTAATATTCTACAATAACAATTAACAATTAATATTAATTAATTGTTCACTTAATAATTCCTTCGTCAATTAATATCATTATTATTATTTTCCATCAATGTGCCACACAATGCTCATTTATCTCAGTTACTAGAGTTATATAACTCAAGCTCATTATTTTTATAATAAAATATTATGGGTCTAGGCCACGTTTGGCTTTTTTCCAATTCCACATTACTTTATTATTTATTTAATATAAAGTTTATGTCACACTTTATCATAATGCTAAATTATTTAGCTTACTTAAATAATTACATACATATAATATGTACAACCTTTACACTTAGAATAATTAATATATACTCTATTAATTATCTAAATGATAACATC
Source organism: Panax notoginseng (assembly GCA_016801055.1). Taxonomy (NCBI): domain Eukaryota; kingdom Viridiplantae; phylum Streptophyta; class Magnoliopsida; order Apiales; family Araliaceae; genus Panax; species Panax notoginseng. The sequence goes on along the minus strand of CM029023.1, from coordinate 104,254,840 downwards.
CACGGTAAAATAATAACTTAAGTTATTTAATATATTAAAATAACTTAGTTTTCTTTCATTAAGTAACTCCCTTGAAAATACATTAGAAATTATGTATTTTGTCATAACATAAATATTATGTTTTCTCCGAATAAAGACATTTACAACTAGAAATTAATTTGCTTAATGTCTCAATATATTATTCTTAATATAATATCAATTAACTATATGTACGATACATGTACATATATTATATATAGAAAATAGATAATAAGTTTATTTTCTATTATAATAAATTATTTCCATCAATTTATTTACATATAGCAAATACGTTTTAATATATTTACTATATTATTAATCATACCTCATACAAAAATATATAAGATAATATTATTATTCAAAAATAATATTTCTTCCTTTTATTAAAATAACTCAATATTAGAAATTATTTTAATATCATTTATTAGAAATATATGATTATTATTTCTCTCTTCCTCTATAAATTATTCCCAAAATAATTTTTTCAAATATTAAATATCCATTTAAAGATATAATGATTTATGTCTCCCTTTAATAACGTATATATATTTAACGTTATTCATACATTAGACTTTCTCACATATTACCATTCTGAGTAATATATATAAAGTATCACAAAAATATTTTTATTCGAACCCATTTCACACTTAAGAATTTTATTCATTAAATTCTTATTTAATAATTTCTAAAAATTCGGGTTCTTACATGTATTCCATGGCTCCTCGACATGAGACCTCTTTTGGAATCTTCCATGATGAACCTCTTTAGCATCGAGTCAATGTACGTTCATTGGGATAAGCCAAGCATCCATTTAGATCTATCTCTATAGATCTTTATCCCCAAAATATAGGATGCTTCTCCCAAGTCCTTCATGGAGAAGTGTTTATATAACCAAATTTTAATCGTTTGTAACATAGGAATATCATCAGTAATATATCATCAACATATAATACAAAGAATGAAACAGCGCTCCCACTAACCTTCTTATACACACATGGTTCATCCTCATTTTTGATAAAATCAAACTCTTTGATTGTCTCATCAAAATGGATGTTCTACCTATGAGAAGCTTACTTAAATCCATAAATGGATCGTTGCAGCTTACAGATTTGATTTGTTCCAACTATTAAAACAAATCCCTCTAGTTGTGTCATATATGTGACGCCCCCAAAATAGATATACACAACCCATTCTGAGTCGCTAGATACACGATATAGAATTTAAATACAAACTTCATTTATACAATACGACAAAACGTATGTTGGGAGTTTTAACACGAATATTTTCTCGTAGACAATGTCCAAACTCATATTATTACAATTCCATATAAAATACAGTAACAATTATTTCAAGACCCCAAAGAAGAACGAGAATATTACTATCATGTTCATTCTAATGAGGTTCATTTTTTACGATTTCAAGGTCGGGTCCTCCTCACCCTATTGTTGTATGCCAAAATCAATTATTATGTGACGTATAAAATACGACATACACATCTTACGTCCTCAATACAATTATATACTGCATGTTTTATACTGTATTGGGAAACTTCCACACTCTCGGACCATCACACTATTCCCCTATTTTTCCCGCTCGACCCAGCTATACTCTTATTATCTGAAAGGAATTATGAAGCAAAGGGTGATCATAAATAGCCCAGTAAAGAATATTATGAATAAGATAATATAGAACAAATTATCATTAGTCCTCAACAGGGAAAAATTTGATAGAATACAATAGACAACAAGTTTTAGATCAACAACTTCAACGGAAACAACAATCTATTAGAAGAGTCTAGTAGAACATAATGTCTACTATCTCCCCCAAATTAAAAGTCCATCATTAATATTTTATCCCCGTAATATCCATCAACAGTTCTTTTTGTACTAAAGACAAAGAAAACTTTAATCACCTGTCTTCACCTGAACCACCAAAGATTATAGTTAAATTCACAATTAATATTTATAATCATGTAAATCAACAGTCCATCTTTTCACTACGGGCCAAAGACATACAACTGTAAAATCAATTGTGACGCCCCCAAAATAGGTATACATCACCCATTCTGAGTTGCCAAAAATATGGTACAGAATTTAAATACAAACTTTCTTATATAATACGACAAAAATGTAGCTGAGAGTTTTTACACAAATATTGTCTAGTAGATAGTATCCAAACTCAAATGGAGTCCTAATTATAATTATTATCACACTATTTTATAAAATAGTGAGGACTACTATAACCACCATCTTGGACCGTCACTCCATTCCCCGACTAGTCTCGACTACGTTCTCATTTCTTAAAGAGAACAATGAAAGCAAAAGGGTGAGCTTAACTAGCCCAGTAAGAAATATTATGACTAAGATAATGTATAATAAATTATCGTTATCCTTCAACAGTGTTAAATTGATATACTACATTAAACAACAAGTTTAATTACAGCGGAATAAGTAATCCATTAGAAGAGTCAAGTATAGCATGCTATCTACTATCTTCTATGATTTAAAAAGTTTATAATCAATTTTATCGCTGAGATTCAGCTTAATAAATAATCCACATCACTGAATTATCCATGCACTATAGGCCAATGATATTCATTAGTATCACATCCACGAATTATCCATGCACTACGGGCCAAGGATAATCGTGTTATCACCAATGGTCATGATCATTCTAGCAACTGTCCATCAGTGCACTACGAGCCAAAGATGACTTTCATCACAATATAAGCATGAGGATGATGACAATGATATAAGAATTCAATTAAATGAGAGCAAGGATAAATTTTAAAGATTTTATAATTTAATTTATCCAAAATTTAATAATGTCCAAATTGTCAACATGATACTGCTTTGTGGAGTAAAATTTAAGAATAATATTGTATCAAAAATTATTTGGACAGAAAAGAAATCAATTTTTATCATGAATAGTACCCCAGGTGAATAGTACTCGAGTGAATAGTATCCTGTGAATAGTACTTCGGGAATAGTACTCCGACATTAAAAGATTAAAAATTATCAAGAATGTTCAGAATAATATTTCCATGAAAAGATACTAGATGAAACACAAATTTCAAGGATATTCTACTAATTTCAAGGAGTATAGAAGCCATACTTTAACAAAATGAGTGTAAAATTCAGAATCTGAAACGAAATAATATTACTTACATACTATAGAGTATGGAAGAAAATATTATTTCTTATGAATACTGAACAAAAATAAGATCCCTTATCTTAAAAGGAGAGTATTTCTGACTGGTAGGGCGGATATATTCTTGAAGAAAACTTATACTATTTTCTACACTCAAAGTTTCCTAAAACTCGAAAGAATCACACTCAATATTATAGAAGAAGAATTCTCTGATTTTGATGTGATTTTCAATTCTAAACTAACCATCCTATATTATAGGAGAATGGAAGGATACTATTTAGAAAATAAAATCACAGACTACACAGTAAAATTCTGACAAAATCACCGGCGTACCGGATGAATTTTCTGATTTTACTATGCAAATACTATGGATATTAAAATATAATATATTCTATTTTTCATAAAAAAACAAAACTTATTATAATATATATATATATATATATATATATATATATATATATATATATATAAACAAAACTGAGATAACTTCTACCGATAGTTTTGAAAAATGGGTAAATGGGGGTCCAAATAATACGCTAAACTTTACAATAAATACTTCATAAAAATCCCCTCCATATTTTTAACAACATTTATTCATCAATAATATAACTTGTAATATTAACAACCAGATTATTCCCAGGAAAGAGGGGGCTTTCCGATAAGGATTTCTCCCTATTGTCGCGCAATTAGGTGACCAAACCCCTTTCCTCGACAGAACTTTCTAGACATTGTCAATAATGCAAATAAAAATATAAATAATTTGTCATCTAAATTATTGATTTAATAATATAAAATATTGTGACAATAATTGAATCAATAATGTGAGATACTATGCAACAATTACTGTAGTAATAATTGAATAAAACTAAGTAACTTCTCATGTAAGCATCAATAATAAAAAATATTGTACAATACCGTGTGCTACTATGCAACCACGCGCATTACTATACTTTTATCACCGGGTATTTCAACAGTTAAAGGTAAACCTTTTTTCCGTTATTTTTATAAAAAGTTATTTCTGTCATTTTCTAGCTCCGACAATAATTTCGTTGTGGGGTCCACCAATGATTGTGTCGTTGTACGAATATCCACTGTTAAAATGAATATTACTTAACCAATAGAATATTTTATAACAACTTGCTTACCTTGCAAAATATATAAATATTACCCACAACTATAACATTATATCAAATCCACACCATAATATTCAAAATGAAATTTAGTGAAAAAAAATTCATCTTTATTCATAAAAGTTGGGGTCTTACAACCTTCCCTTCTTATGAAATTTTGCCATCGAAATTGGTGTACGTACCTGGTATGTCGAAGAGGTGAGGATACCTTGATTTGATTTTGGATTCTAACTCCTAGGTCATTTTCTCAACATCGTGGTTTCTCCACAAAACCTTAACTTGAGGTATAACCTTGGAGCATAGAATATGTTCCTTCTTATCCAAGATTTTAATAGGCACCTCTTCATACGTTAAATCTTCCGCTATTTCGTCTGGTTCTAACTCAATAATGTGGTTCGGGTCATCCACATATTAACGTAACATAGATATGTGAAAAGCGTTATAAACACGAGATATACTTGGCGGTAAGGCGAGTCTATAGGCCACAGTTTCTACTCGATCGAGGATTTCAAATGGGCCAATGAATCGAGGATTGAGCTTTCCGTTCTTTCCAAATCTTGTAACTCCTTTTCATTGTGCAACACGTAACAACACATGATCCGCAATATTCAATTCCACGTCCCTTTGATGAAGATCAGCATAACTCTTTTGCCGATCTTGTGAGATTTTTATACGTTGCCGGATCACTTGAATCTTATCTGTTGTCATGCGTACCAAATTTGATTCCAACAACGTTGCTTCACCCACCTCGTCCTAACATACTAGAGAATGACACTTTTCTCCATACAACGCTTCGAATGGAGCCATGCCTATACTTGCTTGATAACTGTTGTTGTAGGAGAATTCCACTAATTACAAGAACTTGTCCCAACTTCTTTTGTAGTCAAGGACACAAAGTATTAATAAATCTTCAAGAGTTTGATTAGTCCTCTCTAACTGGCCGTCCGTTTGAGGATGATATACCAAACTGAATCGTAAATCTGTGCCCATAGCTTTTTGTAAACTAACCAAAAATCGTGAAGTGAATCTTGAGTCTCGATCAAAAACTATGGATACTGGCATACCATGCAGTCTTACAATCTCATTTATGTACATACGAGCAAGACATTCAAGTTAATAAGTTTCTCGTATAGGTAAGAAATGAGCAGACTTGGTTAATCTATCAACAATAACCCAAATTGCATCTATGCCTTGAGAAACCTTGGGAAGACCAGTAACGAAATCCATGGTAATGTGCTCCCACTTTCATTCTAGAATTTTAAGTGGTTGCAATGAACCTTTTGGCACTTGATGCTCTGCCTTGACACATTGACAAATTAAACACCTTGAGATAAACTCCGCGATCTCTCCCTTCATATTGCTCCACCAAAATATATGTCGAAGATCATGATACATTTTGGTACTCCCTGGATAGATTGCAAATGGTGTGTTGTATGCCTCAATAATGATTTTATACTTCAAATTAGGGTTGTTAGGAACACAAAGTCTGGATTTGACTCGAAGTAGCACCTTCTTGTACTTTCTTCCACATACGCATCAGCTCCAGGTCCGTAAGTTGAGCAGCTTTAATTTTATCGATTAAAGTCGATTCTACTCGTATTTTTGACATCATCATGTGGGTCCCCAGAGTCTTTAATTCTATCTCCATCATTTATAAGTCATACAAAATGGGCCTTTGCGTTGACAATATCGCACTCGTACCCGCATATGATCTTCTACTCAATGCGTCAGCTACCACGTTCGCTTTTCCAAGATGGTATTGAATGGTATAATCGTAATCTTTCAACAGCTCGAGCCAACGTCGTTGCCGCATGTTGAGTTCCTTTTGGGTGAATAAATATTTGAGGCTCTTATGATCCGTATAGATCTCCACTTTCTCCCCATACAGGTAATGCCTCCAGATTTTAAGTGTGAAAATGATAGCTGCCAACTCTAGATTATGAGTAGGATAATTCCTCTCATATTCTTTGAGTTGTCGTGAGGCATAGGCTATGACTTTCCCATGTTGCATGAGAACACATCCTAACCCTCTACCTGAAGCATCGCTGTAGATGACAAATCCCTCCGAACCAGAGAGTATTATCAGAACGCTAAAATGAGTGTCCTCTTGAATTCTTGAAAACTCTTCTAACATTTCTCGCTCCAACCAAATTTTATATCTTTTCGAGTCAGCTGAGTTAATGGAGTAGCAATTCGAGAAAATCCTTCCACAAATCTCCGATAATAACCAGCTAAGCCCAGAAAGCTACGTACTTCGGTTACTAACTTAAGTTGCTCCTAACTTTGTATTACTTCAATCTTCGCTGGGTCAACCGATATTCTGTGATTTGATATCATGTGCCCAAGGAATGCTACTTCCTCAAGCCAGAACTCGCATTTCTTCAACTTGGCATATAGCTTGTTTACACGAAGCTTTCGGAGTATCAGCCTCAAGTGTTGCTCCTGATCTTCACGACTTTTAGAGTAAATGAGGATGTCATCAATAAATACAACCACAAAATGATCCCAATATTCCTTGAATACTCGGTTCATCATATCCATGAAGGCAGCAGGAGCATTAGTCAATCCAAAAGACATGACTAGAAATTCATAATGCCCGTACCGAGTTCTGAAAGCAGTCTTTGGAATGCCATCAATTTTAATCTTTAAATGACGATATCCGAAACGAAGATCGATCTTTAAAAAGAATTTGGCACCTTGCAACTAGTTCAACATGGCATCAATGCGAGGCAATGGGTAACTATTTCTGATGGTGACATGATTCAACTCCCGATGGTCAATGCAAAGTCGCGTACTTCCATCTTTCTTCTTTACGAATAGAACAGGAGCACCCCAAGGAGACGTACTAGGACGAATGAAATCGATGTTTAACAACTCCTGCAGTTGGGTTTTTAACTCATGCAGTTCAATAGGAGCTATTCGATATGGGGCTTTGGAAATGAGTTTTGTACCGGGTTCAAGGTCGATAAAAAATTTGATTTTACGCTCTGGGGTAGGCCAGGAAGTTCTTCAGGGAATACGTCAGGAAATTTAATAACAATAGAAATATCATTCAAATCTGACGTATTTTTATTTAAATCTGCGACATGGGCTAATAAAGCTTGACATCCATTTTTTAATAAACGAATAGCTTTATGGCTTGGTATGACAATGATTGACTTTAGTAGTTTGGTTGTTTGAATTCGCATAACAGGTTTGTTAGGAATATGAAAACTAACAACCTTACGAAAATAATCAATTTTAGCATGATGAATAGTTAACTAATCAATCCCTAAAATCACATTAAATGCAAGTATTTTCAAAGAGATAAGATCGATAGGTAACGTGCGGTTGCCGATTTGAATCAAACAAGACTTATAAAAAGTGGATGTAATCAAGGTTTATCCCAACGGAGTTTCAACAGATAAGTCAAAGTCTAATTTCTCCTTAGTTAAATTTAAACGTTAAGCGCAAGTAGGAGAAATAAAAGAATGGGTAGAACCAGTATCAAATAAGGTATAGACTTCACAAGAGTTTATGATTAGCTTACCCGTAATAACCTCGTTTGGGTCCCTCACTTTTTGGGAGGTTATGACAAATGCTCTCCCTTGAACTACCGGCTTTGACCTGTCTGGGATGGCCTTTGGTGCATCCATCCTAGAAGCACTTGACTTCACTACACGACACAATCGGGCTAGGTGACCTTCCCTTTCGCAATTATAACATACTTTGGACTACTGCGTACAGTTTGGACCGATGTGTCCCTTCCCTCCGCATTTGTATCATACGATCGGTGGTCAATTTCCTTCCTTAACAACGGGTGCTGGTGCTGACGTCTTTCCATCATTATTGAATCTCCTGTTCTTGAAATTTCCACTTTTATTATCTTGGTCAAGATTACCACCGAAGTGGTTACCATATCTTGCATGTTGATTTTCTCCACGTTTGTTGTACCGCTTCGATGACTGCTACCACTGGTAGTATCAATTTGTCGACTGCTATCTCTTGGTTGGGTTGACCCATTATCACGTTCCAATAACTGAGCCCTATTCACAACATCTGAATACAAACACAGTTTGTGAGAAATGAGGTATTGACGTATTTCGGGTTTCAAACCTCACAGAAACAGTAACGTCAATCTCTCCTCATTATCAACTAAGTGGGATGCGAACCCGGATAACTCGTCAAACTTAGCCTCGTACTGCGATACGGTGATATTGTTTTACTCTAGCTTGACGAACTCCACCACCTTCATGTGACTAATAATTTTGGGAAAGTACTTGTCGTTGAATAGTTCTTGGAACTTCTCCCAAGACATCTTTAGTGCGGCAAGTTGAGTATATTTTATAGATTCCCACCAGTAATCTGCCTCTCATCGTAATATGAAGGTGGGAAAGGGAACCTGTTGCTCCTCGGAGCATCCCAAGACATCAAATATCTTGGTGATCTGTTGCATCCACGTCTCTGTGTGACGCCCCCAAAATAGGTATACATCACACATCTTGAGTCGTCAAATACATGATACTGAATACAAATATAAACTTAATTATACAACATGTGTTGGGAGTTTTTACACGAATATTATCTCATAGACAATATTCAAACTCAAATTCAGTCCTCATTACATTTTTTTGTCACACTAAATAGTGAGGACTACTAAAATAACCATCTCGGACCGTCACTCCATTCCCCGACTAGTCCCGACAACGTTCTCATATCCTAAAGAGAACAATGAAAGTAAAAGGATGAGCTCAAGTAGCCCAGTAAGAAATAATATGACTAAGATAATGCAGGATAAATTATCGTTAGCCTTCAACAGTGTTAAATTGAAAAAATATAATAAACATCAAGTTTAACTACAGTGGAACAAGCAATCCATTAGAAGAGTCAAGTAGAGCATGATATCTACTATCTTCTATGATTTAAAAAGTTTATTAACAATTTTATCGCTAAGACTCAACTTAATAAATAATCCACATCATCGAATCATCCCTGCACTACGGGCTAAGAATATTCATTAGTATCACAACCACAAATTATCCATGCACTACGGGCCAAGGATATTCGTGTTTTCACCAATGGTCATGATCATGCCAACAACTGTCCATCAATGCACTATAGGCCAATGAGGACTTTTACCACATCATTTATAACATTACAGGTCGTGATTATACCGAATGATCCCTGGTCATAATCATATCGATCAACAGTCCATCTATGCACTACGGGCCAAAGGTGACTTTCATAACAATATAAGCATGAGGATGATGACAATGATATAATAATTCAATTAAAAGAAATCAAAGGATAAATTTTTAAATATTTATAATTTAGTTTATCCAGAATTCAATAATGTCCAAATTGTCAACATGATACTGTTTTGTGGAGTAAAATTCAAGAATAATATTGTACCAAAAATAATTTGGACCGAAATATAATCATTTTTTGTCATGAATAGTATCCCAGGTGAATAGTAACTGAGTGAATAGTACCCCATGAATAGTACTTCAGAAATAGTACCCCGTGAATAGTACTCTGACATGAAAAAGTAAAAACTTATCAAGAATGTTTAAAATAATATTTTCATGAAAAGATACTGGATGAAGCGCAAATTTTAAGGATATTCTACTAATTTCATGGAGTATAGAAGCCAAAACTTTAACAAAAATGATTATAGAATTCGGAATTTGAAACAAAATAATATTACTTACATACTACAGAGTATGGAAGAAAATATTATTTCTTACGAATACTGAACAAAAATAATATCTCTTACTTTAAAAAGGAGAGTATTCTAACTGGTATAGCGGGGATATTCTTGAAGAAAACTTTCACTATTTTCTACGCTCGAAGCTTCTTAAAACTCTAAAGAAATACACTCAATATTATAGAAGAAGAATTCTCTGATCCTGGTGTGATTTTCAATTCTAAACTAAGCATCCTATTTATAGGAGAATGGAAGGATACTAATTAGAAAATAAGCATGGATGCACAGTGCAGCAATAATCACGGGCGACATTCGGCTGAGGAAAACTGATTTTCTGATTTTTACTATTTATTATTGTGCAATAAAATATTCTAATAAAACAAAAATTTTAAATAAAATATAATATATTCTATTTATAATCTAATAAAACAATATATATATATATATATATATATATATATATATATATATATATATATATATAAACATACGTATCATATATATTTATATATATCACTAGCACTTTAAATCTACCACCACCACATTTCTTTTTCCACCACACACACACATACTCACACACACGTCACACACACACACACACACACACACACACACACACACACACACACACACACACATATATATATATATATATATATATATATATATATATATATATATATATACACACACAATAATATTATATCGATTATTTTGAAAAATGGGTTAATAGGGGATCCAAATAATAAGTAAAATTTACAACAAACACTTCATAAAAATACCTTCAATATTTTTAACAATATTTATTCATCATTATTATAAGTAGCAATATTAATAACCAGATTGTTCCCGGGAAATATGGGGTTTTTCGATAATGATTTCTCTCTATTGGCGCGCAATTAGGTGACCAAACCCCTTTCCTCCACAGAACTTTCTAGACTTTGTTAATTATGTAAATAATAATATGAATAACTTGTCATCTTAATTATTGATTTAATAATATAAAATATTAGTAATAATTGAATCAAATAACGTGAGATACTATGTAGTAATTACTGTAGCAATAATTGAGTATAACTGAGCGACTTCTCATGTAAGCATCAATAATCAATACCGTGTACTACTATGCAACCACGCGTATTACTGTACTTTTATCACCAGGATTTTCAACAGTTAACGGTAAAACATTCGCCGTTACTTTTATAACAAGATATTTCTATCGTTTTCTAACTCCGACAATAATTCTGGCGTGGTGTCCACCAATAATTACGCCGTTGTATGAATATTCCCTAATAAAACGAATATTCTCTGACCAATCGAATATTTTATAACAACTTGCATACTTTGTCAAATTTTTAAATTTTACCCACAACTATAACATTATATCAAATCCATACCATAATATTCAAAATATATATCGAGAAAAAATTAATCTTTATTTATGAAAGTTGGGGTCTTACAACCTCCCTTCTTATGAAATTTCGTCCTCAAAATTAGGCTAGATACCTGGTATGTCGTAGAGGTGAGGATACCTTAATTTTATTTCAGATTCTAACTCCCAGGTCATTTCCTCAACATCATGGTTTCTCCACAAAATATTGACTTGAGGTATAACCTTGGAGCTTAGAATATGCTCCTTCTTATTCAAGATTTTAAGAGGCACCTTTTCATACGTTAAATCTTCCGCTATCTCGTCCGGTTCTAACTCAATAATGTGGTTCGGGTCTTCCATATATTTACGTAACATAGATATATGAAAAATATTATGAACACGAGACATACCTTGCGGTAAAGCGAGTCTATAGGCCACCGTTCCTACTCGATCGAGGATTTCAAATGGGCCAATGAATCGAGAATTGAGCTTTTCTCTCTTTTCAAATCTCGTAACTCCCTTCCATGGAGCAACACATAACAACACATGATCTCCAACATTGAAATCCACGTCCCTTCGATGAAGATCAGCATAACTCTTTTATCGATCTTGTGAGGTCTTTATACGTTGCCGGATCATTTGAATCTTTTCCCTTGTCATACGTACCAATTCTGGTCCCAACAATGTTGTTTCACCCACCTCATCCCAGTATACTGGAGAACAATATTTGCGTCCATACAACGATTCGAATGGAGCCATGCCGATACTTGTTTGATAACTATTGTTGTAGGAGAATTCTACCAATGGCAAGAACTTGTCCCAACTTCCTTTGAAGTCAAGGACACAGAGTCTTAATAAATCTTCAAGAGTTTGAATAGTCCTCTCCGACTGCCCGTCCGTTTGAGGATGATCTGCCGAACTAAATCGTAAATCCGTGCCAATAGCTTTTTGCAAACTAACCCAAAATCGTGAAGTGAATCTTGGGTCTCGATTAGAAACTATGGATACTGGAATACTATGCAGTCTTACAAACTCATTTATGTAAATATAAGCAAGGCGTTCAAGTGAATAAGTTTCTCGTATAGGTAAGAAATGAGTAGACTTGGTCAATATATTGACAATGACCCAAATCGCATCTATGCTTTGAGAAACCTTGGGAAGACCAGTAACAAAATCTATGGTAATTTGTTCCCACTTCTATTCTAGAATTTCAAGTGGTTACAATGGTCCTTTTGACAGTTGATGCTCCGCCTGGACACATTGACAAGTTAAACACCTTGAGATAAACTCTGCTATCTTTCTCTTCATATTGCTCCACCAAAATATATGTCGAAGATCATGATACATTTTGGTATTCCCAAGATGGATTGCAAATGGCGTGTTGTATGCCTCAATAATGATTTTATACTTCAAATTAGGGTCGTTAGGAACACAAAGTCTGGAGTTAACTCAAATTATTTCTTCTTCATCGATTCTTGCTTCCGGAGTAGTACCTTCTTGCACTTTCTTCTTCATACGCATCAGCTCCAGGTTTGTAGCTTGAGCAGCTTTAACTTTATTGATTAAAGTCGGTTCTACTCGTATATTTGCCATCATTACGTAAGTCCCTGGAGTCTTTATCTCTATCTCCATCCTTTGTAAGTTATACCAAATGGGCCTTTGCGTTGACAATATCGCACTCGTACCCGCATATGATCTTCTACTCAATGCGTCAGCTACCACATTCGCTTTTCCAGGATGGTATTGAATGGTATGATCATAATCTTTTAACATTTTGAGCCAACGTCGTTGCCGCATGTTGAGTTCTTTTTGGGTAAAAAAAATATTTGAGGCTTTTATGATCTGTATAGATCTCCACCTTCTCTCTAATGCATCTAGATATTTAGTGCAAAAACGACTGCTGCCAACTCTAGAGTATGAGTAGGAGAATTCCTCTCATACTCTTTTAAGTTATCGCGAGACATAGGCTATGACTTTCCCATGTTGCATGAGAACACATCCTAACCCTCTGCCTGAAGCATCACTGTAGATGACAAATCCCTCTGAACCAGATGGTATTGTTAGAACAGTTGCTGAAATGAGTCTCCCCTTGAGTTCTTGAAAACTGTTCTCACATTCCTCTCTCCAACTGAATTTTGTATCTTGTTGAGTTAGCTAAGTTAATGGAGTAGCGATTCGAGAAAATTCTTTCACGAATTTCCGATAATAACTAGCTAAGCAGAGAAAGCTACGTACTTTGGTCACTGACTTAGGTTGCTCCCAGCTTTGAATTGCTTCAATCTTTGTCAGGTCAACAGATATTCCATGATTTGATATCACGTGCCCAAGGAATGCTACTTCCTCAAGCCAGAACTCGTATTCTTCAACTTGGCATATAACTTGTTCTCACAAAGCTTTTGGAGTATCAGCCCCAAGTGTTGCTCATGATCTTCATGACTTTTTGAGTAAATGAGGATGTCATCAATAAAGACGACCACATAGTGATCCAAATATTCCTTGAATACTCGGTTCATCATATCCATGAAGGCAACAGGAGCATTATTCAATCCAAATGGCATGACTAGGAATTCATAATGCCCGTACCGAGTTCTGAAAGCAGTCTTTGAAATGTCATCGATTTTAATCTTTAACTGATGATACCCGGAACGAAGATCAATCTTTAAAAAGAATTTGGAGCGCAACTGGTCAAATAGGTCATCAATGCGTGGCAACGGGTACCTAATTTTTATGGTGACATGATTCAACTCCTGATAGTCAATACAAAGTCGCATACTTCTATCTTTCTTCTTTACGAATAGAACATGAGCACCCCAAGGAGACATACAATGACGAATGAAACTGATGTCTAATAATTCGGGTCTTTAACTCCTGAAGTTCAATAGGAGTCATTCGATATGGGGCTTTGGAAATGGGTTTTGTACTAGGTTTAAGGTCGATACCAAACTCGATTTCACGCTCCGGGGGTAGGCCAGAAAGTTCTTCGGGGAATACATCAATAAATTTATTAACAATAGAAATATCATTCAAATCTGTCGTATTTTTGTTTTAATCTGTGACATGGGCTAAGAAAGCTTGACATCCGTTTTTCAATAAATGAATAGCTTTATGACTTGATATGACAGTGATTGACTTTAGTGGTTTGGTTGCTTGAATTCGCATAATAGGTTGGTTAAGAATATAAAAGCTAACAACCTTACGAAAATAATCAATTTTTGCATGATGAGTGGTTAACCTATCAATCCCTAAAATCACATCAAATGCAAATATTTTCAAAGAAATAAGATTGACATGTAACGTGTGGTTATTGATTTGAATCAAACAAGACTTATAAACAGTGGATGTAATGAAGATTTCTCCCAACAAAGTTTCAACAGATAAGTAAAATTCTAATTTCTCTGGAGTTAAATTTAAACATTGAGCGCAAGTAAGAGTGATAAGTGGATTTTATATCCACGAATTGAAGTCCATTTTGAGCAATAATCGTTGTTAATTTTTTGCGTTCATGTTCATTCTTACTTGTTTCTTGTTATTTCGTGTGTAGGGTGGTTGGTGTGGCGAATGATAAGAAAAGGAGGCATTTAAAGCTATTTTGGAGCAAGTTTGAAATTCAAGCCAAGTCATAAAACAGTGGCCATGCCCGCCGGGGTGGGGGGTCACAAATCCTGACTCTCCTGTTTTGATTCAAACTTTGCTGGGACTTGAGAATTAAGACTTTGCATGGAACATGGACTCTAATATACATGAGTTTTCGGCCAAGACTGCATGAGGTATATATATGTCTTAACAAAAAATAAATTGGGGGATCATACAAAGCAACTAACGAAGATTGAGAGCAGAATTTCATAGCGAGCAACGGAGTGGAGATTTTGAAGAACGATCGTATCGTTTGCGGATTGAGACTAAAGTGAAGGGTGTTCTGCATTATTCCTCTACTTTAGTTTATTTCTGTAACTGAGATGATGTTATCTTTGATTTATTCAGTTATTATTTCGTTTATTATGAACTAATTACTTTTTAGGCTTAAGACAGATCTTTAAGTGGAACAATGATTATGTAATCTTTGATTTCAGTTTAATAAGCTATTATCAGGTTTATCTATATTAATTTGAGCATGAATTTATGAATTGCTTGATTAACGATTCATTGTGGACTTGTATGAACTCGAGAGATGAAATATAGTCTAGACTTAGTTGATATAGCATGTGGTATTGACTTTTGTTAATGAACGGAATCTTGATGAATGTTAGGGTAGAGATATGCTTGACATCGCATGTAATCAGATAAAGAACTTGAACTTCAACCTTCTTTAATTGTAAATGATATAGAGATATAGTGAGTCAGTTAATTAAGGTGTTTAACATAATTCTATCCTAATTGTGGATTTCAGTTAATACAATATTAGTGCATCGAGAGGTGGCTAGTTCTACATACGTGTTCTTGGTTAATAAATTGGGATAGTGAATTAAACTGGAATAAAGGTGTAATAATCTGAGTGATGCTTAGAGTGAAGTCGAAAGCCTAATTCTCCATTATTTATTTGAAAATTTAGTTTTTAGCATTTATTGATTGTGTGGTGATTTTAATAGTTTTAATAATGTTAGTTACAAACTGAAAATTGATTAGTTTATTAAAATTAGGATTAATATAAAATTGGTAATTGTGAGGTTTAAATTCTTACTAAGTCTCTGAGGGAACGATACTCTTCTTACTATTATATTACTTGTTGACCACGTATACTTGCATGTTGTGCGTAACAAGATTTTACCCTACAAGTTTTTGGTGTCGATGTCGGGGACTTTAGTATAGAGTTTATTATTTTACAATATCAGTTTAATTAGTCCAGTTTTACTTAAACACTTTTTGTTTTTCTTTTGTTCTTCTTATTTCAGGTTTTTGAAGTTGGTTTATGCAAACTCGATCCAAAAATCCAGACTTACTTCCTTTTGAGGACGACATTGAGAGAAGGTTTTAGAGGTTAAGTAAGTGGATCAAGGAAACAAGGGACGAATCCAAAAACTTTGACAAAGAAGAAGCAATGGCTGCCGAAGACCAGAAAGCATTGAGGGCTTTTGCTACACCCAAGGTAACTGAGCTGCAGTCGAGTATCACCAGGTCTGCAATAGCGGCGAATACTTTCGAGATTAAACCTGGGATGATTCAAATGATCAAAAATTTAGTTCAGTTTGGGGGACTTGCAAATGACGATTTTAACGAGCACTTGATCAGTTTTTTGGAAATATGCGACACTTTCAAGTACAATGGGGTGTCGAATGAAGCAGTTAGACTTCGCTTGTTCCCATTTACTCTGCAGGACAAGCCAAAGAGTTGCTTACACTCTCTACCAACGGGTTCAATAACGACGTGGGATGACCTGGCTCAGAAATTTTTAGCAAAATTCTTCCCGCCAGCTAAAACTGCAAAGATGAGGAACGAGATTACCATGTTTGATCAGCAACATGGGGAATCATTATACGAGGCATGGGAGAGATACAAAGAATTGCTCAAAAAATGCCCACATCACGGATTTCCTAAGTTGTTATAGATGAATACATTTTACAACGGACTACATGGGAATCTCAGGACCAGTATCTATGCAGCGTCGGGTGGAGCTTTTATGACAAAGAACTATGAGGAGGCATATTAGTTGATAGAGATGATGGCTGCTAACAACTATTAGTGGCCCACGGCAAGAATTACACAACCTACAGTCACTAGAGTGTTAGAGGTAGATGGAGTGACGGCAATAACAACACAGATTTCAGCACTCTCTAAGAAGTTTGATGTTTGATCAGGGGAACATACACAGCAAGTTGCAGTTATTTGTGAATTGTGCGTGGGGGGGAAATTGGACGGATCAATGTGCGATCAACCCAGAGTCAGTACAATTCATGAGTAGCTACAACAGAATTCCTCAGAATACATACCAGAATACATATAATCAGGAGAATAGGAATCATCCTAATCAGTCATGGAATAATAATCAGAATCAGCAAGCTCCACGACCATCGTATCCCCTAGGATTTTAGAATCAACAACAACCAGCTCAACATCAAGAGAGGAAATCAGAATTAAAGGAGATGTTCTCAAGATATATAACGAGCAACGAGGTAGCCATAAAAAACCAAGCAATATCTATCAAGCATTTAGAAAATCAGATGGGACAGATAGCTTTGGCTTTAAATAACAGGCCTCAAGGAACGCTGCCGAGCGACACAGAAAAAAATCCAAAGGGAAATCACGAGCAGTGTAATGCTATTACTCTGAGGAGCGGTAAGGAGTTGGTTTCTAACTTAGATAAGAAAGCCAGTACAGGAGATTAATGTGAGGATGAAGTGAAGGAATTAGAAAAGAGATCTATAGAGAAAGCGGTGGAAAAAGTAAAGCAAGATAACCAAATTAAAGTTACACCAGTTGCACCCTTCCCTCACAGGCCAGAAAGTGACAAGTTAAAGAACCAGTTTTCTAGGTTTATGGATATATTCAAATAGTTACATATTAATATTCCATTTGCCGAAGCACTTGATTAGATGTCGCGTTACATTAAGTTTATGAAAGACATACTGTCGAAGAAATGCAAGCTCTAGGATTTCGAAACAGTGGCATTGACCGAAGAATGTAGTGCAATACTGCAGAAAAAGCTTCCTCCTAAATTAAAAGATCTGGGGAGTTCCACAATTTCGTGTGCAATTGGAAATCAAGATGTAGGGAGAGCGCTAAACAATCTAGGAGCGAGTATTAATCTTATGTCATTGTCCATTTATCGAAAGTTGGGGTTAAAGGAAGCAAAACCAACAACCATTAGTCTAGAGCTTGCAGATAGATCATTAACATACCCTTTAGGAATAGTTGAAGACGTATTGGTTAAAGTTAATTCATTGATCTTTCCGACTGATTTTGTGGTACTAGACTTTGAAGAAGATAAGAACATCCCCATCATCTTGGGATGACCATTCCTGGCCATGGGACGAACACTGATTGACGTGCCTAACAGAGAACTGATTATGAAAGTGTTTGATCAGGTAGTAACGGTGAAGGTGTTTAAGGAAATCCCAATCCCTACTGACAAGGAAGAGTGCGAGGGGATCGAGAAATCTACAAGTGACAACTTTCGGGAGTGCAAAGAGGATAATGGTCTTAAATCATTAATTGAGGACAAAAAGTCAAGTTCATTACCCACCATACAAGTGAATGGACACACAATATAACAGTGTTAGTGTTATGCGATAAATAAACATCATACCGCGGATAGCCCAACCGATCCAGGATGAAACAGGGAGTAGTCAGGTTGAATGACTTAAAATAAAGCGCTAATTGGCAGGCAACCCAATCGTTCAATTTTATTTTATTCTATTTTTTTATTGTTAGATTTTTTTTAAATAAATAGTTTTATTGTTATTCATACTATTTATATTATACCTTAGAATAATAAGTAGAAAATAATAATCTCATTAGGTATTTATTTCGTTCTATGATTCTTGATAATCTCTCAACAATGCTTGAAATGATCAATAATCTACTCACCTATATGCTTTATGGCTTGTAGGATGTTTAAAGATTCATTAAGTGGAAAAGCATGAAGTAAAGAAGAACGAAAGAGCTCAACTAACAGGGAGGTAGCCCGCCGGGGTGAGCCCTTTCTGCCTTGTACCCCCTGCCAGGGCGGGGGTCCTGAATTTTAAGGGACTGGATTCGGCAGTTACACTCGGCCATCTCCTTCTCCAATGCTAATACCACTTCCCCACTACTTCATCCCATTACTTCTCTTCCCTCTTCCAGGACAACCTCAACTCCTATCCATTTTACCGTTCTTACCCACAAATTCAGCACACATCACCCTCCTCCATCACTAACCCATTACCTCCATCACTCCAACCCACAAACATCTCCCTTACACCACCCCTATATAAACACACCCTCACAACCCCAGTTAATCACCTACATTCAATTGAAACTCTGAAAGTATTCATAATGTGGGAATTCATCTTGCACTTGAGAGTGAGTAACCCATCTTTAAGTTCTTCATCTTTTCCTACGATATTTGCCACAAAATCATTAAGTTGGGGGAAGAAACGACTGTGCATATCATGTGTTCGATAAGTTGTGTAAGTGAAATTTGGGGAGAGAATAGTGGGTTAACGCATCCAGAATTCAATGGCTTCTCAATCTACATCCAAACGACAAAGGGGAGAGAGTTCAAAGCCAACACCACCATCACGAACCTTCGACCGATGCAAATTCAAAAGTGTCGTCGTTGCCGACCGGTACGACTACATGGTCACAAAGGCTCTTACACCGGAGCGGGGGTTGGCACCGGATGCTCACGACGGGGAAATGATGCGACAGATTTATCAAAAAGGGTGGATGAAGTTCACTGAGGAGCCCGAGGCCGTCGCTGTCAACATGGTCAAAGAGTTCTATGCTAACGCCGAGGACAAGGCACATTTCAACGCATTTGTGTGGGGTCGATTGGTCCCGTTCAATGCCGATGCCATCAACACGTATTACCAGTGGTGGGTGCCTCGACAGTGCCAATATGATCACTTGAGGGATTTCAATCGTGACTTTGAGGCTATTCTTAAAGAAATGACTAAGCCGGGAACAAAGTGGATTAAGGGTCGGAAAGGAGGTACAGTTTTTCATAGCAAAGATCTCAGCCGGTATGGGAAGATTTGGTACGCTTTCTTATGTACAAAATTGTTACCATCCACGCACACCTCTGATGTGACCAAGGAGAAGGCACTACTTCTATATGTTATTGTGCAAGACTTCACCATCGACGTCGGGGCCATAATCAGCTTTTTCGTTCGCTGATGCTTGCGAGGCAATTTTTTAGACGTCTTGCCACACCCATCCCTAATTTGTGGATTGTGTCACCCAGCAGGAGTTCGATGGTCTGATGATGAACCCACCCTTATGCCGCTGTAACTACTAGACAACAGAATGATCACGCGGTATTCGATGTGGGCCGGGGGTGAATCTCATCCTAGAGGTTTAGGTTTTTTATTTCCATCAGCTTCGAAGAACGAAGCTGAAGCTAAAGATACCTCGGAAGATGAGGACGAGACGATGGGTGAGCAAGGAACAGAGGTGATACCACAGTCTGATGCAATATCGAGAACTCAGTTTCTTGATTTTCAACGCCAAATGGAGGAGCACAACAAGGAAGCACGAAGGGAGATGAAGCGGCTCGTAACGAGACAAGACCACATGTTTGATGCAATGAACATGTCGTTCGCATCTTTAAATTCGACACTCCAGAGCTTTAATCCAACTGCACATTTTCTATATCAGTAGCCCATACCAATGCTAAGGTTTCCACCAAGTGACTCCGAGGGAGAAGATCAACGACCACCACCCCAGACTTAGGCAATTACAGGGAAGTCATCGCTCATTTTATTGCTATATCCATACAATGAGGACATTGTTGTTATTAAGTTTGGGGGAATTAGTTTTATTTTGCATTTTATGTTACATGCATATTGTCATTAGTTAGGTTTGCATTTATTATTGCATGTTAGTTTTGCATTTAGTATTAAGCATTCTTGTAATCATATAGTTGCATAGTAGCTTAGGTGCATATCTAGTATTTATTTTTGTTTATGTTTACATTCTTATTATGTTTGCTCAATATAAAAAAATATATATAATAATAATAAATCAATTTAGTTAACTATTGTGTTCATTTTGCATATGTCCAGCAGTGTTGCAGCATGTTTATTATGGCCGATGATGAAATTGAGATTAAGTAAACAAATACAGTATTCAGTAGTAGAAATTGTGATGTAGTTTTGAATCATGACTCGAATTTTGTGCTTTTTTGAAACTGGTATAAAAAGGGTAGCACGTAATACGTATGTGTTGACTGATTGGTTTAAATCGATACATAAATAATTTTTAAAGGATAATGCTAGTATAGATAAGAGAATGACAAGAATAGGCAGTGAAGACAACAATTAGGCAAGAACCTAAGTTTGGGGGAAAACGTAGGGTGTATAAGCTTCAGAAAAAAGAAAAAAGAAATAGAAAATGGAAGCGAGTTGAGTCTTGTGGTGGGTTGAGAAGAATTACTCCCCATAAACACAAGCATGAGATGGAGCGTAAAACGTACTCACCAACCATCTATATAAAAAAATAAAAAATAAAATTAAGACGGGAAATAAAGGCAAGGAGCCCCCGTAATTGAAAAAAAAATAAATAAAAAGAAAGCATAAATACCCTATTCGGACCCCTAATGTTGGTAATTGTATGATTTGAGTTGGAACTTGTTTGTTTTTGAAATTTTTGAGTTTATTATGTATGAATCCTAATAAGAGATTGGTTATGTGTTGAATTTGAATTTGAATTTAAATCAGTTAGCATAGATGTTGACCACACACACACGATATTAGTGATGATAAGTATAAGATTCGAGGAGTTGATGAGAAGTTATTGATAGGTTTTATTATGAAGTATTGTAGTGTGTGCTTAATTGTTCTGAGGCCGGAGGAATAAATTTGATTCTGTGATACTGCTTGATTCAATGACATTTAGTTAGATACATTACATATCATTGCATTGTATAGCATGTAGTTTGTTTTGTGCTCGAGGACTAGCACAGTTTAAGTTTGGGGGATTTTGATAAGTGGATTTTATATCCACGAATCGATGTCCATTTTGACCAATAATCATTGTTAATTCTTTGCGTTCATGTTCATTCTTACTTGTTTCTTGTTATTTCGTGTGTAGGGTGGTTGGTGTGGCGAATGATAAGAAAAGGAGGCATTTGAAGCTATTTTGGAGTAAGTTTGAAATTCAAGCCAAGTCAAAAAATAGTGGCCATACCTGCCGGGGCGGGCCTGTTTTGCTTGTACACCCCCGCTGGGGCGGGGGGTCACGAATCCTGACTGTATCGTCCCCAAAATCTATACATTTTAAATCCTGACTTCGGTCGTTAACCATACATTCAACCTCTAAATAATACATCATTATTCGATGTTAAACTAAATAAAATTGCGGAATATTTAAAACGGAATATTTAAAACTTTTATACATTTTCTTCTTTCTTGCCCTGAATCGCAACCATTACATTACATCTCTTTGATTCAATCTTATATCATGAATCGTTACAACAAAATGACTATACAAAGTCTTACATCATAACTAAATACCTATATACATTGGATAGCTCAACTTACAATTTAACAACATATTACGTTCAAAATATGAAATACATTTCTCATAAAACATAAGTAATCTTCGTGAATATAGATCTCTATAACTCACTTAGCACATATCTTTACCTTAAAATTTGTACCTGCAAAAGTGGTTATTTGCAAGAGTGAGCTCGACAGCCCAGCAAAGTCTAACAGTTTTCATGCATCACATAACACATAATAACATGCTCGATATACATCTCATTAAAGTAGCATGGCATACATGCTTTTAATTCACATAGCAAATATAAAGATTGAGTTCCTTACTCAATCATCATTACTTAGCCAAAACAATGCAGTCATATATTGACTTTAACATTTCATGATTTTAACATGCATAACATATCATGCAATTTAAAATAGTTCATCAAGTCCACGTAGAAAATAGGAACCGAAAGACTTGCCTTGATCGTTGTTTACCAATAACAGTTTAACAACTTACAGTTATCTGCACTTCACGTGCCCTACACAATTATATAATCATACGCATCAACTATTAGTCACATAACAACACATAGTAATTGTAATGTAAACTCTACTCTATGTCTCATAATCTTTCCTATTAATAAATACACAATGTTCAATTAGATTGTGTTAACTTTTCGACTTATGACTCACTATATTTCTTCTCAGTCAAACTCGAAGTTCAAGTGCTTAAGTCTTGCTAGGACTACTTATTGGTTTTATATTAAACCCATTCCATATCTTATAATATCCATTTCAATTGAATTGAAACACTTTTTAAGTTCATTAACACTTGGCACGACGTTTCGACGTTCATTCGTCACACGCCCGATTTGCCTCTCTTGTGCATGCTTACTATACATCTATAACTCAACTAATACATCATGTATTAATGTTAAACATCATTATAATTACTAATTTTCATGTTTTATAACTTAGGACATCATCTTTTATGGTCAAGAGCACTACACATGCATATGTGCATGCCTGACACCCTCCGATTGCCTCTGAAAGCACAATAGTCCTAAAGATGACCATTTGGACCCATCCTAATGACCTCAAATTGAAAAACTTAAAGAACTAAAGTTGTAGACCTACTCGTCCTCGTTCCGGATCATCTTGAATCACCTCAATCGGAGTTCGTATGAGGAAGTTATGGCTATTTTATTACAGGAGGTCAAAACTGTCCAAGTCAGACCACAAATCCGGCGCTGGGGCGCGGATCAGTGGCGCCGGGGCGCGAGTACCAATGCCGGGGAGCGAGTTACAGCGTTGGGGCGCGAATTATAATCTAGCCAGTGAGGCTGGGTCGCGAAATTTGGCGCTGGGGCTCAAATTTTGGCGTTGGGGCGCCGAAACTTGCAGAACCCAACCGCGAAGAACATAACAAAGCTACTGTCTTTATTTTTAAAGACAATTAACCCCAATTAACATGCATAACTTCATTGTAAACTACATATAAACGTTAATAATCATCCATATAACAATTACCAACAATTAAACAACTACCTTAGAAAACATAATTCTTTGAAAACACTGTTTTAAGAAAACTCCATTGTTAACGTTTGTTTAACACTTTAATATCAATAATAACCCAAACTTGATTACTTTAAAGTACGATTCTCTGAATTTCATACCCAATTAACATACATGACGTTCAATTTCATAAATAGCATACAATCACCTACTAATTTTTGTTATCATACAAAACATGTTCATACTCATATGTTTTTACTGTAAAAAAACTCTTTTCTTTCTTTTGATCGTAATTAGCATACAATCATATATATATATATATATATATATATATATATATATATATATATATATATATATATATATATATATATATGCTAATTATAACAATTATCTTTACAAATACATGTAACATCATAACCAATTCTAAAACATGGTTTACATACAATTTTTGTAAAAACTTTATACATAAGTGAAGAACACAGAGACTTAGACATAATGACGTAAAACATATATACTTACATATATTAAAGTTATAGCCACATACCTTTTCTTGCTTAAAAAAATACTTGTTAGACACCACATAAATTATTTGATATTCTTAGACTTTCTCTCAGCTTCTCCCTCTATTCTCTCTCAAGTTCTCTGTACTCTCTCTTCCTCAGGATAGTAAATAATAAAACTGATAACTCAAGTATACGTAAAATAAAAAAAACCGATATGGCCTTAATTCCAATACTAAATATATCAGTTACACTATAATAAACGTATATCCATTATAAATATATTTTATTTATTTAATTTGTTTTATTATTAATTCAAAATTAAAAAAAACAAAAGCCATAAGGCTTTGTTTGGCAAAACAATTTAAAACGGAGAGACTTAATAAACTTAAGCCTTGTTTGACAAAATAAATTAAAACTACTTTAATTTATTTTAATAACCACTTATAATATAGTTATTTGTCACACTTCTAATTAATTAAGTTTTCATACTTAATTTAATTAATTCTAATAATAATTCATTGCATAATATAATAATTTATTTAACCATTATAACTCTCTAACTTAATTATTAAATTAAATTAGAATACTAACTCATTAATTATTTATTAAACAAATAAATAATCAAATCACATCAAATCAATTAAACAAATACTTATTCAACGATAAACACATCCATTAAATATTTATATAATTCATTAAATATTTAAATATTGTAATAAAAATCTGGATTGTTACACTAACTCTCCTATTTTGATTCGAACTCTACTGGGACTTGAGAATTAAGACGTTGCATGGAACATGGACTCTAATATACATGGGATTTCGGCCAAGACTACATGTGGTATATATATATGGCTTAACAAACAATAAATTGGGGGATCATGCAAAACAACTAGCGAGCAACGGAGTGGAGATTTTGAAGAACGATCGTATCGTTTGCGGATTGAGACTAAAGTTAAGGGTGTTCTACGTTATTCTTCTACTTTAGTTTATTTCTATAACTGAGATGATGTTATCTTTGATTTATTCAGTTATTATTTCGTTTATTATGTACTATTTACTTTTTAGGCTTAAGACGGATCTTTAAGTGGAACGATGATTATGTAATCTTTGATTTTAAGTTAATAAGCTATTATCCTATTTATCTATATTAATTTGAGCATGCATTTATGAATTTCCTGATCAACGATTCTTTGGGGACTTGTATGAACTCGAGAGATGAAATATAGTCTAGACTTAGTTGATATAGCATGTGTTCTTGACTTTTGTGAATGAACATAATCTTGATGAATGTTAGGGTAGAGATATGCTTGACATTGCATGTAATCAGATAAAGAACTTGAACTTCAACCTTCTTTAATTGTAAATCACATAGAGATATAGTGAGTTAGTTAATTAAGGTGTTTAACGTAATTCTATCTTAATTGTGGATTTGGGTTAATACGGTATTAGTGCATCGAGAGGTGACTAGTTCTACATACGTGTTCTTGGTTAATAAACTGGGATAGTGAATTAAACTGGAATAAAGGTGTAATAATCTGAGTGATGCTTAGAGTGAAGTCGAAAGCCTAATTCTCCATTATTTGTTTGAAAATTCAGTTTTTAGCGTTTAATGATTGTGTGGTGATTTTAATAGTTTTAATATTGTTAGTTACAAACTGGAAATTGATTAGTTTAATAAAATTAGGATTAATAGGAAATTGGTAATTGTGAGGTTTAAATTCTTACTAAGTCTCTGAGGGAACGATACTTTGCTTACTATTATATTACTTGTTGACCACATATACTTGTGTGTTGTGCGTAACTAGATTTTACCCAACAAGGAGAAATAAAAGAATGGGTAGAACTGGTATCAAAAAAGGTATAGACTTCGCTAGAGTTTATGATTAGCTTACCCGTGATGATTTCATTCGGATTCCTCACTTTTTGGGAGGTTACGACAAACGCTCTCCCTTGAACTACTAACTTCGACTTGTCTGGGACGACCTTTGGTGTCTCTATCCCAACTGGACTTGACTTTACTGCACGACAAAATAGGGCTAGATGACCTTCTCTTCCATAATTATAGCATATTTTGGACTGTTACGTACAGTTTGGACTGATGTGTCCCTCCCCTCCGCATTTGTAGCATACGATCTGTGATCGTTCTCCTTCTTTAACAATGGGTGTTGGTGCTGACGTCTTTCTATCATTATTGATTCTCCTCTTCTTGAAATTTCCACTCCTATTATCTCGACCATGATTACCACCGAAGTGGTTACCATTTCTGGCATATTGACTTCCTCCACGTTTGTTTTCACCACTTTGATGACTGCTATCACTGGTATTATCATTTTACCGACTTTTCTCTCTTGGTTGGGTTAACTCATTATCATGCTCAAATAACTGAGCCATATTTACACCATCTGAATACAAACACAGTGTGTGAGAAATGAGATATTAGCGTATTTTAGGTTTCAAACCTTGCAGAAACATTCGCGTCATTCTCTCCTCAGTATCAACCAAGTGGGACGCAAACCGGGATAACTCGACAAACTAAGTTTCGTACTGCGACACGGTCATATTGTTTTACTCCAGCTTGATGAACTCTACCTCCTTCATGTGACGACTACTTTCGGGAAAGTACTTATCGTTGAACAGTTATTGGAACGTCTCCCAATACATCTTCAGTGCGGCAGGCTGGGTACGTTTTACAGATTTTCCACCAATGATCTGCCTCTCTTCGCAACATGAAGGTGGCAAATGGAACCTTTTGCTCCTTGGAGCATCCCAAGACATTAAATATCTTGGTGATCTTCTTTATCCATTTCTCTACCTTAAGTGGTTTTGGCTCTCCTAAAAACTCTGGTGATCCCAGCTTCTTAAACTGCTTAGTGCTGACCATCCGAGAGTTGCCAGTGTTTCCACCTGCATTTTGAATAGGAGTCGTTCTCGCCTGATGTTGCATGAATTGTATAAAGCCTCTGAACATCCATCGTTCATCATTTAGTCGGTGTTGTTGTTTTCTTGAGGATTATTGCCTTCCTGATGCACATTATCCTGGGTATTGATCAGTGGTGACTCAACGGTCTAATGTGCTCCATTGCTTATCTCAACATTCTCGGATGCCATTTTTAAACACTGCCACAAAACAAGGGTTAATTGACATGCCACATATTATCCCAATATTCTGACCGACCAATTAAATAACAAATAAACTTAGTTAGGTCATACTAGCGAAGAATTTCCTTGTCTCTCCTCCTAGTTCTGGTCTCACATCTCACCAAGGGATCACATCCCTAAGCTTTGATACCAACTGTGACGCCCCCAAAATAGGTATACATCACTCATCTTAAGTCGCCAAATACGTGGTACTGAATACAAATACAAACTTTGTGACGCCCCCAAAATAGGTTCAATCCATCTAACCCATTCTGATTCGCCAAATACATGGTACAGAAAATAACTACAACTTTATTACAACAATTGTCGTGCAAAATACAACAACACATATGTTGTGAGTTTTGATACTAAAATATATCAACTATGACTCTGGACACCAACTTGGATAGCACGTCACTATGACACCTTACATAAAGGTACAGTCAAAAACTGTTTTAGAAATTAAAATATTTGGGAAGTGCTCAAGAAAACCCTCGTACATGGGAGACCATGCTTCTAGGTTATGATAGATATCATATGGCCACAGAATTATCCTTGGTTGACGCAATAGACCCCAAAGAAAAACAAGAAGGTTACTATCATATTCTTCCCAATGGTGAGTCTTCTCTTGACTTATCATTATCTCCACTGTCTCTAATTGAGAATTATACTTCAAGCAAACACCAAGATTATATAGGCAGTGCTCGTAAATATACTCAGCAAGTGGATGAGCACAATTCTGTCTTATGATGACACGAGGTTGTATGTCATTAGACATCTTGTATGATAGTGACAAAACACCCTTCCAACGTTGGGTTCGCCTCACCCTATTTTCTTCACCAAATATAACTACTAAATGATGACCACTGTTCTATTCCCTTGTTACCCCCGCTCGACCCAGCTACACTCTTATTACCTGAAAGGAATTGTGAAACAGAAGGGTGAGCACAACTAGCTCAGTAAAGAATATCATGACTAAAGATAATTAAATTATCAATAGCCTTCAACAGAATTAAATCAGAGATTTAGAACATATGGTAGATGATAAAATTTTTCAACCATAGTTGCAGCGAAATGAGCAATCCATTAGAAGAGTCAAATAGACTACAAAGTCTATTATCTTCTCCATGTTAAAAGTCCACCAACAATGTTTTATCCCTGTAACATCAATCAACAATTCTTGTCCACAATCACATGTATAACTCATAATCATATTTGTAGTTCTAAATTCCTCTTCTCATCCAAAACAAGATAATTTTCATCACTTGTCTTTACCTGAAACATCAAAGATCATGGTTATACCAAATCACAGTTCCTGTTCATAATCATACTAATAATTTCATCTTTGCACTACGTGCCAAAGATATTCATCAACAACTCATCTTTGCACTACAGGCCAAAGATATTCCTCAACAGCTCATATTCGCACTACAAGCCAAATATATTATTATCTCAAAGAAATATATAATCATTTCAGAATTTATATAACCAATAATTATAACCACGTTGATCATTTCACCTTTGCACTTAAGCTAAAGATATTCAATTATAAATTCAACGGGCATGATCATACCAGTCAACAATTCAACTTTGCATTACTGGCCAAAGAGAACCCATAGTCATGATCGTACCAAAAATCTACACATCTTTACACTCAAGTCAAAGAGAAATATCATCATTAGGGTTATAAAAATGTTATATATGATAAAAAAAATACTATGATCAACATATAGTTTTAATCTCAAGAGTAATATTCATAAATCAACTATAATTTGGTTAGAAAAAGAAACCAATTTTGTCATGAATAGTAACTCGTGAATAGTAACCCGTGAATAGTAAGTAACTCGTGAATACTAACCCATGAATAATAACTTGTGAATAGTAACTCATGAATAGTAGCTCGTGAATAGTAACTCATGAATAGTAACCCCGACATGAAAATATAAGAATTTTACAAGAAAAATCCTACCAATATTCCGGTATAATGATATTGAAAGAAATAATATCATTGATAAAAAAAAATAACATCCCTTACGACAATATCCCTTACAATCCCTTACAATCCCTTATAATCTCTTATTATCCCTTACCTCAAAAGAGCAGTACTCCTGACTGGAATAACGCTGAACGAACTTGCACCGTATAACAACACTCAAGATATCAAAATACTCACAAGAATACACTCGATAATATAGAGAGAGAAATAGAGAGAAAATTTCAGTTTCTGGTGTAATTTTCAATTCTAACCTAAGCACCCTATTTATAGGAAATTGCTTAGAACACCAAAGCAGAAAATTTAATTTAATATAATATATATATATATATATATATATATATATATAAATTTTCAAGCCCACCTTTGAAGATCTAAATTCAGCACATTTTAACAACCAGTGGGCCCCACCATCTCACAAAAAAACGTTTTTCTCAAAATAATTAACTTAAACTCCCAAAAATCAATTATTTCGGAACTTCGGAACTTCAATAATTCATAATAAATAGCCCTTTG